>OZ035963.1:43102789-43555631 GCA_964034945.1 Chrysopilus asiliformis | reverse complement strand
GTCAGTCTGTCAGTCTGTCAGTCTGTCAGTCTGTCAGTCTGTCAGTCTGTCAGTCTGTCAGTCTGTCAGTCTGTCAGTCTGTCAGTCTGTCAGTCTGTCAGTCTGTCAGTCTGTCAGTCTGTCAGTCTGTCAGTCTTCAGTGTCAGTCTGTCAGTCTGTCAGTCTGTCAGTCTGTCAGTCTGTCAGTCTGTCAGTCTGTCAGTCTGTCAGTCTGTCAGTCTGTCAGTCTGTCAGTCTGTCAGTCTGTCAGTCTGTCAGTCTGTCAGTCTGTCAGTCTGTCAGTCTGTCAGTCTGTCAGTCTGTCAGTCTGTCAGTCTGTCAGTCTGTCAGTCTGTCAGTCTGTCAGTCTGTCAGTCTGTCAGTCTGTCAGTCTGTCAGTCTGTCAGTCTGTCAGTCTGTCAGTCTGTCAGTCTGTCAGTCTGTCAGTCTGTCAGTCTGTCAGTCTGTCAGTCTGTCAGTCTGTCAGTCTGTCAGTCTGTCAGTCTGTCAGTCTGTCAGTCTGTCAGTCTGTCAGTCTGTCAGTCTGTCAGTCTGTCAGTCTGTCAGTCTGTCAGTCTGTCAGTCTGTCAGTCTGTCAGTCTGTCAGTCTGTCAGTCTGTCAGTCTGTCAGTCTGTCAGTCTGTCAGTCTGTCAGTCTGTCAGTCTGTCAGTCTGTCAGTCTGTCAGTCTGTCAGTCTGTCAGTCTGTCAGTCTGTCAGTCTGTCAGTCTGTCAGTCTGTCAGTCTGTCAGTCTGTCAGTCTGTCAGTCTGTCAGTCTGTCAGTCTGTCAGTCTGTCAGTCTGTCAGTCTGTCAGTCTGTCAGTCTGTCAGTCTGTCAGTCTGTCAGTCTGTCAGTCTGTCAGTCTGTCAGTCTGTCAGTCTGTCAGTCTGTCAGTCTGTCAGTCTGTCAGTCTGTCAGTCTGTCAGTCTGTCAGTCTGTCAGTCTGTCAGTCTGTCAGTCTGTCAGTCTGTCAGTCTGTCAGTCTGTCAGTCTGTCAGTCTGTCAGTCTGTCAGTCTGTCAGTCTGTCAGTCTGTCAGTCTGTCAGTCTGTCAGTCTGTCAGTCTGTCAGTCTGTCAGTCTGTCAGTCTGTCAGTCTGTCAGTCTGTCAGTCTGTCAGTCTGTCAGTCTGTCAGTCTGTCAGTCTGTCAGTCTGTCAGTCTGTCAGTCTGTCAGTCTGTCAGTCTGTCAGTCTGTCAGTCTGTCAGTCTGTCAGTCTGTCAGTCTGTCAGTCTGTCAGTCTGTCAGTCTGTCAGTCTGTCAGTCTGTCAGTCTGTCAGTCTGTCAGTCTGTCAGTCTGTCAGTCTGTCAGTCTGTCAGTCTGTCAGTCTGTCAGTCTGTCAGTCTGTCAGTCTGTCAGTCTGTCAGTCTGTCAGTCTGTCAGTCTGTCAGTCTGTCAGTCTGTCAGTCTGTCAGTCTGTCAGTCTGTCAGTCTGTCAGTCTGTCAGTCTGTCAGTCTGTCAGTCTGTCAGTCTGTCAGTCTGTCAGTCTGTCAGTCTGTCAGTCTGTCAGTCTGTCAGTCTGTCAGTCTGTCAGTCTGTCAGTCTGTCAGTCTGTCAGTCTGTCAGTCTGTCAGTCTGTCAGTCTGTCAGTCTGTCAGTCTGTCAGTCTGTCAGTCTGTCAGTCTGTCAGTCTGTCAGTCTGTCAGTCTGTCAGTCTGTCAGTCTGTCAGTCTGTCAGTCTGTCAGTCTGTCAGTCTGTCAGTCTGTCAGTCTGTCAGTCTGTCAGTCTGTCAGTCTGTCAGTCTGTCAGTCTGTCAGTCTGTCAGTCTGTCAGTCTGTCAGTCTGTCAGTCTGTCAGTCTGTCAGTCTGTCAGTCTGTCAGTCTGTCAGTCTGTCAGTCTGTCAGTCTGTCAGTCTGTCAGTCTGTCAGTCTGTCAGTCTGTCAGTCTGTCAGTCTGTCAGTCTGTCAGTCTGTCAGTCTGTCAGTCTGTCAGTCTGTCAGTCTGTCAGTCAGTCTGTCAGTCTGTCAGTCTGTCAGTCTGTCAGTCTGTCAGTCTGTCAGTCTGTCAGTCTGTCAGTCTGTCAGTCTGTCAGTCTGTCAGTCTGTCAGTCTGTCAGTCTGTCAGTCTGTCAGTCTGTCAGTCTGTCAGTCTGTCAGTCTGTCAGTCTGTCAGTCTGTCAGTCTGTCAGTCTGTCAGTCTGTCAGTCTGTCAGTCTGTCAGTCTGTCAGTCTGTCAGTCTGTCAGTCTGTCAGTCTGTCAGTCTGTCAGTCTGTCAGTCTGTCAGTCTGTCAGTCTGTCAGTCTGTCAGTCTGTCAGTCTGTCAGTCTGTCAGTCTGTCAGTCTGTCAGTCTGTCAGTCTGTCAGTCTGTCAGTCTGTCAGTCTGTCAGTCTGTCAGTCTGTCAGTCTGTCAGTCTGTCAGTCTGTCAGTCTGTCAGTCTGTCAGTCTGTCAGTCTGTCAGTCTGTCAGTCTGTCAGTCTGTCAGTCTGTCAGTCTGTCAGTCTGTCAGTCTGTCAGTCTGTCAGTCTGTCAGTCTGTCAGTCTGTCAGTCTGTCAGTCTGTCAGTCTGTCAGTCTGTCAGTCTGTCAGTCTGTCAGTCTGTCAGTCTGTCAGTCTGTCAGTCTGTCAGTCTGTCAGTCTGTCAGTCTGTCAGTCTGTCAGTCTGTCAGTCTGTCAGTCTGTCAGTCTGTCAGTCTGTCAGTCTGTCAGTCTGTCAGTCTGTCAGTCTGTCAGTCTGTCAGTCTGTCAGTCTGTCAGTCTGTCAGTCTGTCAGTCTGTCAGTCTGTCAGTCTGTCAGTCTGTCAGTCTGTCAGTCTGTCAGTCTGTCAGTCTGTCAGTCTGTCAGTCTGTCAGTCTGTCAGTCTGTCAGTCTGTCAGTCTGTCAGTCTGTCAGTCTGTCAGTCTGTCAGTCTGTCAGTCTGTCAGTCTGTCAGTCTGTCAGTCTGTCAGTCTGTCAGTCTGTCAGTCTGTCAGTCTGTCAGTCTGTCAGTCTGTCAGTCTGTCAGTCTGTCAGTCTGTCAGTCTGTCAGTCTGTCAGTCTGTCAGTCTGTCAGTCTGTCAGTCTGTCAGTCTGTCAGTCTGTCAGTCTGTCAGTCTGTCAGTCTGTCAGTCTGTCAGTCTGTCAGTCTGTCAGTCTGTCAGTCTGTCAGTCTGTCAGTCTGTCAGTCTGTCAGTCTGTCAGTCTGTCAGTCTGTCAGTCTGTCAGTCTGTCAGTCTGTCAGTCTGTCAGTCTGTCAGTCTGTCAGTCTGTCAGTCTGTCAGTCTGTCAGTCTGTCAGTCTGTCAGTCTGTCAGTCTGTCAGTCTGTCAGTCTGTCAGTCTGTCAGTCTGTCAGTCTGTCAGTCTGTCAGTCTGTCAGTCTGTCAGTCTGTCAGTCTGTCAGTCTGTCAGTCTGTCAGTCTGTCAGTCTGTCAGTCTGTCAGTCTGTCAGTCTGTCAGTCTGTCAGTCTGTCAGTCTGTCAGTCTGTCAGTCTGTCAGTCTGTCAGTCTGTCAGTCTGTCAGTCTGTCAGTCTGTCAGTCTGTCAGTCTGTCAGTCTGTCAGTCTGTCAGTCTGTCAGTCTGTCAGTCTGTCAGTCTGTCAGTCTGTCAGTCTGTCAGTCTGTCAGTCTGTCAGTCTGTCAGTCTGTCAGTCTGTCAGTCTGTCAGTCTGTCAGTCTGTCAGTCTGTCAGTCAGTCAGTCAGTCTGTCAGTCTGTCAGTCTGTCAGTCTGTCAGTCTGTCAGTCTGTCAGTCTGTCAGTCTGTCAGTCTGTCAGTCTGTCAGTCTGTCAGTCTGTCAGTCTGTCAGTCTGTCAGTCTGTCAGTCTGTCAGTCTGTCAGTCTGTCAGTCTGTCAGTCTGTCAGTCTGTCAGTCTGTCAGTCTGTCAGTCTGTCAGTCTGTCAGTCTGTCAGTCTGTCAGTCTGTCAGTCTGTCAGTCTGTCAGTCTGTCAGTCTGTCAGTCTGTCAGTCTGTCAGTCTGTCAGTCTGTCAGTCTGTCAGTCTGTCAGTCTGTCAGTCTGTCAGTCTGTCAGTCTGTCAGTCTGTCAGTCTGTCAGTCTGTCAGTCTGTCAGTCTGTCAGTCTGTCAGTCTGTCAGTCTGTCAGTCTGTCAGTCTGTCAGTCTGTCAGTCTGTCAGTCTGTCAGTCTGTCAGTCTGTCAGTCTGTCAGTCTGTCAGTCTGTCAGTCTGTCAGTCTGTCAGTCTGTCAGTCTGTCAGTCTGTCAGTCTGTCAGTCTGTCAGTCTGTCAGTCTGTCAGTCTGTCAGTCTGTCAGTCTGTCAGTCTGTCAGTCTGTCAGTCTGTCAGTCTGTCAGTCTGTCAGTCTGTCAGTCTGTCAGTCTGTCAGTCTGTCAGTCTGTCAGTCTGTCAGTCTGTCAGTCTGTCAGTCTGTCAGTCTGTCAGTCTGTCAGTCTGTCAGTCTGTCAGTCTGTCAGTCTGTCAGTCTGTCAGTCTGTCAGTCTGTCAGTCTGTCAGTCTGTCAGTCTGTCAGTCTGTCAGTCTGTCAGTCTGTCAGTCTGTCAGTCTGTCAGTCTGTCAGTCTGTCAGTCTGTCAGTCTGTCAGTCTGTCAGTCTGTCAGTCTGTCAGTCTGTCAGTCTGTCAGTCTGTCAGTCTGTCAGTCTGTCAGTCTGTCAGTCTGTCAGTCTGTCAGTCTGTCAGTCTGTCAGTCTGTCAGTCTGTCAGTCTGTCAGTCTGTCAGTCTGTCAGTCTGTCAGTCTGTCAGTCTGTCAGTCTGTCAGTCTGTCAGTCTGTCAGTCTGTCAGTCTGTCAGTCTGTCAGTCTGTCAGTCTGTCAGTCTGTCAGTCTGTCAGTCTGTCAGTCTGTCAGTCTGTCAGTCTGTCAGTCTGTCAGTCTGTCAGTCTGTCAGTCTGTCAGTCTGTCAGTCTGTCAGTCTGTCAGTCTGTCAGTCTGTCAGTCTGTCAGTCTGTCAGTCTGTCAGTCTGTCAGTCTGTCAGTCTGTCAGTCTGTCAGTCTGTCAGTCTGTCAGTCTGTCAGTCTGTCAGCAGTCTGTCAGTCTGTCAGTCTGTCAGTCTGTCAGTCTGTCAGTCTGTCAGTCTGTCAGTCTGTCAGTCTGTCAGTCTGTCAGTCTGTCAGTCTGTCAGTCTGTCAGTCTGTCAGTCTGTCAGTCTGTCAGTCTGTCAGTCTGTCAGTCTGTCAGTCTGTCAGTCTGTCAGTCTGTCAGTCTGTCAGTCTGTCAGTCTGTCAGTCTGTCAGTCTGTCAGTCTGTCCAGTCTGTCAGTCTGTCAGTCTGTCAGTCTGTCAGTCTGTCAGTCTGTCAGTCTGTCAGTCTGTCAGTCTGTCAGTCTGTCAGTCTGTCAGTCTGTCAGTCTGTCAGTCTGTCAGTCTGTCAGTCTGTCAGTCTGTCAGTCTGTCAGTCTGTCAGTCTGTCAGTCTGTCAGTCTGTCAGTCTGTCAGTCTGTCAGTCTGTCAGTCTGTCAGTCTGTCAGTCTGTCAGTCTGTCAGTCTGTCAGTCTGTCAGTCTGTCAGTCTGTCAGTCTGTCAGTCTGTCAGTCTGTCAGTCTGTCAGTCTGTCAGTCTGTCAGTCTGTCAGTCTGTCAGTCTGTCAGTCTGTCAGTCTGTCAGTCTGTCAGTCTGTCAGTCTGTCAGTCTGTCAGTCTGTCTGTCAGTCTGTCAGTCTGTCAGTCTGTCAGTCTGTCAGTCTGTCAGTCTGTCAGTCTGTCAGTCTGTCAGTCTGTCAGTCTGTCAGTCTGTCAGTCTGTCAGTCTGTCAGTCTGTCAGTCTGTCAGTCTGTCAGTCTGTCAGTCTGTCAGTCTGTCAGTCTGTCAGTCTGTCAGTCTGTCAGTCTGTCAGTCTGTCAGTCTGTCAGTCTGTCAGTCTGTCAGTCTGTCAGTCTGTCAGTCTGTCAGTCTGTCAGTCTGTCAGTCTGTCAGTCTGTCAGTCTGTCAGTCTGTCAGTCTGTCAGTCTGTCAGTCTGTCAGTCTGTCAGTCTGTCAGTCTGTCAGTCTGTCAGTCTGTCAGTCTGTCAGTCTGTCAGTCTGTCAGTCTGTCAGTCTGTCAGTCTGTCAGTCTGTCAGTCTGTCAGTCTGTCAGTCTGTCAGTCTGTCAGTCTGTCAGTCTGTCAGTCTGTCAGTCTGTCAGTCTGTCAGTCTGTCAGTCTGTCAGTCTGTCAGTCTGTCAGTCTGTCAGTCTGTCAGTCTGTCAGTCTGTCAGTCTGTCAGTCTGTCAGTCTGTCAGTCTGTCAGTCTGTCAGTCTGTCAGTCTGTCAGTCTGTCAGTCTGTCAGTCTGTCAGTCTGTCAGTCTGTCAGTCTGTCAGTCTGTCAGTCTGTCAGTCTGTCAGTCTGTCAGTCTGTCAGTCTGTCAGTCTGTCAGTCTGTCAGTCTGTCAGTCTGTCAGTCTGTCAGTCTGTCAGTCTGTCAGTCTGTCAGTCTGTCAGTCTGTCAGTCTGTCAGTCTGTCAGTCTGTCAGTCTGTCAGTCTGTCAGTCTGTCAGTCTGTCAGTCTGTCAGTCTGTCAGTCTGTCAGTCTGTCAGTCTGTCAGTCTGTCAGTCTGTCAGTCTGTCAGTCTGTCAGTCTGTCAGTCTGTCAGTCTGTCAGTCTGTCAGTCTGTCAGTCTGTCAGTCTGTCAGTCTGTCAGTCTGTCAGTCTGTCAGTCTGTCAGTCTGTCAGTCTGTCAGTCTGTCAGTCTGTCAGTCTGTCAGTCTGTCAGTCTGTCAGTCTGTCAGTCTGTCAGTCTGTCAGTCTGTCAGTCTGTCAGTCTGTCAGTCTGTCAGTCTGTCAGTCTGTCAGTCTGTCAGTCTGTCAGTCTGTCAGTCTGTCAGTCTGTCAGTCTGTCAGTCTGTCAGTCTGTCAGTCTGTCAGTCTGTCAGTCTGTCAGTCTGTCAGTCTGTCAGTCTGTCAGTCTGTCAGTCTGTCAGTCTGTCAGTCTGTCAGTCTGTCAGTCTGTCAGTCTGTCAGTCTGTCAGTCTGTCAGTCTGTCAGTCTGTCAGTCTGTCAGTCTGTCAGTCTGTCAGTCTGTCAGTCTGTCAGTCTGTCAGTCTGTCAGTCTGTCAGTCTGTCAGTCTGTCAGTCTGTCAGTCTGTCAGTCTGTCAGTCTGTCAGTCTGTCAGTCTGTCAGTCTGTCAGTCTGTCAGTCTGTCAGTCTGTCAGTCTGTCAGTCTGTCAGTCTGTCAGTCTGTCAGTCTGTCAGTCTGTCAGTCTGTCAGTCTGTCAGTCTGTCAGTCTGTCAGTCTGTCAGTCTGTCAGTCTGTCAGTCTGTCAGTCTGTCAGTCTGTCAGTCTGTCAGTCTGTCAGTCTGTCAGTCTGTCAGTCTGTCAGTCTGTCAGTCTGTCAGTCTGTCAGTCTGTCAGTCTGTCAGTCTGTCAGTCTGTCAGTCTGTCAGTCTGTCAGTCTGTCAGTCTGTCAGTCTGTCAGTCTGTCAGTCTGTCAGTCTGTCAGTCTGTCAGTCTGTCAGTCTGTCAGTCTGTCAGTCTGTCAGTCTGTCAGTCTGTCAGTCTGTCAGTCTGTCAGTCTGTCAGTCTGTCAGTCTGTCAGTCTGTCAGTCTGTCAGTCTGTCAGTCTGTCAGTCTGTCAGTCTGTCAGTCTGTCAGTCTGTCAGTCTGTCAGTCTGTCAGTCTGTCAGTCTGTCAGTCTGTCAGTCTGTCAGTCTGTCAGTCTGTCAGTCTGTCAGTCTGTCAGTCTGTCAGTCTGTCAGTCTGTCAGTCTGTCAGTCTGTCAGTCTGTCAGTCTGTCAGTCTGTCAGTCTGTCAGTCTGTCAGTCTGTCAGTCTGTCAGTCTGTCAGTCTGTCAGTCTGTCAGTCTGTCAGTCTGTCAGTCTGTCAGTCTGTCAGTCTGTCAGTCTGTCAGTCTGTCAGTCTGTCAGTCTGTCAGTCTGTCAGTCTGTCAGTCTGTCAGTCTGTCAGTCTGTCAGTCTGTCAGTCTGTCAGTCTGTCAGTCTGTCAGTCTGTCAGTCTGTCAGTCTGTCAGTCTGTCAGTCTGTCAGTCTGTCAGTCTGTCAGTCTGTCAGTCTGTCAGTCTGTCAGTCTGTCAGTCTGTCAGTCTGTCAGTCTGTCAGTCTGTCAGTCTGTCAGTCTGTCAGTCTGTCAGTCTGTCAGTCTGTCAGTCTGTCAGTCTGTCAGTCTGTCAGTCTGTCAGTCTGTCAGTCTGTCAGTCTGTCAGTCTGTCAGTCTGTCAGTCTGTCAGTCTGTCAGTCTGTCAGTCTGTCAGTCTGTCAGTCTGTCAGTCTGTCAGTCTGTCAGTCTGTCAGTCTGTCAGTCTGTCAGTCTGTCAGTCTGTCAGTCTGTCAGTCTGTCAGTCTGTCAGTCTGTCAGTCTGTCAGTCTGTCAGTCTGTCAGTCTGTCAGTCTGTCAGTCTGTCAGTCTGTCAGTCTGTCAGTCTGTCAGTCTGTCAGTCTGTCAGTCTGTCAGTCTGTCAGTCTGTCAGTCTGTCAGTCTGTCAGTCTGTCAGTCTGTCAGTCTGTCAGTCTGTCAGTCTGTCAGTCTGTCAGTCTGTCAGTCTGTCAGTCTGTCAGTCTGTCAGTCTGTCAGTCTGTCAGTCTGTCAGTCTGTCAGTCTGTCAGTCTGTCAGTCTGTCAGTCTGTCAGTCTGTCAGTCTGTCAGTCTGTCAGTCTGTCAGTCTGTCAGTCTGTCAGTCTGTCAGTCTGTCAGTCTGTCAGTCTGTCAGTCTGTCAGTCTGTCAGTCTGTCAGTCTGTCAGTCTGTCAGTCTGTCAGTCTGTCAGTCTGTCAGTCTGTCAGTCTGTCAGTCTGTCAGTCTGTCAGTCTGTCAGTCTGTCAGTCTGTCAGTCTGTCAGTCTGTCAGTCTGTCAGTCTGTCAGTCTGTCAGTCTGTCAGTCTGTCAGTCTGTCAGTCTGTCAGTCTGTCAGTCTGTCAGTCTGTCAGTCTGTCAGTCTGTCAGTCTGTCAGTCTGTCAGTCTGTCAGTCTGTCAGTCTGTCAGTCTGTCAGTCTGTCAGTCTGTCAGTCTGTCAGTCTGTCAGTCTGTCAGTCTGTCAGTCTGTCAGTCTGTCAGTCTGTCAGTCTGTCAGTCTGTCAGTCTGTCAGTCTGTCAGTCTGTCAGTCTGTCAGTCTGTCAGTCTGTCAGTCTGTCAGTCTGTCAGTCTGTCAGTCTGTCAGTCTGTCAGTCTGTCAGTCTGTCAGTCTGTCAGTCTGTCAGTCTGTCAGTCTGTCAGTCTGTCAGTCTGTCAGTCTGTCAGTCTGTCAGTCTGTCAGTCTGTCAGTCTGTCAGTCTGTCAGTCTGTCAGTCTGTCAGTCTGTCAGTCTGTCAGTCTGTCAGTCTGTCAGTCTGTCAGTCTGTCAGTCTGTCAGTCTGTCAGTCTGTCAGTCTGTCAGTCTGTCAGTCTGTCAGTCTGTCAGTCTGTCAGTCTGTCAGTCTGTCAGTCTGTCAGTCTGTCAGTCTGTCAGTCTGTCAGTCTGTCAGTCTGTCAGTCTGTCAGTCTGTCAGTCTGTCAGTCTGTCAGTCTGTCAGTCTGTCAGTCTGTCAGTCTGTCAGTCTGTCAGTCTGTCAGTCTGTCAGTCTGTCAGTCTGTCAGTCTGTCAGTCTGTCAGTCTGTCAGTCTGTCAGTCTGTCAGTCTGTCAGTCTGTCAGTCTGTCAGTCTGTCAGTCTGTCAGTCTGTCAGTCTGTCAGTCTGTCAGTCTGTCAGTCTGTCAGTCTGTCAGTCTGTCAGTCTGTCAGTCTGTCAGTCTGTCAGTCTGTCAGTCTGTCAGTCTGTCAGTCTGTCAGTCTGTCAGTCTGTCAGTCTGTCAGTCTGTCAGTCTGTCAGTCTGTCAGTCTGTCAGTCTGTCAGTCTGTCAGTCTGTCAGTCTGTCAGTCTGTCAGTCTGTCAGTCTGTCAGTCTGTCAGTCTGTCAGTCTGTCAGTCTGTCAGTCTGTCAGTCTGTCAGTCTGTCAGTCTGTCAGTCTGTCAGTCTGTCAGTCTGTCAGTCTGTCAGTCTGTCAGTCTGTCAGTCTGTCAGTCTGTCAGTCTGTCAGTCTGTCAGTCTGTCAGTCTGTCAGTCTGTCAGTCTGTCAGTCTGTCAGTCTGTCAGTCTGTCAGTCTGTCAGTCTGTCAGTCTGTCAGTCTGTCAGTCTGTCAGTCTGTCAGTCTGTCAGTCTGTCAGTCTGTCAGTCTGTCAGTCTGTCAGTCTGTCAGTCTGTCAGTCTGTCAGTCTGTCAGTCTGTCAGTCTGTCAGTCTGTCAGTCTGTCAGTCTGTCAGTCTGTCAGTCTGTCAGTCTGTCAGTCTGTCAGTCTGTCAGTCTGTCAGTCTGTCAGTCTGTCAGTCTGTCAGTCTGTCAGTCTGTCAGTCTGTCAGTCTGTCAGTCTGTCAGTCTGTCAGTCTGTCAGTCTGTCAGTCTGTCAGTCTGTCAGTCTGTCAGTCTGTCAGTCTGTCAGTCTGTCAGTCTGTCAGTCTGTCAGTCTGTCAGTCTGTCAGTCTGTCAGTCTGTCAGTCTGTCAGTCTGTCAGTCTGTCAGTCTGTCAGTCTGTCAGTCTGTCAGTCTGTCAGTCTGTCAGTCTGTCAGTCTGTCAGTCTGTCAGTCTGTCAGTCTGTCAGTCTGTCAGTCTGTCAGTCTGTCAGTCTGTCAGTCTGTCAGTCTGTCAGTCTGTCAGTCTGTCAGTCTGTCAGTCTGTCAGTCTGTCAGTCTGTCAGTCTGTCAGTCTGTCAGTCTGTCAGTCTGTCAGTCTGTCAGTCTGTCAGTCTGTCAGTCTGTCAGTCTGTCAGTCTGTCAGTCTGTCAGTCTGTCAGTCTGTCAGTCTGTCAGTCTGTCAGTCTGTCAGTCTGTCAGTCTGTCAGTCTGTCAGTCTGTCAGTCTGTCAGTCTGTCAGTCTGTCAGTCTGTCAGTCTGTCAGTCTGTCAGTCTGTCAGTCTGTCAGTCTGTCAGTCTGTCAGTCTGTCAGTCTGTCAGTCTGTCAGTCTGTCAGTCTGTCAGTCTGTCAGTCTGTCAGTCTGTCAGTCTGTCAGTCTGTCAGTCTGTCAGTCTGTCAGTCTGTCAGTCTGTCAGTCTGTCAGTCTGTCAGTCTGTCAGTCTGTCAGTCTGTCAGTCTGTCAGTCTGTCAGTCTGTCAGTCTGTCAGTCTGTCAGTCTGTCAGTCTGTCAGTCTGTCAGTCTGTCAGTCTGTCAGTCTGTCAGTCTGTCAGTCTGTCAGTCTGTCAGTCTGTCAGTCTGTCAGTCTGTCAGTCTGTCAGTCTGTCAGTCTGTCAGTCTGTCAGTCTGTCAGTCTGTCAGTCTGTCAGTCTGTCAGTCTGTCAGTCTGTCAGTCTGTCAGTCTGTCAGTCTGTCAGTCTGTCAGTCTGTCAGTCTGTCAGTCTGTCAGTCTGTCAGTCTGTCAGTCTGTCAGTCTGTCAGTCTGTCAGTCTGTCAGTCTGTCAGTCTGTCAGTCTGTCAGTCTGTCAGTCTGTCAGTCTGTCAGTCTGTCAGTCTGTCAGTCTGTCAGTCTGTCAGTCTGTCAGTCTGTCAGTCTGTCAGTCTGTCAGTCTGTCAGTCTGTCAGTCTGTCAGTCTGTCAGTCTGTCAGTCTGTCAGTCTGTCAGTCTGTCAGTCTGTCAGTCTGTCAGTCTGTCAGTCTGTCAGTCTGTCAGTCTGTCAGTCTGTCAGTCTGTCAGTCTGTCAGTCTGTCAGTCTGTCAGTCTGTCAGTCTGTCAGTCTGTCAGTCTGTCAGTCTGTCAGTCTGTCAGTCTGTCAGTCTGTCAGTCTGTCAGTCTGTCAGTCTGTCAGTCTGTCAGTCTGTCAGTCTGTCAGTCTGTCAGTCTGTCAGTCTGTCAGTCTGTCAGTCTGTCAGTCTGTCAGTCTGTCAGTCTGTCAGTCTGTCAGTCTGTCAGTCTGTCAGTCTGTCAGTCTGTCAGTCTGTCAGTCTGTCAGTCTGTCAGTCTGTCAGTCTGTCAGTCTGTCAGTCTGTCAGTCTGTCAGTCTGTCAGTCTGTCAGTCTGTCAGTCTGTCAGTCTGTCAGTCTGTCAGTCTGTCAGTCTGTCAGTCTGTCAGTCTGTCAGTCTGTCAGTCTGTCAGTCTGTCAGTCTGTCAGTCTGTCAGTCTGTCAGTCTGTCAGTCTGTCAGTCTGTCAGTCTGTCAGTCTGTCAGTCTGTCAGTCTGTCAGTCTGTCAGTCTGTCAGTCTGTCAGTCTGTCAGTCTGTCAGTCTGTCAGTCTGTCAGTCTGTCAGTCTGTCAGTCTGTCAGTCTGTCAGTCTGTCAGTCTGTCAGTCTGTCAGTCTGTCAGTCTGTCAGTCTGTCAGTCTGTCAGTCTGTCAGTCTGTCAGTCTGTCAGTCTGTCAGTCTGTCAGTCTGTCAGTCTGTCAGTCTGTCAGTCTGTCAGTCTGTCAGTCTGTCAGTCTGTCAGTCTGTCAGTCTGTCAGTCTGTCAGTCTGTCAGTCTGTCAGTCTGTCAGTCTGTCAGTCTGTCAGTCTGTCAGTCTGTCAGTCTGTCAGTCTGTCAGTCTGTCAGTCTGTCAGTCTGTCAGTCTGTCAGTCTGTCAGTCTGTCAGTCTGTCAGTCTGTCAGTCTGTCAGTCTGTCAGTCTGTCAGTCTGTCAGTCTGTCAGTCTGTCAGTCTGTCAGTCTGTCAGTCTGTCAGTCTGTCAGTCTGTCAGTCTGTCAGTCTGTCAGTCTGTCAGTCTGTCAGTCTGTCAGTCTGTCAGTCTGTCAGTCTGTCAGTCTGTCAGTCTGTCAGTCTGTCAGTCTGTCAGTCTGTCAGTCTGTCAGTCTGTCAGTCTGTCAGTCTGTCAGTCTGTCAGTGTCAGTCTGTCAGTCTGTCAGTCTGTCAGTCTGTCAGTCTGTCAGTCTGTCAGTCTGTCAGTCTGTCAGTCTGTCAGTCTGTCAGTCTGTCAGTCTGTCAGTCTGTCAGTCTGTCAGTCTGTCAGTCTGTCAGTCTGTCAGTCTGTCAGTCTGTCAGTCTGTCAGTCTGTCAGTCTGTCAGTCTGTCAGTCTGTCAGTCTGTCAGTCTGTCAGTCTGTCAGTCTGTCAGTCTGTCAGTCTGTCAGTCTGTCAGTCTGTCAGTCTGTCAGTCTGTCAGTCTGTCAGTCTGTCAGTCTGTCAGTCTGTCAGTCTGTCAGTCTGTCAGTCTGTCAGTCTGTCAGTCTGTCAGTCTGTCAGTCTGTCAGTCTGTCAGTCTGTCAGTCTGTCAGTCTGTCAGTCTGTCAGTCTGTCAGTCTGTCAGTCTGTCAGTCTGTCAGTCTGTCAGTCTGTCAGTCTGTCAGTCTGTCAGTCTGTCAGTCTGTCAGTCTGTCAGTCTGTCAGTCTGTCAGTCTGTCAGTCTGTCAGTCTGTCAGTCTGTCAGTCTGTCAGTCTGTCAGTCTGTCAGTCTGTCAGTCTGTCAGTCTGTCAGTCTGTCAGTCTGTCAGTCTGTCAGTCTGTCAGTCTGTCAGTCTGTCAGTCTGTCAGTCTGTCAGTCTGTCAGTCTGTCAGTCTGTCAGTCTGTCAGTCTGTCAGTCTGTCAGTCTGTCAGTCTGTCAGTCTGTCAGTCTGTCAGTCTGTCAGTCTGTCAGTCTGTCAGTCTGTCAGTCTGTCAGTCTGTCAGTCTGTCAGTCTGTCAGTCTGTCAGTCTGTCAGTCTGTCAGTCTGTCAGTCTGTCAGTCTGTCAGTCTGTCAGTCTGTCAGTCTGTCAGTCTGTCAGTCTGTCAGTCTGTCAGTCTGTCAGTCTCAGTCAGTCTGTCAGTCTGTCAGTCTGTCAGTCTGTCAGTCTGTCAGTCTGTCAGTCTGTCAGTCTGTCAGTCTGTCAGTCTGTCAGTCTGTCAGTCTGTCAGTCTGTCAGTCTGTCAGTCTGTCAGTCTGTCAGTCTGTCAGTCTGTCAGTCTGTCAGTCTGTCAGTCTGTCAGTCTGTCAGTCTGTCAGTCTGTCAGTCTGTCAGTCTGTCAGTCTGTCAGTCTGTCAGTCTGTCAGTCTGTCAGTCTGTCAGTCTGTCAGTCTGTCAGTCTGTCAGTCTGTCAGTCTGTCAGTCTGTCAGTCTGTCAGTCTGTCAGTCTGTCAGTCTGTCAGTCTGTCAGTCTGTCAGTCTGTCAGTCTGTCAGTCTGTCAGTCTGTCAGTCTGTCAGTCTGTCAGTCTGTCAGTCTGTCAGTCTGTCAGTCTGTCAGTCTGTCAGTCTGTCAGTCTGTCAGTCTGTCAGTCTGTCAGTCTGTCAGTCTGTCAGTCTGTCAGTCTGTCAGTCTGTCAGTCTGTCAGTCTGTCAGTCTGTCAGTCTGTCAGTCTGTCAGTCTGTCAGTCTGTCAGTCTGTCAGTCTGTCAGTCTGTCAGTCTGTCAGTCTGTCAGTCTGTCAGTCTGTCAGTCTGTCAGTCTGTCAGTCTGTCAGTCTGTCAGTCTGTCAGTCTGTCAGTCTGTCAGTCTGTCAGTCTGTCAGTCTGTCAGTCTGTCAGTCTGTCAGTCTGTCAGTCTGTCAGTCTGTCAGTCTGTCAGTCTGTCAGTCTGTCAGTCTGTCAGTCTGTCAGTCTGTCAGTCTGTCAGTCTGTCAGTCTGTCAGTCTGTCAGTCTGTCAGTCTGTCAGTCTGTCAGTCTGTCAGTCTGTCAGTCTGTCAGTCTGTCAGTCTGTCAGTCTGTCAGTCTGTCAGTCTGTCAGTCTGTCAGTCTGTCAGTCTGTCAGTCTGTCAGTCTGTCAGTCTGTCAGTCTGTCAGTCTGTCAGTCTGTCAGTCTGTCAGTCTGTCAGTCTGTCAGTCTGTCAGTCTGTCAGTCTGTCAGTCTGTCAGTCTGTCAGTCTGTCAGTCTGTCAGTCTGTCAGTCTGTCAGTCTGTCAGTCTGTCAGTCTGTCAGTCTGTCAGTCTGTCAGTCTGTCAGTCTGTCAGTCTGTCAGTCTGTCAGTCTGTCAGTCTGTCAGTCTGTCAGTCTGTCAGTCTGTCAGTCTGTCAGTCTGTCAGTCTGTCAGTCTGTCAGTCTGTCAGTCTGTCAGTCTGTCAGTCTGTCAGTCTGTCAGTCTGTCAGTCTGTCAGTCTGTCAGTCTGTCAGTCTGTCAGTCTGTCAGTCTGTCAGTCTGTCAGTCTGTCAGTCTGTCAGTCTGTCAGTCTGTCAGTCTGTCAGTCTGTCAGTCTGTCAGTCTGTCAGTCTGTCAGTCTGTCAGTCTGTCAGTCTGTCAGTCTGTCAGTCTGTCAGTCTGTCAGTCTGTCAGTCTGTCAGTCTGTCAGTCTGTCAGTCTGTCAGTCTGTCAGTCTGTCAGTCTGTCAGTCTGTCAGTCTGTCAGTCTGTCAGTCTGTCAGTCTGTCAGTCTGTCAGTCTGTCAGTCTGTCAGTCTGTCAGTCTGTCAGTCTGTCAGTCTGTCAGTCTGTCAGTCTGTCAGTCTGTCAGTCTGTCAGTCTGTCAGTCTGTCAGTCTGTCAGTCTGTCAGTCTGTCAGTCTGTCAGTCTGTCAGTCTGTCAGTCTGTCAGTCTGTCAGTCTGTCAGTCTGTCAGTCTGTCAGTCTGTCAGTCTGTCAGTCTGTCAGTCTGTCAGTCTGTCAGTCTGTCAGTCTGTCAGTCTGTCAGTCTGTCAGTCTGTCAGTCTGTCAGTCTGTCAGTCTGTCAGTCTGTCAGTCTGTCAGTCTGTCAGTCTGTCAGTCTGTCAGTCTGTCAGTCTGTCAGTCTGTCAGTCTGTCAGTCTGTCAGTCTGTCAGTCTGTCAGTCTGTCAGTCTGTCAGTCTGTCAGTCTGTCAGTCTGTCAGTCTGTCAGTCTGTCAGTCTGTCAGTCTGTCAGTCTGTCAGTCTGTCAGTCTGTCAGTCTGTCAGTCTGTCAGTCTGTCAGTCTGTCAGTCTGTCAGTCTGTCAGTCTGTCAGTCTGTCAGTCTGTCAGTCTGTCAGTCTGTCAGTCTGTCAGTCTGTCAGTCTGTCAGTCTGTCAGTCTGTCAGTCTGTCAGTCTGTCAGTCTGTCAGTCTGTCAGTCTGTCAGTCTGTCAGTCTGTCAGTCTGTCAGTCTGTCAGTCTGTCAGTCTGTCAGTCTGTCAGTCTGTCAGTCTGTCAGTCTGTCAGTCTGTCAGTCTGTCAGTCTGTCAGTCTGTCAGTCTGTCAGTCTGTCAGTCTGTCAGTCTGTCAGTCTGTCAGTCTGTCAGTCTGTCAGTCTGTCAGTCTGTCAGTCTGTCAGTCTGTCAGTCTGTCAGTCTGTCAGTCTGTCAGTCTGTCAGTCTGTCAGTCTGTCAGTCTGTCAGTCTGTCAGTCTGTCAGTCTGTCAGTCTGTCAGTCTGTCAGTCTGTCAGTCTGTCAGTCTGTCAGTCTGTCAGTCTGTCAGTCTGTCAGTCTGTCAGTCTGTCAGTCTGTCAGTCTGTCAGTCTGTCAGTCTGTCAGTCTGTCAGTCTGTCAGTCTGTCAGTCTGTCAGTCTGTCAGTCTGTCAGTCTGTCAGTCTGTCAGTCTGTCAGTCTGTCAGTCTGTCAGTCTGTCAGTCTGTCAGTCTGTCAGTCTGTCAGTCTGTCAGTCTGTCAGTCTGTCAGTCCTGTCAGTCTGTCAGTCTGTCAGTCTGTCAGTCTGTCAGTCTGTCAGTCTGTCAGTCTGTCAGTCTGTCAGTCTGTCAGTCTGTCAGTCTGTCAGTCTGTCAGTCTGTCAGTCTGTCAGTCTGTCAGTCTGTCAGTCTGTCAGTCTGTCAGTCTGTCAGTCTGTCAGTCTGTCAGTCTGTCAGTCTGTCAGTCTGTCAGTCTGTCAGTCTGTCAGTCTGTCAGTCTGTCAGTCTGTCAGTCTGTCAGTCTGTCAGTCTGTCAGTCTGTCAGTCTGTCAGTCTGTCAGTCTGTCAGTCTGTCAGTCTGTCAGTCTGTCAGTCTGTCAGTCTGTCAGTCTGTCAGTCTGTCAGTCTGTCAGTCTGTCAGTCTGTCAGTCTGTCAGTCTGTCAGTCTGTCAGTCTGTCAGTCTGTCAGTCTGTCAGTCTGTCAGTCTGTCAGTCTGTCAGTCTGTCAGTCTGTCAGTCTGTCAGTCTGTCAGTCTGTCAGTCTGTCAGTCTGTCAGTCTGTCAGTCTGTCAGTCTGTCAGTCTGTCAGTCTGTCAGTCTGTCAGTCTGTCAGTCTGTCAGTCTGTCAGTCTGTCAGTCTGTCAGTCTGTCAGTCTGTCAGTCTGTCAGTCTGTCAGTCTGTCAGTCTGTCAGTCTGTCAGTCTGTCAGTCTGTCAGTCTGTCAGTCTGTCAGTCTGTCAGTCTGTCAGTCTGTCAGTCTGTCAGTCTGTCAGTCTGTCAGTCTGTCAGTCTGTCAGTCTGTCAGTCTGTCAGTCTGTCAGTCTGTCAGTCTGTCAGTCTGTCAGTCTGTCAGTCTGTCAGTCTGTCAGTCTGTCAGTCTGTCAGTCTGTCAGTCTGTCAGTCTGTCAGTCTGTCAGTCTGTCAGTCTGTCAGTCTGTCAGTCTGTCAGTCTGTCAGTCTGTCAGTCTGTCAGTCTGTCAGTCTGTCAGTCTGTCAGTCTGTCAGTCTGTCAGTCTGTCAGTCTGTCAGTCTGTCAGTCTGTCAGTCTGTCAGTCTGTCAGTCTGTCAGTCTGTCAGTCTGTCAGTCTGTCAGTCTGTCAGTCTGTCAGTCTGTCAGTCTGTCAGTCTGTCAGTCTGTCAGTCTGTCAGTCTGTCAGTCTGTCAGTCTGTCAGTCTGTCAGTCTGTCAGTCTGTCAGTCTGTCAGTCTGTCAGTCTGTCAGTCTGTCAGTCTGTCAGTCTGTCAGTCTGTCAGTCTGTCAGTCTGTCAGTCTGTCAGTCTGTCAGTCTGTCAGTCTGTCAGTCTGTCAGTCTGTCAGTCTGTCAGTCTGTCAGTCTGTCAGTCTGTCAGTCTGTCAGTCTGTCAGTCTGTCAGTCTGTCAGTCTGTCAGTCTGTCAGTCTGTCAGTCTGTCAGTCTGTCAGTCTGTCAGTCTGTCAGTCTGTCAGTCTGTCAGTCTGTCAGTCTGTCAGTCTGTCAGTCTGTCAGTCTGTCAGTCTGTCAGTCTGTCAGTCTGTCAGTCTGTCAGTCTGTCAGTCTGTCAGTCTGTCAGTCTGTCAGTCTGTCAGTCTGTCAGTCTGTCAGTCTGTCAGTCTGTCAGTCTGTCAGTCTGTCAGTCTGTCAGTCTGTCAGTCTGTCAGTCTGTCAGTCTGTCAGTCTGTCAGTCTGTCAGTCTGTCAGTCTGTCAGTCTGTCAGTCTGTCAGTCTGTCAGTCTGTCAGTCTGTCAGTCTGTCAGTCTGTCAGTCTGTCAGTCTGTCAGTCTGTCAGTCTGTCAGTCTGTCAGTCTGTCAGTCTGTCAGTCTGTCAGTCTGTCAGTCTGTCAGTCTGTCAGTCTGTCAGTCTGTCAGTCTGTCAGTCTGTCAGTCTGTCAGTCTGTCAGTCTGTCAGTCTGTCAGTCTGTCAGTCTGTCAGTCTGTCAGTCTGTCAGTCTGTCAGTCTGTCAGTCTGTCAGTCTGTCAGTCTGTCAGTCTGTCAGTCTGTCAGTCTGTCAGTCTGTCAGTCTGTCAGTCTGTCAGTCTGTCAGTCTGTCAGTCTGTCAGTCTGTCAGTCTGTCAGTCTGTCAGTCTGTCAGTCTGTCAGTCTGTCAGTCTGTCAGTCTGTCAGTCTGTCAGTCTGTCAGTCTGTCAGTCTGTCAGTCTGTCAGTCTGTCAGTCTGTCAGTCTGTCAGTCTGTCAGTCTGTCAGTCTGTCAGTCTGTCAGTCTGTCAGTCTGTCAGTCTGTCAGTCTGTCAGTCTGTCAGTCTGTCAGTCTGTCAGTCTGTCAGTCTGTCAGTCTGTCAGTCTGTCAGTCTGTCAGTCTGTCAGTCTGTCAGTCTGTCAGTCTGTCAGTCTGTCAGTCTGTCAGTCTGTCAGTCTGTCAGTCTGTCAGTCTGTCAGTCTGTCAGTCTGTCAGTCTGTCAGTCTGTCAGTCTGTCAGTCTGTCAGTCTGTCAGTCTGTCAGTCTGTCAGTCTGTCAGTCTGTCAGTCTGTCAGTCTGTCAGTCTGTCAGTCTGTCAGTCTGTCAGTCTGTCAGTCTGTCAGTCTGTCAGTCTGTCAGTCTGTCAGTCTGTCAGTCTGTCAGTCTGTCAGTCTGTCAGTCTGTCAGTCTGTCAGTCTGTCAGTCTGTCAGTCTGTCAGTCTGTCAGTCTGTCAGTCTGTCAGTCTGTCAGTCTGTCAGTCTGTCAGTCTGTCAGTCTGTCAGTCTGTCAGTCTGTCAGTCTGTCAGTCTGTCAGTCTGTCAGTCTGTCAGTCTGTCAGTCTGTCAGTCTGTCAGTCTGTCAGTCTGTCAGTCTGTCAGTCTGTCAGTCTGTCAGTCTGTCAGTCTGTCAGTCTGTCAGTCTGTCAGTCTGTCAGTCTGTCAGTCTGTCAGTCTGTCAGTCTGTCAGTCTGTCAGTCTGTCAGTCTGTCAGTCTGTCAGTCTGTCAGTCTGTCAGTCTGTCAGTCTGTCAGTCTGTCAGTCTGTCAGTCTGTCAGTCTGTCAGTCTGTCAGTCTGTCAGTCTGTCAGTCTGTCAGTCTGTCAGTCTGTCAGTCTGTCAGTCTGTCAGTCTGTCAGTCTGTCAGTCTGTCAGTCTGTCAGTCTGTCAGTCTGTCAGTCTGTCAGTCTGTCAGTCTGTCAGTCTGTCAGTCTGTCAGTCTGTCAGTCTGTCAGTCTGTCAGTCTGTCAGTCTGTCAGTCTGTCAGTCTGTCAGTCTGTCAGTCTGTCAGTCTGTCAGTCTGTCAGTCTGTCAGTCTGTCAGTCTGTCAGTCTGTCAGTCTGTCAGTCTGTCAGTCTGTCAGTCTGTCAGTCTGTCAGTCTGTCAGTCTGTCAGTCTGTCAGTCTGTCAGTCTGTCAGTCTGTCAGTCTGTCAGTCTGTCAGTCTGTCAGTCTGTCAGTCTGTCAGTCTGTCAGTCTGTCAGTCTGTCAGTCTGTCAGTCTGTCAGTCTGTCAGTCTGTCAGTCTGTCAGTCTGTCAGTCTGTCAGTCTGTCAGTCTGTCAGTCTGTCAGTCTGTCAGTCTGTCAGTCTGTCAGTCTGTCAGTCTGTCAGTCTGTCAGTCTGTCAGTCTGTCAGTCTGTCAGTCTGTCAGTCTGTCAGTCTGTCAGTCTGTCAGTCTGTCAGTCTGTCAGTCTGTCAGTCTGTCAGTCTGTCAGTCTGTCAGTCTGTCAGTCTGTCAGTCTGTCAGTCTGTCAGTCTGTCAGTCTGTCAGTCTGTCAGTCTGTCAGTCTGTCAGTCTGTCAGTCTGTCAGTCTGTCAGTCTGTCAGTCTGTCAGTCTGTCAGTCTGTCAGTCTGTCAGTCTGTCAGTCTGTCAGTCTGTCAGTCTGTCAGTCTGTCAGTCTGTCAGTCTGTCAGTCTGTCAGTCTGTCAGTCTGTCAGTCTGTCAGTCTGTCAGTCTGTCAGTCTGTCAGTCTGTCAGTCTGTCAGTCTGTCAGTCTGTCAGTCTGTCAGTCTGTCAGTCTGTCAGTCTGTCAGTCTGTCAGTCTGTCAGTCTGTCAGTCTGTCAGTCTGTCAGTCTGTCAGTCTGTCAGTCTGTCAGTCTGTCAGTCTGTCAGTCTGTCAGTCTGTCAGTCTGTCAGTCTGTCAGTCTGTCAGTCTGTCAGTCTGTCAGTCTGTCAGTCTGTCAGTCTGTCAGTCTGTCAGTCTGTCAGTCTGTCAGTCTGTCAGTCTGTCAGTCTGTCAGTCTGTCAGTCTGTCAGTCTGTCAGTCTGTCAGTCTGTCAGTCTGTCAGTCTGTCAGTCTGTCAGTCTGTCAGTCTGTCAGTCTGTCAGTCTGTCAGTCTGTCAGTCTGTCAGTCTGTCAGTCTGTCAGTCTGTCAGTCTGTCAGTCTGTCAGTCTGTCAGTCTGTCAGTCTGTCAGTCTGTCAGTCTGTCAGTCTGTCAGTCTGTCAGTCTGTCAGTCTGTCAGTCTGTCAGTCTGTCAGTCTGTCAGTCTGTCAGTCTGTCAGTCTGTCAGTCTGTCAGTCTGTCAGTCTGTCAGTCTGTCAGTCTGTCAGTCTGTCAGTCTGTCAGTCTGTCAGTCTGTCAGTCTGTCAGTCTGTCAGTCTGTCAGTCTGTCAGTCTGTCAGTCTGTCAGTCTGTCAGTCTGTCAGTCTGTCAGTCTGTCAGTCTGTCAGTCTGTCAGTCTGTCAGTCTGTCAGTCTGTCAGTCTGTCAGTCTGTCAGTCTGTCAGTCTGTCAGTCTGTCAGTCTGTCAGTCTGTCAGTCTGTCAGTCTGTCAGTCTGTCAGTCTGTCAGTCTGTCAGTCTGTCAGTCTGTCAGTCTGTCAGTCTGTCAGTCTGTCAGTCTGTCAGTCTGTCAGTCTGTCAGTCTGTCAGTCTGTCAGTCTGTCAGTCTGTCAGTCTGTCAGTCTGTCAGTCTGTCAGTCTGTCAGTCTGTCAGTCTGTCAGTCTGTCAGTCTGTCAGTCTGTCAGTCTGTCAGTCTGTCAGTCTGTCAGTCTGTCAGTCTGTCAGTCTGTCAGTCTGTCAGTCTGTCAGTCTGTCAGTCTGTCAGTCTGTCAGTCTGTCAGTCTGTCAGTCTGTCAGTCTGTCAGTCTGTCAGTCTGTCAGTCTGTCAGTCTGTCAGTCTGTCAGTCTGTCAGTCTGTCAGTCTGTCAGTCTGTCAGTCTGTCAGTCTGTCAGTCTGTCAGTCTGTCAGTCTGTCAGTCTGTCAGTCTGTCAGTCTGTCAGTCTGTCAGTCTGTCAGTCTGTCAGTCTGTCAGTCTGTCAGTCTGTCAGTCTGTCAGTCTGTCAGTCTGTCAGTCTGTCAGTCTGTCAGTCTGTCAGTCTGTCAGTCTGTCAGTCTGTCAGTCTGTCAGTCTGTCAGTCTGTCAGTCTGTCAGTCTGTCAGTCTGTCAGTCTGTCAGTCTGTCAGTCTGTCAGTCTGTCAGTCTGTCAGTCTGTCAGTCTGTCAGTCTGTCAGTCTGTCAGTCTGTCAGTCTGTCAGTCTGTCAGTCTGTCAGTCTGTCAGTCTGTCAGTCTGTCTGTCAGTCTGTGTACAAGATTTCTCAAAAACTAATAGAGCTAGCGCCATGAAATTTTATAGGCATGTTGGGTCCTGAAATGGGACGATCCTATCAACTTTTTGTGGAAATCCGTTAACCAGAAGTATCCGAGAAAAACTAAATTGCGGTTTTTCAAAAATTGCAATTTAGTTTTTCTCGATTTACTCCCAAACTACGCGTTTTTTAGTGGCCTTAAGTATGACAAAAGTTGGAGAAAATAAAATTTCCCACACTTTTGTCTTTAGCTATAACTCGATATCACAACCTGTTATCAAGATAAACCGTTATTTCCAAAAAAAAAAAACAGTTTTTTGCGATTATCTCGAAAATTACCGGGTTTTTGCTGACTGAATGTATGAAGTGAATTAATGAGAATGGCATTCTGCACAATTTTGTCTTTTACCTTTATCCGTTATATTTTACCGTTATTGAGATATTTTCATTAATACGTAAAAAATCATATTTTTGCGAATAATTTGCAAACTAACGGTTTTTCGACAAATCAGTTAAAAGAATTATTAAAGATGTTAACATTTTCTACATTTTTGCCATTTACCTTAAATTGATATCTTTTACAGTTCTCAAGTTATCTCAAATTTTGTACTCAAATTTTGTTTTTGATATTTTTGGATGAACCAACAATTTATTAGGAGGTTGTATTGAGTTGACAATACGACAGGGCTATAACGTAAATTGCACAGGGTCGTAGATTTTGTAGAAGAAAGTTTTGTGTTGACCACAACTGATATTTTTTGATTATTTCCATGCTAAAGTCTGAAAAAACTTGTGGCCAGTGAAAATGTTACGTACAAAAAGCCTCCAAAGAATATTTTACCATAACCTGAGAATTGAGAATCAAAATTTGTCACAACTGGTAATACTCCACAATTTTGTTGTTTTCGTTGCATTGCAGTGTATTTACACACACACACGTGACAGCAGCGTATTTACATACCCGAGAAGTCATCAAAAAACACGTCAAAAATATCCCCCGATGCTTAAATTTTGCACACTAATGCAATAACGCCTCCATGTTATAACTGCAGTTTTTGTACCGTTCTTTATTAAATTCTAGTTCAAACATTGGACTTCAATTTAAATCCCATGTCAACTAAAAAAACCATCAAAATAATAGTTTAAGAGACACCAAAAAACAAATTTCAATTGCCACAGCAAATTCAAATGTTGGAAAAGCCGGATCAGAAACGTATGCATTTAAATTGGCTAAGGCATTTTTGGAAGCAGGTATTTTCTAGTTACATTTTTGTTCTGTGTTTTCTGGCTCTAAATCCAAAATTCTGAAACAGGTATTCCATTATGGAAAGTGCACCATCCCAGTATTAAATTTTTTTTGGATCAACATGAAGTAATTTTGCCATGCGTTAACACATTCTACAATCAGATTGATAAATTTTATGAATCAACAATTAAAATTATTAAAGAAAGATCTGGAAACGACCCTATTTACTTTATTTTTGACGAAACTCACGACTCGCTTGGAAGGTATGAATGATTTTTTTCTGATATTTTGTTCTCAAATTGAGACGTTTATTTTTTGTACGTTACGTACGTTTTAAATATTTTGGTCGGCAATTTAAATGGAAAATATAGTAAGCCGATGCTATTAAGTACACAGTTTCTGGAAAAAACAAACAATAGTTCAACAATCTGTATTTAAAGTATTTTCTTTGCTTTATGGAGGTGACATAAAATTTGACAATATTTGGCTAATGCTTTCCGATGAAGCGCCATATATGTTAAAGGCAGGGCGTGGCTTGAACAGGCATTTTCAAATTTAAAGCATATCACTTGCATTGTACATCCTTTAATCCAGTGGTTTCCAAACTTTATTTTACCACGGCTCCCTTAAAAATATTTGAACCGTTATGTTTGCTACGGGGTAAGGGTAGCATCAGCAGCATAGTAGTTAATATGTACCTATATGTTACGTATTGCGCCTCCCCTTAGACTAGTCCACGCCTCCCAGTTTGGAAAACGCTGCTTTAAACCTTGTATGCGAAGAAATAAAATATCTGTACTAATAAACCAGCTTTTTCAGGAAATTTTCGTTTTTTTTTCGAAACACTAACAATTTTTTGCAATATTCGTTAACAATTTAACAACAATTTTTGGACATATTTTTTTAACAATTTTTGGAGGCTCTAATTATTACAATACAAAATGGTTACCAAAAAACTTTAAATTCAATCGGACATAAAAAGTTTGTTCATTGTTATCTTTAAAAAGAGTGAAAAAAAACAAAATAAAATTTTTGAATAATCCCCGACTAAAGAAAAACCCTACAAAATTGAAAAACTCCTGAATAAAAAAAAACTTTGAAACGGATAAAATAATCATTACAGTAAATTTAAAATTTGTGTGCGTCGGGAAAGCCTATTGGTCGTTTTAGCCTTTTCACTATTTTGAAGCATCAGAAATGACATATTTCTGATTTTTTTAATGGGTAATTTACAACGATTACGTAATAATGACCCAGTGAATGCTGAAACTATATCTCTGGGGGTACTTTTTGTTCCCTTATCGTTCTATGGCTTTTGTTTTTAATTCTTTTAATCTTTTATATTTTTTATGTGCTTAGAAATTACGAATTTAAAACTAGTAGTTCAATTTAGATTTTTGTTAAGGGCTATTTCAACTGGATTTTTGAACCGAACCAAAAACCAATGAACCATTGAAATTTTAGTCAACTAAAACCAAACCATAAACCGAACCATACTGAAAAAAAGGACGAACCAAACCAAAATTAAACCAATTTTAAAAAGAAGGTGTCTGTCTTGTACAGACGCCAGAAGACGTGGATTCGCCTACAACGATCGCCAATAGATATTTAAATATGAAATTTTAGTGAAAAGGAAATTAAAGAAATAAATTTTTATTTAAAAAACATAACAAAAGCTATAATTGCCAATCTGGCAATTATTGAAAACCCGTATGGTGATTTAAGTGAACAGCGAACAGTTGTATCAAAATTCTGAAGTCAAATTTTCCAAAAAGATTTTTTAAAATTTATTCCAATCGGATTTTGATGTATGGGAGTTTTATGTAGAATCATATCCTAAATAACTTTTGTTCTTGCACTTTTTTGATAAGATGCACCGTTTTTGAGATATTCGCAAAAATCCTTTTCGTGGGTACCCCCGCCCCTAATGGTCCATTTTTGCCCATTAACGAACTTAGCCTTGCATTTTACGAAAAACCAATCTGCGCAAAAGTCTAGCTCAATCCGTGCGCCCGCAATCCGCGCCAGAGACGGACGGACGGACGGACATGCTAAATTCAACTTTTTTTTTATCATTCTAAACACACTGGTGTAATTCATTTTTTTGTGTGATGACGAGATCTTGGCGTTACAAACAAATCTAATATACCCATTGGTTTCACCCTACGGGTATAATCACTCTCTAGAGAACGAAATTCAGCATTTTAGTAAAACGCTCCAAAGAACGAGAAAAAATTATGGTTTTTACGTTCTTGCTCTTAAGATCTTTACATTTGCGTTTTGTTTTTACGTTATTTGAGAACAGAACTTTAATGCTGGGAGCGAAATATCGCTCTCTTACTAATAAAATCACATACTTATATATGTGTGTGATCAAACCCAACAGCCATGGCTCGAGGCTTTCATTCATTTTTATGCGAAACCCACAAACCGCTTTGAACAAGAAGCGACACTTAAATAGAAACAATTTCGTTCTTAACTTGGGAGGGAGAACGAAAAATGTGCATCGATCGTTCCGACTCTTACGAACAGTACCGCGGAGCTCAAAATTTCTCTCTTTAAAGGACGAAAGAGAAAGCATAAAAAAATGCACACAAAGAAAGCATAAAAAGAGTATAAATGTGAAATCTGTACTACAAGCAGCAAACACAACAACAGCGGCAGTGAAAATTTAGATTTTGATTTAAAAAATAATAATTGAACATAGTTTAACATAACAAAATACCCTAAACAATGCCTTAATGTAGGCCGCATTGCCTTAATGTAGGCTGCATTTTCTGTTCGGATGTCACCACAAACTATCGAGTATCATCGATTGCAATTTGTTATCATGGCAGCAAGCAGATTTTCTAATTTGTACCCCTATAACCAAACTCTAAGACGTATCCACGTCAATAAGATGGCCGAATCGTTTTGGTTGGACTGGTTTTTAATACAAATACTGTAACCACAGAATAACAGAAGGGAATCGAGGAACAAAAGTTTTTGATGTGCGAAGAACTTTCCGGACCTTATGTGGCTATCTCATTTCCCTTGTAAGCACACGAATTGCTTTATATGTGTGCCCAGAAATGGCGGATGAAATTCCAAGGGGTTGCCAGAATTAAACTATTGGATGTGTTGATGTACATAATTTTATTCCGCTAAAATCACAAAATGGAAATTCGCGGAAATTTAATTTAATTCATATCCCTAATAACAGTTAGTATGTATGAATTAATTACGTTGATTGTTTGAAAGAAGCGGTAATGCTCGTCGCTCAGATACTAGTAAAAACTTTTTTTTTGATCAAAAAGTTAATGTAATCGACATTACTCCAATACCCTATTCTGAGACTAAACTTTTAGATCCGACAAATAATTCGTTGAGAACTTAAAACCCTTACAAATCCAAAAGATGAAATTCAAAGTTCAGAAATTTATTGAAATTCAAATCTACGCGCCTTTTGCAATTTTTGAATCACGAACCCTTGAATCAGGTAATATCAAGGTTTGACGTTTGTCAAACCGAACAAAAAAACATCGAGATAAATGTCGGAAACGTTTTGAATTTATGCCGATTTATTGTGTAAAATCGTGGATGTTGTGACGTGTTTATTGTTATGTGATACGCGAAGCAGCGGCGAATAACGTAATTCTTTTCAAAAAATTTGATTTCCTCGGAATTACGAGAAAATTTTAGTGTTTCCTAAATTTTCCCCCTTTTTTGTATCTAATCGAAAAAATGTACCTTTCTGGTGCTTTCGGTACCCTAAAAAACGTTCTGTCGGGATTTTTTAAGCTGTCCGCGGAACATTGCTTGACGAGGCATTTTAAAAATTCCAATTTTGGCATAATAAATAGTTCTTCCAACCTTTCTCGGAAAAATTGAACTAAAAATGTAAACAAAACGACGTCGTTTTGTTTACAATTGATATGCGTTTGTGTGCAAATAGGGATTGCAATACCGGTAAACGGTAAACCGGTTTACCGGTAAATCGGCTGAAAATGCATAATTTTTTTACCGGTAATTTTGCAGCTCATTACCGGTAAATTCGGTAAAAACATTATTTTTATAGTGAGGCGTGAAACTACTCTTGTTATGAATACATTAAATGTTATACTTATTTAAAAGTGTTTTCTTTTAACTCAGCCAAATTTAAAGTCAATATATTAATGTGGATGATTATTACTAGTGAAAAAAAAATTTTTATATGCGTTGGTGAGTAGACTTCAAACTCAAAGTATGAGCAAAAGTTTTCCAATTTCCCGGTAGCGTTTTTTACTTTTTACAGTTATTTATATATTATAAATAATTTTTTACGTATTATAAGATTAAACAAAGCGAGATTAAACATGAATGGTTTCTATCTCGCTTGAACTTTAGGCGCTATTGAAAAATTTCTGAGAGAAAAGATATTGAGAGAAATGTTTTCAAAAGCTTTTCGCTCATTTGTCTTTCCACTATATGGAAAGCCCAATATCAGAATTTGACACTAGTGTTTGGCTATCAAAATATAGATTTCTGTTCTCTCAGTGCAGTTTAAAATTTCATAGTAAGCAATGTATTTTCAAAACAAATGGTTGTTTTAGTAAGCTATGAAATATTGCATGTTCTTAGCATAAGTACAGTAAGTAATATATATTTCTGTGCAAAAAAAAGTTTTTAAAATAGATAACTGCATAAACATAAGCAAGCTTCTCAAAACAACTCAACAAAGTGGTGAGAATTTTGGTTTATTATTCTTAATATTATTATATTATATTGCGTTTTATATTTTAGTTTTCTGAAGACAAATAAAGGATACTTTCAATTACACATTATTTCTTATTTTTTACCCTCTCTATCATATAATATTGTGCATTTCCTAATAATTTTAGAAAATGTTTAATTTACCGGTAATTACCGGTTTACCGGTAATTTTTTTTTTTTTTTACCGCGTTACCGGTAATGACAAAGTTCGGTAAATTTGCAATCCCTATGTGCAAAGAAGAAAAAATGCAAACAGGGTTGCAATGGAAATCGTTTTTGGTTGATTTTCAATTTTGGCAGAAAATGAGTTTCTTGGAATGGATGAAACCAAAACTCGATCGAATTGTCATTTTAACGATCCCGCATTGCGTTTTATGTTCTAAAAAGTGTTTTGTGTGAGGAGAAGTTAGATATTTTCGATTGCTGGAATAATGAAAAAAATTCCGTATCAAACCCTGCAAAACAAATTTCGCATGTTATATTTTTTATCTCTTTTGCGTGTTCGGTTTGAATATGAAGGCAAGAAAAGGAATTCCGGAAAATTCGAAAATTTAAAGCGAGTTGAAGATATTTTTTTCTATCGCCGATTCTTCTCTCTACCGTGTGACATTGAAATTTTCGATTGTTTCCCTTCTGTTATTCTGTGCTGTAACCAATCCAAAAACTTTTTACAGTCTAGGACTTTTCTACGTTAATATAGTACCCAAATATAAGCACTATAAATAATATAATCAGGAAACGCAAAAACCACTGAACCATTGAAATTTTGTAGAACAACATAGAGGGATAAGGGAACAAAAAGTGCCCCCAGAGATAGAAGCTTGAAATTTTTTTCGTAAGTTGCCACCATTACAACAAATAATTTCCCAAAATTTCAGTCCAAAAAAACGAGTAGTTTTGGAGAAAAAAAATAAAATATGATTTTTTTGAAAAAATTCTAGCTCCGTAACGGGTTAACCGATTTTGATGAAACTTGTCGCAATTTTTTCGTTGAAAGTCATAGTTTTCAAAAAAAATTACAGCAAAAAAATTAAGTGTGAGGAACCGTTAGGGAAAAATATTTTTTGTTTTTAAAAAAATTATAACGGTAACTTAACGATTTTGCATCACTTTTATTTTTTCCTCAAAAACTCCTTAATCCCTTACCTACAAAACAAAAAAAATTACAGGACAATCGGAGAGGTACTTCATATTCAAAAAAAATAAAATGTGAAGGTAGTCACATTATCATATGTGAAAGATGAATCAATTTGTGAACTAAATAATCCAAGAAAATTAGGATTTAACCTATTAAAAAATCCTAGTTAACTGGATTTTTGCACAGACCTTTATTTTGACATAACAAACAATGTCCCCAAAGTCCATTCCAAAATTGCGCCGGCGTCGTGCGTTATTCAAGGTCAAAGGTCCCGAAAATTAGTTTTTTTTACGTTTATCTCACTTTGTACGGGTTATACGTCTTTTTGAGGTTCAGATGAATTAATCACAATAAAATTCTCTACAAAAAAGGTTAAATACAATTTTCTTGTAGGACAAACAGTTTTCGAGATACAAGTCGTCAAACTATGCGTCGCACAGAGAAATTGCTATTATTCAAGGTCAAAAGTCAAAAAAATCGTAAATATCTCGCTTTGTATAGCCTTTACGCATTTTTTGTGTTCAGATGAATTACCCCTCCGAAAATTCTCTACAAAAAAGGTTAAATAAAATTTTTTTGTAGGGCGAATAGTTTTCGAGATAGAAGTTGAGAAACCGTGAACTGTATATTCGTTTCCCCACCGCCATTAAGGTAGAATGCAAGGCGCGTTTTTTTAGATGATTTCCCCATTAGACCTAATCCATATTTTTCCACCTTCATTCATTAAGGAGTTTTTGATTTTTTTGCTGTAATAAAAGTGGTGCAAAATCGTTAAGTTACCGTTATAATTTTTTAAAAACAAAAAATATTTTTCCCTAACGGTTCCTCACACTTAATTTTTTTGCTGTAATTTTTTTTTGAAAACTATGACTTTCAACGAAAAAATTGCGACAAGTTTCATCAAAATCGGTTAACCCGTTACGGAGCTAGAATTTTTTCAAAAAAATCATATTTTATTTTTTTTCTCCAAAACTACTCGTTTTTTTGGACTGAAATTTTGGGAAATTATTTGTTGTAATGGTGGCAACTTACGAAAAAAATTTCAAGCTTCTATCTCTGGGGGCACTTTTTGTTCCCTTATCCCTGGCCTTTCAGAAATCGAATTAAAGTATTCAAATTCAAATTTAATAAAAGTATTCAAAATTGAATTTTACAAAACTCTCTCGTACAGGAAATTTCAGTTAAATTACTCCTTCCCCTTTTTTTTTATAAAATGTGCAATTTTCAAAGAACAGGTCCTTCGGTTAACGAAAAGAGAAAATTATTCTCTTTGAAAAAATTTATTATATTAGAATATACTAAAATAAGATATTGCTTACTTTCAAAACGTAAAGAATTCAGCAAGTTATCTATAGTTTTTAGCACAGATTTTTCATGCTTTCTGTGCGAATTTCATTTGATTTAAGTACCTGGGACAAAATCTATCAGACCAAATAAATAGAACTCAGCCCCATTTCCTGCCCTGCAAGGCAAGAGAAAAATAAACCAAAGTTGAGCTCGTCCCTTTTCTCTTTGTTCCGCTCCTTCGGAAGCCAGAGCAAAAATAGAAAAATTTGTACTGCACAGAAATGCGGCGGACTGAATCTGTAACTTGCGCAGATGCTACCAGAAACAGGATTGCTTTATAAAAAAACTTTATCTGACTCTCCATGTAAATTAAATATCCTTGAATGTAGGAAAAATTACTAGGGGATTTTTTCCCGTTAGAAGGGAAAATCTCCCGAAACACGAAAATCATCAGCGTCAGAGCTTTTCCATTTTTAGAGCAATAATATCGTGGGAAAATATCCATATCCAGCATACAAAAGAAACACAGAGCGGGGACTAAAGCGAAGGAGAAAAAAGAGGAGCGATTTTTTACCCCAAAAATTTGAAATTTTCCCGATTGCCGGCTAACAAAAAAAATCATCAGATGAAAGAATTGGTGATCTTTACTATTCGAGTAATTTTTTTATGCTCTATAAAAAGGCCTCAACATAATGAATGTAAGTTAATAACTCCGAAATGATCCTTTAGGAAAAATACTTGAAATTAATTTCTGGGTGTGGCTTTGTGGGTTAAAGTGAATTTATTGATTTTCCATACATATATTCGTGTATCCTTATATGTTTGAGAAATTGGTCTTGGGGGTTTCGTTTCTTGGCTCGACTTTAGTTAGGTATAACTAACTTTCCGCATATCGAGGTAAATACTTAAACATTATAGTCGTCTTGTGGTGCAGTCGTATATTTAACTCCGCTTTACTAAGATTTAGTTATCATTTATAGCCATTAAGAGCAGCAGGTCTGTGTCAATATCTGTCATAGTCAGAGTGAATAAAAATTACCCACATCAGAGTTTTTTTGTGTCCCGTCGAGGGGTTTTTTTTGTTCTTTACTTATTTTAGGAGTGTTTATGTTGTTTTAATATTGGGAGAAAAAGGAAGAGAGAGAGAGGTTTAGTTCATTCAAAAAATCAAGTGATTGTTGATGAATATTTAATGAATATAGATGGGGTTGGTCGTTTAATACAGCTGGTGATCTATGTAAAGCGGTTCTTTCTCCTTTTTTCGTATGCCATATTTAATTTTTTTCCATACTCTGTGAAGGAGAATTATTTTTTATTCCGATAGTTTGTTACTTTCTTATACGAAGTATAATAAAGTATTGTATACATGAAAAATTTCGACCTCGCATTTTGCCTAAAAAATATTTCCCAAGCACTCCTGAGTGGATTGGAGCATTATCACAAAAATTCCTTCCTGTCTGTCAGTTTGTGTACAGGGCATGTTTAATCCTAGAGTGGGACCATCCTATTAACTTTTGGTGAAAATTCGTTAACCGGAAATAATCAAAATGGCGGCTTTTTAAAGATCGCAATTTTGTTTTTTATTATTTACTCCGAAACTATTCGTTTTTCAGTAGTTTTATGTATGATAAAAGTTGGAAACAATAAAAATTATTACATTTTCGTGTAATAAACGAACTGCTTATGGAACTGCTTATCTCGTTATCGAGATATACCGTCGAGATATACCGTTATTTAAAAAATCAGTTTTTAGCTATTATCTCGAAAAATGGAGGGTTTTTGGCAGATGAATTAGAGAATAGCATGTGTGACAATTTTGTATTTTACCGTTATCCGCTATCTATTATCGTTATCGAAATATTGAAACTAAAAAAAAATAGATTTTTCGAATTGCTTGCAAACTAAAGGTATTAAAATTCTCTACCGTAAATCGATGTCTTTTACCGTTATCGAGATATTTCAGATTATGTAAAATAAAAGTTTGTATGCTTATATAAACTAATAAATTTTTTACCGGGTAATAGTGTAAATTTCGCAGAAACGTGGATTTTGTATGAGAATCTCATGTGCTGTTCACAACAGATATTTTTATACGTTTTTTATGTTTTGGAATACAGGCTACCAAGAAAAGCAGTGGTTTAGAAGAGGATGATTTGGATGCATCTTCTGGCTCTGATTTTGATGATGACGATGATCCCGATAAAATAGAGGTTCCTGGTAAGTGAACTGGTATTTTTTTTTTGTAATGATTGAATTACATTTTTTAAAAAACATTTTTTACATTTTCATTTTTCATGATTAATCTTATGTGTTGTTTTATCCAAATCTGGACCAGTAATGATCAAAACCAAATTCAGTTATATTTTTATTTGTACGTTAATGAAACTTGGCAGTAAAGTTAATTATACTTCTTTACCCGTATATTTTAAAACTATTTTTTTACCCTCTTCATACAAATTGAAAAATATTTAACTATTGTCTCAAAACAGGCAGAATTTTTTTAATCCTTTCGATCCGGAACGGGACATTGTATGTGCCGGTCTACACAGTTAGAAATTTGACCCGTCAGTGTCAAATTTCTTCCAGTCTCAAAGAAAAAGTGTTAATTTTTAACACTTATAAATATCATTTTAGCACTTTTGAATTGTGTAAAAAAATAATAACACATTGAAGTGTTAGGGTTACACCTTGTTGGGAGTTAACTGACTTTAACACTTTCGAGTTTCAAACAAATTGGGACTTGAATATCTTAAAATGAAATTCTTTATAGATCTGAAAGTAATTGGAAATGATGTAGTACTAAGTTTTATTTTCTTAAAAATAATGTTACTATACAGAAAGAAAAATATGGTTAAATATGGGTTCAAAAAAAATATTGAATTAAATTGAATGAAAATTAAAATTGTTATTATATTTTTATTTTTGTAATTCAGTATTGAAAATATTAAAAATGTAATAACAATTTTAATTTTCATAAAAAATGTGAAAAAAAATCGAGTCGAGATCGGGATTCGAACCCGCTCAACGCATTTTTTTCTGTTTTTAGGGTTTTTTTTTAAATTTATTATTTTTTTAAATAAAAAATAATATATTTTAAATAAAAATAATAAGTAATAACCATTTTTATTACTAAGGGCCCGGAAGTTTATGCACTTAAAAAGTTGAAAATATGCACATACATATTCACTGAAGATTACTAAAATATGCATTTAAGTATGCACTTAAAATTGCAATAAATAAGAAATTTTTTTTCTTCAAAAATATTATTCTTCTTAAACTGACTGATTGCAACTGACAACGACAATTTGTTTTAAGTTTTCGAAATTAAATGTAGTTCTGTTTGACCGCAAAATATACTTATATAAAGAAAACGTCCTTTCAACTTCACAAGATGTAAGGGGAGCGTATTGAAGATAATCCACATGTGCTGCAATATTTTCAGGGATTTCTTCGTGAAACTTGCCTGTTAGATATTTACTTAATTGTATATTTATTTTTATATAGAGGGTATTCACAATCCTCTTTTAATTTTCGGTAATATTAAAAGACTGAAAATATTCTGCTGTGAACATTCCACAGCACAGATTTGAGAACAGCGCTTTTATATGATACGTGACCAAATCATGAACTGCGAATTTGATTGTCACATACCTTTAAATCCATATTTGATGTATTCTTTTGAATTTCTATTGTGGCAACGGCTATCAAAATTGAAAAAAATTGCATCTGTCCGATGAGATTAACAAAAAACCAGCGAGAAAGTTTGACAACTAAAAACATTACTAGCGCTACCCCCGGTTGATTCTTGATACCGAATACCCGGGACGAAAAACACGACTCAAGGCATGTATACAATTACCGAATCCGGTAATTCATTTTTACATGAACCAAGTTACCGTCTCGGTAAAAATCTGTTAAATTTGACTGAATTACCGAGCGGTAAATTTACCCGCAATTTAAAAGACCACTGTGAATACCCTGATAATATAATCGGGAGATATTACCATTTAATAAGTTTACCACATTCTTCAACGCCTGTAAGTTATAGTTTTTGTTTAAAACCGTCTCTAATTTTTTAACAATTTTTTTTCCAATAGGTGTCTGTACAGCATTTATTTTTTCACATGCCTTCTCGATTTCGTTCATAGAATTTACCAGCAAAAAGTCTCTTGTTTCCATTATGGCGATAAAATCCGGAATAAAGCCATAGTTGGCATTTATAAAAATTAACTCATCCCTGATAGTCGCGCTACTCAAAATTTCTCCACATATTTTGATAGACGATGCTTCGTCCGGATCATATTGACTAATTATTTCTTTAAAAGCGATAAAATTCTTACAAGAATAGTTTGCAGCTTCTATCCAAGTTCCCCATCTAGTCAGAACGGGTTGTAGTGGAAGTGCTACATTGGGAGCGATCATTCTGAATTTCGCTGTCCTCGATGGAGCCTTCAAAAAATTTTTTTTCCCATTTGAAATTAATCTATCAACGTTTGGAAAATTTAAGCGAATCTCTTCCGAAACACGATGAAATCCATGTGCTATACAAGTCAAATGTATCATGTTTGAGTACAAAACTACAAGCCCTTTTGCTGCTTTTATCATGTACGGAGCTGCATCCGAAATAAAATGTAGAATATCGTCTTTATCCAAATATGTTGGACAAAGTAATTTCAACGAGTCATCAAATAAACGTGCAATTGAGTTTGCATTAGTTTTTTCCAGATTTTCCGCTGCTAGCAAGAAAAAACTTTTTTCCTGACTAAAAGGGCGTAGGACTCCTATGACAACATGTGCGACGTGCCGTCCGCATATATCGGTGGATTCATTTATAGAGACCCAAAGCTTTTGCCCTTGCACTGCTTTTCTAATTTTATTAAGAGTGGCTTCATAACAATCAGGCACATAATATTTTCGAAGAATTGACTCTGATGGAATAGTTTTTCCAATGTATTTGTTCAAAAAATGTGAAAACGATGGATTTTCCAATTTGTACAGAGGTATATCTGCAGAAATAAACGCCGCTGTCATATCAGCATAAAACTCAGATTTTTTTGAAGTGGAAGGAGTTTCTAAACTGGATAATAATTGTTGTGTACTCTGATGTCGGGTGCTACAATTCTTCCTGTGAAATGCGGTGGCCAAATGCTGGTCCACCTGACTTTTTCTGTCCGCCTGTATTTTCTTTTCACAAATTAAACAAAACAGTATTTTACCATCTGTTTTAAATATATTTTTTCCATAATTTAAAACAAAACTATTGAGCTTTTCAGAAATTTTTAATTTTTCTTTTGGCATAACTGTTACAACTTTTACGATTGAAACGACTAAAAAAATAAAAAAATCAAAATATTTGATGCAATTTTTTTAATCTGCTATTTTATGCATTTATATATGCATTTATTTACAATAGCATACAATTATATGCATTTATGCACTAACAGCAAAATATGCAATAATATGCAAAATAAAAACACTTTTTGTGAATTCAAACTAATATAAAACGTGTTTAATATATATCAGTTTCATGAAATAAGCAAAGAAAAAAATATGCAAATGCATAAACTTCCGGGCCCTACTAATAATTAATATTGTTAAAAATAAAAACAATTAACTTACGAACCAATAAAAGATTTGTTAAAATTATGTAAAAGTTAAGTAAAAAAGTTGGTTTGAAAACATTTTTTGAACATAACCATGTTGCATATTAACTATGCTCCGCCAAAGGAGCAAGCAGCTCAGTGGCAATGCGCGCAGAACTCACAAGCGAAAGATGTCAGAAACCACACCGGTTCAAATTCCATATGGTGCTACACGGGAATTTTTTTTCTTCTTTTTTATTATTTTTATTCATTTTTTTATTAAAAATAATGAATAATAGTTAGATGCATTTCAGGTAAGTATTTTAATTCGGTAAAAATGAAAAAAAAAATTACCAAATTGATTTTGTTTTTCCCAAGACTGATAGTGTTAAATTTTTTTTAACACTTTAACAGCCTTATTAATAAACGTTAGTTAACTTTTATCAATGGTTTACGCAGTGGATAACTCGAAATTCTTATTAATAAAAAATTTTAAGAGTTAACTGACGTTAGTTAACTCTCTGTTAGCTAACATACCGATTCCCTCGAGTTAACGAGTTGATAACTCTTGACGGCACATAACTCTTGCAATAATGACTATAAGAAACAATGATCCATTAAAAAAATGCAATTTATGTTATTATATTATATTATCTTATCACTTGAACACCACTTTTCTGATCGCTTTCTTTCAATTTTTAAATTTTCCACTTTTAATTACTTTGCAGTGAATCACAATTAAAATAAAAACATTAATTTCACTCCTATTTTAATATTGTCTCCAAGGAAACGGATTTAAAAAACCAAAATATGACTTATTTTAATATCGTCTCTAGGGCTTCTCAAAAGGGATCCCGGGATCCCGTTTTCCCGGGATCCCGTGGGTAAAATATCATCCCGTTATCCCGGGATTTCAATTAAATTTCCCGGGAATCCCGCTATTTCTTATTAACATTTTTTTTACTCTTTTTAACGATATTAAAAATATTGTAACACGAAATTTGCGTAATTTTTACTTCTTTTTCCCTCTAGTAACGAATTTCGTTCAAAATTAGGAAAATATAATGTGCGTTTTCGTTTTTGACGCGGTGCTAGCACCTTACGCCTGGTGCCAAGAAAAACTGTTCGAATTTGCCACTTTGGCGTCAGATGATTCTGGCACTGGCTGTTCGAGTTTAACTCTTTTGACTCTTGGTGGTAGCACCGCTGGACCTAGTCTTGGTACGGGAGCAAATGACACCAAGAAACGGTCGGTCGTTATTTTGAATCTTAAAGTTTTTTTTGCAGACAAAAATCATATTAGAAGAAAGGAAATGTGAAAGTCTCGACGGGTAATTATTTATCAATCAATACGAGCGATAGATACTTGCTAAACAATTGGCTAAATGGTAAAATATGATATTTTTTGGAAATAGTAGATGACTTGATTAAAACTGAACTGTCCCTCAAATTCTATAAATTCGATTATGCCTGTGTTGATTTATATTAAATCTCGTGAGCGAAGAAAGTCACTGTTCTTAGGTTGTGCGGCACTAGATTCTCCAAATAGCAAAGCTCATATAATTAAAATAATCTCCATATCTTTAGCTTCCAATTGTGCAGCATAATATTCATCAAATTCTTTCAATAATTGATGAATAACAGCAAAACTTAATCCAAGAATTGACCGGCGATCTCCCATTATGAAGGTTTTGACAGTTCTTCACTCCGGCATACTCGAACACGGGGACAGCACTCTTGGTAGCAGACTTAATTTTTGACAGGTAGCAATTGCTTCGGTGCCATGACTCCGGTGCCAAAAACGAAAACGCCCAATATAGATGGTACTCCAGTTACCAATATTTTATATTTAGAAAAATTCAAAATAGATCAAGTTACCAATATTTTGTAGTTTTGGTTTGTTTCAATGAATTATTTTGTATTTAAGTTTTTGTAATTAAAAATATTAATAATTGAAAATCAATAACGCATTTTTTTTGTATTGTTTTGATTTTAAACATTTTTCTCCCATCTAATTGGATAAATTCTTGCTTGTTAGCGAATCCCGGGATTTCCCGGGATCCCGGGATTTTGAATATTTTTGTCCCGGAATCCCGGGATTTCAATTTCTACGGGAAATGAGAAGCCCTAATCGTCTCCAAGGAAACGGATTTAAAAAACCAAAATATGACTTAAATGTAAAAGATTTTCATATTTTTTGGTACAATTCAGCACAAGGGTTGCCTTATTCAAACTAAATTTTTACATAAAATACGAGTTAGCTATTATATGGAGGAAAAATTTTTATTAATAAGAATAGTTATCTAATGGATAAGTTTGCTATCTCGGAGTTAGTTAGCACATGAGTTATCTCCGTGTTAGGAATTTTTTATTAATAAGGCTGTAAGTGTTTATCTAAAATGACACTTAAAAGTCTGAATATTCAACACTGGGATCCAGTGCTAAAGTAACACTTTTTTAGGTGTGGACATCATGGAACACAAAAATGTGTTAAAATTGTTTAACTGTGTATGTTTAAGCAAACATTACTTTCAAAATAAGCAAAATAAATGGGACGAATGAGTCCCAATACGTAGCTTATACTAATTGTAACGGTATTACTTTGTGCATGTGACAATTATCATGGGAAGTCTAATCGCATTTTTGTCTCTAATACAGTTACAGCCTTATTAATAAACGTTAGTTAATTTTTATCAATGGTTTACGCAGTGGATAACTCGAAATTCTTATTAATAAAAATTTTTAAGAGTTAACTGACGTTAGTTAACTCTGTGTTAGCTAACATACCGATTTCCTCGAGTTAAGGAGTTGATAACTCTTGACGGCGCATAACTCTTGCAAAAAAGACTGGAAGAAGCAATGATCCATTAAAAAAATGCAATTTATGTTGTTATATTATATTACCTTATCACTTGAACACCACTTTTCTGATCGCTTTCCTTCAATTTTTAAATTTTCCACTTTTAATTACTTTGCAGTGAATCACAATTAAAATAAAAACATTAATTTCACTCCTATTTTAATATTGTCTCCAAGGAAACGGATTTAAAAAACCAAAATATGACTTATTTTAATATCGTCTCCAAGGAAACGGATTTAAAAAACCAAAATTTGACTTAAATGTAAAAGATTTTCGTATTTTTTGGTACAATTCGGCACAAGGGTTGCCGTATTCCAGCTAAATTTTTAAATAAAATACGAGTTAGCTATTATATGGAGGAAAATTTTTTATTAATAAGAATAGTTATCTAATGGATAAGTTTGCTATCTCGGAGTTAGTTAGCACATGAGTTATCTCCGTGTTAGGGATTTTTTATTAATAAGGCTGTTAAAGAATATTTGTATTTATTTCAGCGGCTTTCCGCATCGAAAGGGTTAAATTGTTATTTTACATAACTCTTCCACATAAAAAATTTAATTTGATCAAATTCAATCGAAAGGAGATTTTTGGTATTTTTTTTTGACTAAAGCTAGAGGTCGGCAAGTGCCATTCGGTGGCCAAAAATACAAATTTTGAATTCTGCCTTTGAAGGATTTCGGTTATGTCATTGCGTTGGGAATACTTGTGAACCTATAAATCCAAAAGTATACTCTCCTGTGACAAGTAGTTTTCGAACGCCATGGGGTCAAAGTTGGTAAAAATTCAGTTTTTTTTAAAATTTTCGAATTTTCAACAAATTTTTTTAACTTGTTTAAGTCACTTAGTACAGTAATTTCGATTTTTTCATCAAAATTAGGACATATTTAGACAACTATAATAAAATTTAAAAATGTGTAAAACCACATTTTTTCCTTAAAATTGTTATTCCAGAATTCTGGGCATTCTAAAAATACTATTTTTCGCGAAATTTCGTATATACATATATGGCCCTGTAAAATTTGATCCGGCTTGATCCGTTCAGGTGTCAGTTGGAAATGATAGCCAAGGTCAATACCTTTCGAAACATCCATATTTCATCTGATACTACGTGCAACTGTAGTCAATTCAAATCCCTATGCTAGTCTTCCTATAAAAGTACCGTGTCCGCATTCTGTCTTTCCCATTGAAAATTAATATATTTGTCCCTTTTTAGTTTTCTGCAAAATTTAGTTTTCTGTAAAAAGGATAAAATAATCATTACAGTAAATTTAAAAAAACCATGCAGGATTTGACGCTTTTTTTGCCCCTGGATTAACTTTTGAACCCGTGTAGTTTTCACTTTGGTTGAGTACTTTTTCTCAAGAGCCACCGAATTGCAAGGGGATGGTGAGTGGTTAACGAACTTTCTCCATGATTTCTGTGAAAAATCACTAGAAAGTTTGTTAACCCCTCACCATCTCCCTGCAATTCGGTGGCTCTTGAAGCCATATATGGATGAAACTAGAGTCTGTGCCCTTTCCAAAAAGTACTCAAGCAAAGTGAAAACTACACGGGTTCAAAAGTTAGTTTAGGGGGGCAAAATCGTGCATCGTTCTTTATACAAAAAACTTTAAGCTGGCCACGTAGGGTCTGCTAGTAAATTATAAAGGAGCAAAAAAAAATCCATTTCGCAAAAAAAAACATTGAAAATGTTAAAATTTTGTGTTGAGAACTGAGCGATGGGGTCTTTTGGTTATATTCAAAATACTTTAATAAAAAAAAGCTTTTATTAAAAAGAATGCACTAAAAAGAAAAAAATAATTTTCTGGACGCTGTGTATCACAAATATAAAAGCTTTTTAAAAGCGAGAAAAATTTTTATTTTATTGTTTTATGCTTTATCTCGCTTTTTAAAAGCTTTTATATTTGTGATACACAGCGTCCAGAAAATTATTTTTTTCTTTTTAGTGCATTCTTTTTAATAAAAGCTTTTTTTTAAAATTTTATTTTTATTTTTTTTTTATTTTGTTCTTTTTAGTCTTCGAATATATATCCTTACATTTGAGATGTCCTTACAGGCTTTTTAACTTGAGAATCGTATTCAGCGACCCCAAAAACCCCCAGAATAGATTTTTTCCGGAAAATTTGGAGAAAAGGATAATCACGTTATCCTTACAGGACCTTCCGTTATCCTTACAAGGACGAAGTAGTGAAAATATTGTATTGTCATCGGACTTATATAAGTGTGCAAAATTTCAAGTCAATCGGACAAGTGGAAGTGGGTCAAAATTGGGTTGCAAGATTTGATCTGACAAACAGACAGACAGACACGAAGGCAAGCTAAATAAAAGCTTTTAAAAAGAGCCATATCCAGCCCTAAGGGTCAGTTTATGACAGTCACTGAGACATTATTGATCTTATCAATTGCCGTGTGCCTGACGATTAGACTTGCGCGACTAAATATATGAGTTTTGTGTATTTGACATTCGTTTCATAAATTTGTACATTTACGAGCCTCAAAGCTTTCAACAATCCACTCTTCAGACTTTTTGGTTTCTTATATGAAGTACGTAGTATCGCGATTATATGTACAGGAAATTTTAATCTGGTCATATAACAGAGTATTTATTCTCAAACAGTATAGTTTATCCTTAGATGCTTACGCATCCTTGGACAATTTTTATGTGACAAATTTAAGAAATATTAAGAGGTATTCATTTCGAATTGCGGTCAAATTATAAATGCTTGATTGCATATTAAAATGTGGCCTTTAGGCAGTCGCCATAAGAAAAAGGCATAATTCTAGTCGTGAGAAGAAGTGGTAAAATGAAATTCAGTTGGAGAGAAGAGTTGTGTAAGAGTTTTCCTAGCATTTATAATTTTTTGACCTTACTCACCGTTTTCCGGAGAATCTCAAAAATATTTTCATTTGAACGGGAAATTCTGGAAGGCTCATCAACGAACTTATTTTTCAGAGAAACGCTCTTTGTCAAATTTCAAGTTCCTAGCCAAACTCGCGAGGATTTTTATAAAAAAAAATAACAAAAAATGTAAAAGCTATTTGCACCAGATCTGTTGCAATCGACGAAATGGTTTATTATATTTACGTTGATAACGATTAAGTAATTACAATTTTGTGCGCAAATGTACAAAGGCCATAGAGAGATAAGGGAACAAAAAGTGCCCCCAGAGATAGAAGCTTGAATTTTTTTTCGTAAGTAGCCACTATTACAACAAATAATTTCCCAAAATTTCAATCCAAAAAAACAAGTAGTTTTGAAGAAAAAAAATAAAATATGATTTAAAAAAAAAAATCTAGCTCCGTAACGGGTTAACGGATTGTACTGAAACTGGTTCGAATTTTTTCGTTGAAAGTCATAGTTTTCAAAAAAAAAAAAATATATAGAAAAAAAATTAAGTGTGAGGAACCGTTAGGCAAAAATACTTTTTGTTTTAAAAAATATAACGGTAACTTAACGGTTTGGCACCACTTCTATTTTTCTCCCAAAAACTCCTTAATCCCTTACCTATAAAACAAAAAAAAAATCAGGACAATCGGAGAGGTACTTCATATTAAAAAAAAAATAAAATGTGAAAGATGAATCAATTTGTGAACTAAAAAGTTTAGGCGAAGAGGTAAAGGAGGGCGAAAAAGGCAGATACTTAAAACCCGGCATTATATCGGTGCTTTTATGACAAAGTCATTTAAGTCGAAAATCGGCATTTTTCAGGAGAGCGATTTTAAGTAGGGATGGGTATCGACCAACAACTAATCGATTAATGGAATCGATTATTATTTTATCTGGATTAATCAATATGTCGATTAATTGAGGACTAAAAAATCGATTAATCGATTAATCGATTTTTTCAAAAAGGTAGGAAAAGAGTGGGCACAATGAAAACAATGAAACAAATAAGTAAAAATTTATTCAGAAGAAGTCAGAAAAAAATACTAAACAAAGAAATAATAATTAATTCCAATGCTTGTTATCAATGTCCTTGAGGAATATAAGTGTATTGGCAATGTCGGCGGTCAGCCGGCTTCTCTGTTCCCTCATAATTTGGCCAGCTTCAGAAAAAAGCGTTTCTGAAGGAACTGAGGTTGCTACCGCTGGCACATATGTTAAGGCGATCTTTGAAACTCTTGGGAAAGTATCAGCCATCTGCTTCCAATATAACACTGGATTTTGTTGAATTCTTTCCTGTGGTGCTCTTAAATTCAGGCCGAACTGGAACGGTTCAATCTTAGCGTACACGATTGATTGTACTCGGTCGCTCCCCACACACTGTGCTCACTCAAAGAAATATTTTGTCAATATGACCAAAAAAAATTTGTCGAACTTGCTACAAAACTTTTTGTCTAATAGACGAATTTTTTGTCAAAACGAATATGTTTTTGTCGATTTGATAAATGTTTTTATCATATCGATAAAATAAACTATCCATATGAAAAAACTCAGAAACCAGCTCGTTTTTTTCAAATTTTGTCATATTGAAAAAATAATTTATCCATGTGGTAAATCGAAAATTTTCCCATTCGCGCTATTTTATCAAATGGATCAAAAATTTTATCCATATGATAAAATTTGATCCCTAGCGAAAAATTCCTCTAGTTTTGTCATATTGAAAAAATATTTTTTCCATATGACAAAAATTTGGTCTATTCAGTAAACCTGTTTGATCTCGCTTCTCCAGTTTTGTGATATTGAAAAAATATTTTTTCCATATGATTGGGAATTTTTTCAATTTGACAAAATATTTCTCTGAGTGCTGATACACGATTTTGGTGGATTGTACGCTCTAAATCACGTCGTGTACCATCTGCGTGTATGGCGTACATTAATGAAAGAAAATACATCTACAAAAAAATGTATTTTTTTTGTATCTTCATATCTGAAATCTCAGTGAACAAAAAGTGTAATAATCGTTACAAAATAATCGATTGCCCGATTAATCATACCGTACTGTAATCGATTAAAAAAAATCGATTATTCAACAAAATAATCGATTACTTCGATTAATCGATTAATCGATACCCATCCCTAATTTTAAGAGTAAAATAAAATTCTGAAAAAAACTATAAGTATTTAACACATGTGAAGTATACCATTCGATAGCCAAATGGGAGCGTATTTCATCCATAGTATTTGCATATCTTGTTTTCAAAAAGCGATACTATTAAAATTATAAAAAAGTTCTTTAGACTTATTAAGAAATACGATTAATTCAAATCCACGAAAAACTTATGTGACATAAAGGCTTTTACCAAAAAATGAAATACCAAAATATTGTATAATGTCGACTTAAGTTGTTTTGCGAAAAAGATTTTATGTTTCAATAACCTTTCGAAATCATCATATGTAAACTTAGGAGTAAGCTTTTATGGTAAAAACCATAATTTCGACTTAAGAGGTTTTGTCAAAACGAAAAATTACAGTTATGCCCTAAACACATGCGCAGAATTCTGCATGCAGCGGAATTTAAATACACACGTTTATATGAAGTGGAACACATGTAAATTCTGCATGCAGCGCAGAGCTGCATGGTATCTCAAATTCAACTTTCTCTGCGCAGAATTAGTGATGCCAACCAAGGAGGGCAATTGTTCGTCTTGCTTTGCAAAAGTCGGCCATTGTCTATGCGGAATGCTCTTTGCAAAAAAAAATGCATGAGTTATCTGCAAAAGTAGAAGTGTAGGGGAGCATGCTTTACCTCGGTACGAATGTTTTGCTGTGGCAAAGATTCGATTTTCCTCTCTTTTTTCTCGAGGATGAAATAAATTTGAGTCTCATGCTCTTGAGAAGAGAAGAGGAAGGCTGTGATGGCCAAGATGTGGCGGGAAATTCAATTTTCTAATTCGGTTAAAACCGATGTCAAGGGTGCTTGCTATTGGGAGTTATATTCGAAACTGAATATTTGTAATGAAAGGTGGGTGGCCGCAACACTCTTCCGTATTCCTTTTCCTTGAGAGTTTGGAGTCCAGAATAAATCCAAGGTATTTTGCCTCAGGTGAGAGACTGAGTTGCGTTATCCTTATCTTTGGAAGTTGAAAGGTTGGTACCTTCCTTTTTCTTGTGAAGAGTACTAGTTCAGTCTTGGAGGGGTTGACGTAAAGTGTTTTAGAGTCAACTGTATATATGTATATATTCATGACGGACACTACGGAGAACGGCGGTAGATAAAAACTTTCTTATCGGTTAAAACTATGAGGATGTGCGTACACCTGTCTGTCGGTATATTTCTTTTATGTAACTTGAGAACGCGTTGAGCTACTGAATTATAATTTTTGTAAACGATTTTGCAAATATCGTAGTTTTCCATTAACTTTTGGAAAAGTAACGTTAGCTATAACGGGTACCTGCCATACATTTTTTGACGTGGATACGTCTTGGATTTTGGTTATGGGGGTACAAATTAGAAAATCGGCTTGCTGCCATGATAACAAATTTACAATCGATGATACTCGATAGTTTGTGGTGACATCCGAACAGAAACTGTGTTATAAGATGAGGCCTACATTAAAGCATTGTTTAGGGTATTTTGTTATGTTAAACTACCCAAATAGCATTTTAAGCAGCAATTATGGTGTTCATCCCCATATTTCGTCACCATGCCAATCGCAGCGATAAGCAATTTATGTCGCAAACACGTCGTTAGTTGTGCCAATGAGACGCGCAACGACACCCATAGTGGGGAACACTTTTCAGCGGTTTGCGGCGCCGCAATTATAACGGCAGGGGCGTAATTAGTTGCCTCAAGCTTTATGCGCGAGCGTCATCTGACGGCATTATATCACAAAATTACACAAATCATCGAGCGGGTTTTCTTTCTCCCTCGAATTCTTACTTAGCTTGGTGAGTCAACAGAGATGAACAAATAAAAACGTAAGCAGAAGACGAACGAGAAAAATCTAATGGCGACAAATTAATGGAAACTTTTGTGGAGTATTATTTGATAATGGACTTTTCTTCCGATTGCATGTCGTGATTTTAATTGCCATTAAAATTTTTCGACAATATTGGATCTGAAATTTAAACAGATTTTAATAGGCCATCAAATTATTTTGTTTTCAATCAAAAATTTCTTTAATTTTATTTTATCGGTAAAATTTTTTTTTCTTTTGCAATGAAATTTTGATGCCAATAAAATTATGCTGTTTCAAAAATGTCTGCTATCCACTTTTTATGCAATATCTTTCAGTCATTCCCCTGAAATAAGAAATTTAATTCTCGAAACGAAATCGTTTCCATCAAATGTCAATGGGAAATATGGCGGCTGAAGGCATCAATTTTTTTTGGTGTTTCTTAGACGGGGAGCTTTAATGAAACTTTAGTGGCAGACTATTTCGACCCGAAAACCATCAAATGCTGCTCTATCGCTTCAGGATTTTCATGAAGCGAATGTTGCCTCAAAGATGAACCGTGGGTCACCAATTTCCCCACTAACGCAATTGTGGCTTTGCAGACGCATTATTAATCGGTGCGACGCGCTCGTCACTTCTTTTGCTTCTTTTACGCGGATGTGAATTATAGGTGTAAATTTTTAGCCCCGATTGCGTAAATTGCTGCATTTTAAAGCCGCAAAGAACAAATCTCATGTTCCCGTACTTTTCGATGCTGTTTGGGTATGTTCAATTATTTTTTTAAAGATCAAAATCAAAATTTTTACTGCCGCTGCTATGCTGTGTTTGCTGCTTGTAGTACAGATTTCACATTTATACTCTTTTTATGCTCCTCCTTTGTGTGCATTGAGTCTGATGTATTGAATGCCATGTTATTTCGTTCTTTTCGCTCTTAAAAGTTTCACTCTTAACGGCAAAAGCGTTTGCTGTGGTTTCCGACTCTCGTTCATGGGAACGAAAATGATTTGGTTATCATGCACACACATATAACACATGGATCAATAAGTCCCGAGACTAACCCAGAGATGACGCTCGTAGTAAACCAGTAACCACGTCTTTCTAGAGTACTAACCTTTGCTTGAAACGTGTCAAAATTTTAAGTCGATCGGACCAGAAACAGCTGAGTTATCGAGGTTGGAGTAAAGTCGTTTTGTAGTTTGTTTAAAAAATGGAAAAAACCGAGTTTCGTGTTCTGATAAAACATTGTTTTTTAATGGGTAAAAACACCGTGCAAGCGAAACAATGGATTGAAAAATGTTACCCGGACTCTTGTCCATCAAAAGCAACGATTTGTCGGTGGTTTGCCGAGTTTAAACGTGGTCGTACCGACACAAATGACGCGGAACGCTCGGGTAGACCTGTGGAAGCCGTTACACCGGAAAATGTGAGTGAAGTGACAAAAATTATAATGAAAGATCGTAAAGTGAAGCTCCGTGAGATTGCTGAGATAACACAGATATCATATGGAAGTGCATTTACTATCCTTCATGAAAAATTGAGAATGAAAAAGGTTTTTTCCAAGTGGGTGCCGCGATTGCTTTCGATGGAACAAAAACAGCAACGAGTCGATGATTCAGAAAGCTGTTTATCGCTATTTGCTCGCAATAAAAAAGATTTCTTGCGTCGTTACGTGTCCATGGACGAAACATGGATACATCACTACACTCCAGAGTCGAAGCGGCAGTCATCTGAGCGGCGCACAGCTGGCGAAAGCCGTCCGAAGCGTCCGAAAACGCAGCAGTCAGCTGGCAAAGTCATGGCGTCAGTTTTTTGGGATACGCATGGCGTGATTTTCATTGACTACCTCGAAAAAGGTAAATCGATCAACAGTGATTATTATATTGACTTGCTGGTGCGTTTGAAGGAGGAAATCGCAAAAAAACGACCGCACATGCAGAGAAAAAAAATCCTTTTTCACCAAGACAATGCACCCTGCCACAAGTCGATGAAAACAATGGCAAAATTGAACGAATTGGGCTTTCATCTGCTTCCCCACCCCCCATACTCGCCAGATTTAGCCCCCAGTGACTACTGGCTCTTTGCTGATCTTAAAAAAATGCTCCAGGGAAAAAGATTTGGCTAAAATGAGGAGGTCATCGCTGAAACTGAAGCTTATTTTGAAGCGAAAGATAATTTTTTTTATAAACATGGTATTGAAAAATTGGAAAAGCGTTGGAACGATTGTATCACCCTAAAAGGTGATTATATTGATGAATAAAAAAAAATTTGGCAAAAAAAATGTTGTTTTCATTGTTAGTCTCGGGACTTATTGATCCATGTGTTATAAGTATATATTTCATTAGTAAGAGAGCGATATTTCGCTCCCAGCATTAAAGTTCTGTTCAGGGTTGTGACTTTTGATTTTCGAAATCGTAATAAATCGGCCGAAAAATAGTAGTAGAATCGATGAAATAGTAGTAAATTTATGTAAAACCTTCGTCATTATATAAATAACTAATTTGAACGAAAGACTAGAATTGGGAGCGTTTTGAACACTGTAGGTCTGTTCGATATGAGTCCTGGACTTACTCAGAGTAAAAGTTTTTACTCTTTTCTATTCGATATGAGGTCTGAACTTACTCCCAACACATATCGAACAGAAAAGTGTAAGTCCAGAACTCATATTTTCAGTCCTGGACTTACTCTTGCTTTTAGCTGGAGTAAACTTTTGACAGCTGATATTTGTCAGACATAACCTCTCTTTTAAAGTGTTTGGAAGTCAAGAAAAAATTATAAAATGTATAATTATGAAAATTTATATGTTGAAAATCATTCTGGAGAATTGCGAGTATACCAAGTTGAGCGTAAGTTTACAAATGTTGTACACAAACGTAAAACTTAAACTCAACCTTGACAGTCCAAACGCGACTTACTCTGAACTTACTCCAAGTTGTTCGATAAAAACAAATTCAGAGTAAGAAAATCCGCCATTTTGTGGAGTAAAGTGAAAATATTCGGAGTAAGTCCAGGACTTATATCGAACAGACCTTCTATGTATGATATTTATTTCGTACTTCGCTTATCATAAACCAATTATAAATAAAATTATTATAACCGTATAGAGAAACCGAATATCTCAAAAACGGTGCATGTTATCAAAAAAGTGCAAGAACAAAAATTATTTAGGATATGATTCTACATAAAACTCCCATACATCAAAATCCGACTGGAATAAATTTTAAAAAAATATAATTAGAAAGTTTGACTTCAAACTGGAATTTTGATACAACTGTTCGCCGTTCACTTAAATCACCATACGGATCTTCAATAATTGCCAGACTGGCAATTATAGCTTTTGTTATGTTTTAAATAAAGATTTGTTTCCTTAATTTCCTTTTCACTAAAATTTCTTACTTAAATATCTATTGGCGATTGTAGGCGGATCACGTCTTCTGGCCGTCTCTACGAGACAGACACCTGCTTTTTTTCTTCAAAAAATACATTTTTTTTTGAAAACTGCGTTTTTGAGAAAAAATGAATATAACCAAATTCAAAGAAAATAAGATTTGAAAAGAAGAACGTTTTGCCCCATGACGTAAGACAGGGTACGTTCAACGAAATTTAAAACTTTACTGCAACACCACTTAGTTTTGTTTAAACTACATTTTTTTCGTCAAATGTTGAAAACTATTTAAACTGCTACTGAAAAACATGTTTTCAAGCAAAGTATCTACACGGTCCACATTTTGAACTAAAAATTTTCATACATTTTTTGACAATTAAACCAATTTAAAATAGATTAGAACGTATTTCGATGTTCTGTTAAGTTGATTGTATAAAAGGTTTCGTGGTATAGTAATTTACAAAATGAAACATAGGTCTCTGGATTTATCATATAAGAGTATACCGTTTGTAACGCATCGAACCAATCATCGGACACAAAAAATGAACTACACCAGTTTGTTAGGGATGACAAAAGATTTTGATTTCCTCATGTCCGTTCGTGTGTCTGTTCGTCTGTCTGTATGTCTGTCTGTATGTCTGTCTGTTTGTCCGTGAACACCATAACTTGAACTAGGGACTTTAAATTCTGTATAGTTACGTTTTTTGTAAATGGCTAGGCTAAGTTCTAGAACGGGCACAATTAGACGTATCGAAAAATTTATAAGTAGTGAAAAATTTCTCAAGAATTGGGTGAAAAATATTGCCGGGGAATTCTCGGAAAAAGATTTTTCGAGTCCAAATCTATATAATAATCGTTTTACCTGATTGACTGACTGACTCATCAACGCCCAGCCCAAACCCCTGAAGCTAGAAACTTGAAACTTTCACAATATGTCCTGCTCACTAAGGCGGGGTTTTCCGAAATTTTACCGCTAAGGGGGTAAACAGGGGGTTTGGGTGTTTTTAAACCGTGATTTTCGCCATGAATCCTGCTCAATAGGAGGCTGAAAAGTTTCACTCGGGGGTTTTCGGGGTCGCTGGTCACGAATCCGGTGTTAGTTTTTCGAAATTCGAAACGGAAGGTCCTGTAAGGATAACACAAATATCCTTTTTCTCATTTTTCCCGGGAAAAAATGGCATTAGGGAGTTTTCGGGTCGCTGATCATGAATCTGTTAGATTTTCAAAATTCGAAACGGAAGATCCTGTAATGATAACGCAAATATCCTTTTCCTCATTTTTCCCCGGGAAAAATGGCATTAGGGGTTTTCGGGATCACTGATCACGAATCTGTACAGCGATTTTTGTGCAAAAGGTGATAAGTGATAAAAGCCGTGATAACAATAAAGACACAAATTCCTGTCAATGTATGCTTGTTTGCATGCACCTGTGTTGGTGAGATTTTATTGGAAAGTCGACTGGAAATTTCCCTCGAAATTTGTATATGGTCACACTAGCTGTGCTCTTCACTTTGAACTGTCACTGACGCACCGAGATTTTTCGAGGGTGGCTGAGTTTTGTTTTGTGTGTTGAAATTTGTAATACTCGAATTCCTGTCATATTAGATGTGTCTCCTCCATCGCTATAAAATAAAATCAAAACTTCATCTGTAAAAAAACCATTTTGTGTAAATATAAGCCGCAATAAATGGAATTTGAACTTGAATTAAATTCAATGAATTTCAATTTTTGTGTGTTGATTGATTCGCGAAAAAATGTCACAAATTAATGTTAAAATTGTTAATGTTTAGGTTGCTAGGCCAACGGCGGAACAACGGCTGCTTCTCATAAATTTAGTGGAGAAGAACTTCTCTGTTTTGCACCGCCGTCTAACCCCCAACGCAAAAGCCAACAAACAGCGTTTGGGAAGAGATAACAAGGGAGGTCAACAGAAAAGGGCCACCACAAAAAACTACAGGGCAACCGGGTTCCCAAAACCAAATTTTTTTTTGTTTTCGAGATAAAATTTTCCAGTCTTGTGACTTTCTGAATTGAAATTTGAAAAACTTCCCATTTCATTTATCACGGGAAAGATCACGGGAAAATTATCACCTTTTGCACAAAAATCGCTGTACTGGTGTTACAATTTCAAAAATCCTAACGAAAGGTCCTGTAAGGATAATGCGAATATCGTTTCCCGTTTTTGCCGGGAAAAATGGCATTAGGGCGTTTTCGGGGTCGCTGGTCACGAATCTGGTGTTAGACTAATTCGTAACGGAGAGTCCTGCAAGGATAAGACTTTTCTCAAAATTTTTAAAGTTCCTTCCGGTTTTCTTCGTATTCTAAAACTTATACAAAAAGCTTAACCCTGCAACGACGGGTATGCAAGCTAGTAAAATTATAAAAACATAGCTCAATTCACCTAACGGTGAGAGAATCTTACATAAGCAAACCTCATACGATGAATATAAGTAGGTATAATGTGGAAAGTTTGCGAACTCATCGCAATATGTCACATGTTGAGGACTCATCGAACTGAGTCGATGGGTATATGTATGTGCGGGCTCCGTTTTGATGTCGGAGTTTTCAGGGAGTTTAATACCTTAATTATATGTAGAAGGTAAAAACATGAAATTTTCTTGAAACATTGGTTTCAACTATCGGAAATTGCGAAATAAATTTAAGACATGTTTTATCAGTCGATGAAAGAATTGTACCTTCACTGAAAGAATTGTATCGTGAAAACAATTTTGTATTTTTGAACTATTTATTCATAGATTTTAGGGAGAATTAAAAGACTGTATTTATTAAAAAAAACACGATTTTTTTTATTGTAGTTAATGAGCAATTCTGTCTCTAATTATTCTTGCTTCTTCATTTAGTTCAAGATCGGTCAAATGTGCGTTGTTTGGAAAACCAAGAGTTTCGTCATCTAGTTCCAATAAGTCTTCGTATTCTCTGATATTAGATGTAGCTAAATAATAACATACGTTTTATTGTCCAGTTCCAGAGGGTTAGAGTTATCATGAAGCTCTTTTCTTCGTTGCAGCATATCAATTTGTTCTTCTCCATCATCATTCGCAAAAAAGAAGTCAAACGAATTCATTTTTCCACAATTAAAAAAAATCGGTTTGAAATTAAATTTTTGAAAACACAAATTGACAACTATTTTATATGAGTGACATAAAAAGGATCACTTTAAACACACTTTTCAACTAGGATAACATGGCAATGCTTTTTAGTCGTCTCGAGTCTCTTACATAATACCAAAATGCTATCGACACGACAACGGAACTTCGAAACGTTTAACTTTCGATACGACAATCATAATCGGGGTGATATTTTAGGAATACAAAAAGGATTATTTTCAAAAAACTACCTTTTTCACCGTTTTCATCAATAGAATCAAAAAGAGCTTTGTACTGTTTATCTTTAATATGAACGATATAATGACGACATAGCTGTTCTTTAAACGAATGCCATTTATCGGTCAATTTGATATCTTCCTTTCTTCTTCATTTAGTCTTTCACGTTCCTTGTAGATGTTTAGTATACCCTTACCGGAAATAGTATTTTTAAGAATTTCGGGTAAATTCTACAGATAAATTTACATTAGAATATAATTTGCGAAAATTTTTTAATCTACTTTGTAGTTTGAAGAATCACCGCTTGATTTTGCTTTTTCATATGAAGCGGTCCCTTGGTAGTTATTTTCCATCCATTTCTCTATGTAGCTACCAGCGCTAAGAGTTGATGGATTTTCCTCCGGAAACTAAAAAAATTTGAAGTATTTTATTATATCTGTGGTGAAAAGCCAAAATATGTTAAGTCGATTTTCAGGTGAAGCCAAAGCATTTCCAGACAGATTGCCTTCGTCTGAAAATCGACTTAAGATTTTTTTGGCTTTTCGCCACAGATATTTAAATAAAAATGTTACAATCTTAAATAATTGACTCACATTTTTCGATTACCAAAGCACTAATCTCTCGCGAAATTCTGCTCTCAACCGTATATTGGTTTCAACAGGAAAATTTTTTTCGATGTCTTTTCTGTCTAAATATTTCAAATTCACACTTGTTACGCCACATACTGAAAAACTTCATTATTTATGTAATGCAAATTATTGAACATGAAATAATTTCATTATTTCTGTAATGCAAATTATTGAACTTGCCTATGAGTCTGTCTAGAATGTGTGGAAGGTCCCATTCTGATATTATGGTCCACAAATTTGTTTTTTCTGTGTCATTGGACTGAAGTAATTCCTTCAGTCCTTCGGAGGAAACTACCACAACATTTTCATTGAATGATGTTTCATTATTGCCACATTGGACAGTTTCGATCAACGAAATATTCAAATCGTTTTCTTTCATGATAAAGCCTGAATTCACACGAATCTCAGTTTATTATTTGCTTGCTTTAATTTCACTTTACAGTCTTTCACTTAAAATATTTTATTTCAATTTCGGAGCTCTTCACGAGAATTATCAAGCCAACAATATGAAAGCATACGCTCAGCGATCTCTTAAATAACTGTATTGAGCTCTTCATTGTCTTTTTATACCCGTATGGTGAAACCAAAGGGCATATTAACTTTGCCTTACCGTTTGTAACGCCAAGATCCCGTCATCGCACAAAAAAATGAATTACACCAGTGTGTTTAGAATGATAAAAAAAATTGAATTTTGCATGTCCGTCCGTCTGTCCGTCTGTCTGTCCCTCCGTCTGTCTGTGGCGCGGATTGCGGGCACACAGATTGAGCTAGAGACTTGAAAGTTTGCACAGATCTGTTTTTCGTAAAATGCGAGGCTAAGTTCGTTAATGGGCAAAAATGGACCATTAGGGGGGGTACCCCCCATACGAACGAAATCGTTTTTTGTGAATATGTCGAAAACGGTGCATCTTATCAAAAAAGTCCAAGAACAAAAGTTATTTAGGATATGATTCTACATAAAACTCCCATACATCAAAATCCGATTGGAATAAATTTAAAAAAAAATCTTATTGGAAAGTTTGACTTCAAAGTGGAATTTTGATACAACTGTTCGCTGTTCACTTAAATCACCATACGGGTTTTCAATAATTGCCAGATTGGCAATTGTAGCTTTTGTTATGTTTTTAATTTCATTTTGAACACTATGTAATGTTTGAACGTTATATTTTTTGTTTTCAATTTGAAATTAAACTTTTATATTGGAAATTACAATGCCTAGTTGATATTATCATATGTAGAAAACATAATTTAAATGTCAAAAGGACATGAAAACTTGTTATTTTAATTTTAAATTTGATGGAAAATAGACATATTAATTTGAAATTAAAAAATGATATGAAAATGTTGTACTAATAAGCATGTACACAGATTATTTTAACAACAAATTATATCAAAGCTACAATTTTGGCTATCAATTTTACTTTTTTTCGTCAAATAACCGTAAGAATCATAAGATTTTCAAATTGATAAGTCAAAAATATCATAATGAAATGACAAAATTCTTTCAGTGTTCGTGACTGTTTAGGATAAGGAAAGACTCTGTAAGGATAACGTGATTATCTTTTCTTCTAATTTTCCGGAAAAAATCTCGTCTGGGGGCTTTTGAGGTCGGTGAATCCGATTCTGCAATTAAGAAGTCTAGAAGGATCACGGGAGGTCCTGTAAGGATAAAAGTAATTTGATGAGTTTTGATGAAAATTTTAAGTTGTGGTAAGAGTTCTACCGGGTGGCGAAATAAATTTATATTTTTCAATATTGATAAGTTAATTGACGTCTGTCTTCGTCATGCTTATACACCATAGATTAGGTTAGGTTGAGAAAACTGCGCGCGCCCAGACGCGAGAACAGCGATGCACTCGGAGGTCTACAGGCCCATTGTGATGTCTTCAGTAGTCATAAGACCTTTCATCAAACTTGCTGATCTTATTTGAACCAGCTCGATTCGTTGACGAAGCTCAGCATATCCTCGAGTGGGTGGTCGCCAAGCTCTGTCAGGCTACTATAAAATCTGGCCCCAAGCGTGCTTGTAGGGCTGGACACTCACAGAGTAAGTGTTTCACGGTTTCCGACTCCTCCTCGTCACCACAGCTGCGGCAAAAATCATTTTCGGCCGCGCCCCATCTTCTGGTCATAGCGCCAGAGCGACTTCGTGATTACACAATCGCTTCTTGATGGAGACCGAGTTGCTTAAGTGCTCTGCAGAAATTAGACACGATCTTTGACTTGGTCGTCGACGAATCCAGTGCCTTGATTGCTGCCTGTAGCTATTTGTAGTTTGTAGTTATTTTGGAGGTCAAGGTTATCCGAGAACACTCCCGCCCCCGTATCTTCTTTAGTTTTAGATCCATCAGTGTAAACCGAGACTTCTTGCTCCTCTATGACACTGTTGAGATCCAAAAGTCTCTTTTCGGGAATCAAAACTGAGAAGTTCACATACGTGTCCAGATAAGGAATACTGTAATCCGTAGAGTCCGGGATTCCGGGAGAATGTTATGACCTAAGGTACTGTGCTTCCAGAGGCCGGACTCTCTAAGCCTTAGTGCCTTTTTAGCCGCAGTGCACCTCGTGTACTCATTCAGGGGAATGAGGTGCAGTAGAGCTTCCATTCCCGCTGTTGGTGTTGATCTAACAGCTCCTGTGGTTCCTAGCGCCGCTAGTCTTTGTACTTTGTTTAGGGTTTGATATCGGCAGTTGACCCTCATGGTCGAATGGGTCTGATCAGCGCTGTGTATAACCAATGGGTGATGCGTGATGTACCCCAATTCGTGCCAATCATTTTTTTACATGCGTAAAACGCACACAACGCTTTGTTCATTCTCTCTTCCGTATTCCTTTTCCTTGAGAGTTTGGAGTCCAGAATTAATCCAAGGTTTTTGCCTCAGGTGAGAGACTGAGTTGTGTTTGTTATCCCTATCTTTGGAAGTTGAAAGGTTGGTGCCTTCCTCTTTCTTGTGAAGAGTACTAGTTCAGTTTTGGAGGGGTTAACCCCAAGACCATTGTGCTCCACCCAGTTCGCTTAGTGTTGGGAGAAATTTTCCTGTTACCATTACGACCACATCGTCAGCGTACGCAACAACTTATATTCTATTTTCTTGTAATGATAGGAGGATTTCGTTCAGAGCTAGATTCCACAGAAGTAGCGATAGGATCCCCCTGCAATGTTCTCCTACTGATCGCTCTCTTTGCGTTACTTATATCCAGGGATGAAAATATTTCTCAATTTTTATATAAACTCACTTCTGATGAGGAATATTTATGTGGACCAGAATAACACTTCTGATGAGGAATATTTATGTTGAGCAGAATAAAACGTATTTTAAAAGAGATGTAAATGTCGTGAAAAACTTATACTCGATGAAAGTTTTCTTCTCTTCTTTTTTAAAGAAACAAGTTTCATACAAAGTTTGATGACCCCTGGAGGGGGCAAGGAGGGCGAGCGACAGCTAAAAATACCCATTTTAGATAGAGGCCGCTTCCCCCTCCCCCTCTCTATACAGGAAAAATTTGTAGCGTCATTGTCGCTAAACTGAACTCTTGCCGCGCCTACTTGCAAATTATTTGAAATCGATGACTTACTGACGGTTTCTGATATCTAGTACACTAGCCAGACCATACAAAATCGAACAAATGAGTTTTTCGTCAGCTCAGCGAAATAAAACTCATTGGAACTAATATTTATTTATTTACAGGAAATATTTATCCGCCCTGAAAACCCATCAGGAGCCTGTTTCTGGTATGGAAAGCTGGCTCACCATCATCAGAGCCTGCTTTGCCAGCTTCCAAGCAGGCTTACAGGATTTTGGTGGAGTAAAACTCGATTTGAGTATTTATACTCCGATGCCACAAACCTTGTGCGAATTATAAGGTTTAAGGCAACATAGCTCCATCAAGCCAGAGCGAATAAACTATTTAGTGTTTAACCATTGAACCATTTCTGATTCATGGTTTATACTCGACCTTTTAGCATTGAATCCTATCGGAATTTCTCGGCTTATAAGGTCTGCAAAAACAACAAAATTATATTATTTTTGCGGATGTTTTCACATCCAAATTTCCCCCCAACAGGTCAGACATGTCTGCCCTGAAAACCCATCAGGAGCCTGTTTCTGGTTCCTAAGTATGGATCAACACCGGAATCCACAGGCTTCATTCGTGTCGGATCAGAAAAAAATTGGTCGAATTGGATCAGATTTAAATCGCATTCTCATCGGAGCGGGTTGGATTTTTTTTTGTTTTTTAGACTACACTTTTTGTCAATCAGCATTAACATTTTAAATATCGAACCAAAAAGACTAAACAAGCGGTTTTATGTAAAGAAATAAATCTGAATCACTATAAAGTTCTTTGTCACAAATATAAGCTTTTGCCATTCAACAGCGTCCACTGTCAGTCACTCAAAACGCAACCAGCCTAACAAAATCTATAATTAAGAAAACCTATAATTATTGAAAACCCGTATGGTGATTTAAGGGAACGGTGAACAATTGTATCAAAATTCAACTTTGAAGTCTAACTTTTCAAAAAGATTTTTTAAAATTTATTCCAATCGGATTTTGATGTATGGGACTTTTATGTAGAATCATATCCTAAATAGCTTTTGTTCTTGTACTTTTTTGATAAGATGCACTGTTTTTAAAAGGTCCATTTTTGCCCATTAACGAACTTAGCCTTGCATTTTATAAAAAATGGATCGGCGTAAAATTTCAAGTCTCTAGCTAAATCCGTGCGCCCTTAATCCGCGCCACAGACGGACGGACGGACATGCAAAATTCAATTTTTTTATCATTCTAAACACACTGGTGCAATTCATTTTTGTGTGTGATGACGGGATCTTGGCGTTACAAACGGTACGGGAAATTTAATATACCCTTTGGTTTCACCATACGGATATAAAAAATTTGGTGTGAAAGCACTTATGTAGCTGGAACCGATAAAAACCTTTTTGCTGAAGACCCTTTCTCTCTTTCCAAAAAAAAAAAAAAAATAATAAAAATTAATTTTTGGATGCTCGGAAATGTTTAAATATCGATCAGGGGGAACGTTTTCCTGGCAACACTGATTGACAGTGAAAGTTAGAAATTTTTTATGTTATTTGATTTTTTAATAAAAGGTATTATTAGTTAAAGTTAAGTTTAAGTTTAAGTAAGCGGTTAAAGAAATATGACCGGGGAAGGGAAAGAGCCATTTTCTTTGTAAGCTCTTATGTCAAAATATTATTCACTGATGGGCAGGAACTTGCAAATCATCGGTACTAAAGATTGAGAAAATCCGTGAAGTCTCTGCTAATGTCGAGTTGAAGAAGTCAATTGAAGCACGCAATGAAAAGAGCCTACTGACTAAAGTTGATGAAATTGACAGATATAAAAGAAGATCCAATGTTATAATCTCAGGTCTTCATGGCTCGTCGATGGACGAAGCAAAGAAATTCTTTTTTTTAGGTGTGCACAAAAATACTCTTTGGGATTTAATAATTGCAGCTCCTCGTTAAATATTTCTTTCGTTTCCTTTTTAAATGCAAAGTTTATTGGCCTGCAGTATTTTGCTGAAAATGGTGTGACGTTACGCGGTGTGCTCGTTGATGATTCTAAGTCTTCCAAATTTTTCCTCAATCGCAAAGGTACAAGTGATACCATAAAAAGATCTGTGTCCGAAGTTTCTTCATCTAGATCAGTGGTTCCCAAAGTGGTCCCTACGGACCCCCAGGGGTCCCCGGGATCATTCAGGGGGTCCGTGGAAAATTAAAATTGATTTGGGGGTCCCTGAAGAACGTCAGGGGGTCCGCGCAAGGTTTAATATAAAATAAAAAAAATTGTGACACATTTTTATTAATATGGAAGTTAAAATAAATAACAGAAGCTGTTGATTGCTTTTCCGTCTTCCTATTTGGTAGAACGTAGATTCAGTGCCACTATGAGCCTCATCACAAAAAATAAAAAAAAAAATTAAAAAAAAAGCTTTTATTAAAAAAGAATGCACTAAAAAGAAAAAAAAAATTTCTGGACGCTGTGTATCACAAATATAAAAGCTTTTTAAAAGCGAGATAAATTTTTATTTTATTGTTTCATGCTGTATCTCGCTTTTTAAAAGCTTTTATATTTGTGATACACGGCGTCCAGAAAATTATTTTTTTCTTTTTAGTGCATTCTTTATTAATAAAAGCTTTTTTTTTAAAAAATTTTTAAATTTTTTTTATTTTGTTCTTTTTAGTCTTCGAATATATACCTATCCTTACATTTGAGATGTCCTTACAGGCTTTTTAACTGGAGAATCGTATTCAGCGAACCCCAAAACCCGCAGAATATATTTTTTCCCGGAACAATTGAGAAAAAGGATAATCACGTTATCCTTACAGGACCTTCCGTTATCCTTACAGACTTTTTAATGACAGATTCGGATTCAGTGACCTCAAAAACCCCCAGAATAGATTTTTTTCCGGAAAATTTGGAGAAAAGGATAATCACGTTATCCTTACAGGACCTTCCGTTATCCTTACAAGGACGAAGTAGTGAAAATATTGTATTGTCATCGGACTTATATAAGTGTGCAAAATTTCAAGTCAATCGGACAAGTTGAAGTTGGTCAAAATTGGGTTGCAAGATTTGATCTGACAGACAGACAGACAAACAGACAAACAGACACGAAGGCAAGCTAAATAAAAGCTTTTAAAAAAAAGAAACCGACTAGAAATTAGTATCTACTTGTGGGGATTTGCGGTTGCTACTCACAAATGTTGAGCCGAACTTAAATACACTCATAACATCCCATCAGGTTCATCCAAGTCATTAATTTTTACTTTCTTCTACGGAGTATAATAAAGTACTAGGGGCTGCGCCCCGAACCGCTTCGCGGTTCATTCCCCTTCCGCAGGTCGGCCTTCGGCCTCCCTGCCCCCGTCGGCCTACGGCCTCCACAACTACTCGGCCTTCGGCCTCGCCCCTCACGCTTGAATTGTTGGAATTTGATGTATGGAGATGTTACGTAAAATTATTTAAATATATTTCAGCTCTCGCCTTCCTCTTTACTCGGCCTTCGGCCTCGAGTCAAATGCATATAGTTAACTCAAAAAAGGGAAATTTTTTTAGAGACATTTTTCTTTGTGACTCAACGGTGTATTACAAAATCGTACTGTTTACTTATAATATATTCAATAACGGTAAAAGGTGGTTATCCACACGGGGAAAGACAATATTGTGGGAAATGTTATTCTTTTTAATTCATGTCATACATTGAAGCACCAAATCCCTTTAGAATTGCAGAAGATAGCAGGTGAGGACTATACATAACGATGGTATCTATACTGTTTTTCGCAGTATTATATTGTTTTTCAGACTCCAATACTGCATAATTGCTTTTTTCCCAAAATACTGTATTTAAATACTCAGAAAACTTTAATTCTTTAACGTTTCGAAATTCAAATTTATTAATAGCAATACAAAACGTCAGTGGCAACACAAAACAGTGGCAACACATGGCAAGTGTAAATACATTCAAACGACGAACAGCGAAGTATTGATGGCAACATGTTATATAGATTCGCTTCTTCCTTTCCCCATCGATTACTGTCTTGTCATTATTCATCCTTCTTCAGAACGCGTTACTTTGATTTTGCTTTCCATTGTTAATTTTAAAAGAAAAAGAATAAAAATGTCGAAATCAAGAGCAAAAACACAAATTTTCATTGAATAAAATTTATAATGCGAAAAATACTGTTTTTATATCCGTATGGTGAAACCAAAGGGTATATTAGATTTGCCTTACCGTTTGTAACGCCAAGATCCCGTCATCACACACACCAGTGTGTTTTCGTCCGTCCGTCTGTGGCGCGGATTCCGGCGCACGGATTGAGCTAGAGACTTGAAATTTTGCGCAGATCCGTTTTTCGTAAAATGCGAGGCTAAGTTTTTTGCGAATATCTGAAAAACGGTGCATCTTATCGAAAAAGTGCAGGAAACAAAAGTTATTTATGATATGATTCTACATAAATCCCATACATCAAAATCCCATTGGAATAAATTTTAAAAAATCTTATTGGAAAGTTTGACTTCAAAGTGGAATTTTGGTACGACTGTTCGAATTTTGATACGAATATCACCATACGGGTCTCCAATGATTGCAAGATTGGCAATTATAGCTTTTGTTATGTTTTCAAATCGATTTACTGCTTTTTTAAATTTTTAGGTGAAATATACTGTTTTTTGTTCGAAAAAAGATACCATCGTTAGCTATACATAAAAAGGAGGGGTAGATATTAGTGAGCAAACATTTTTCTTGCGGTGACCTCTCTCATGGTGAAAACCGGATCCGACACCCTTAAGCGCATAAAGAGGTTTCAAGAGAGGGAGTTTACAGAGAGGGAAAGGGGTTGCTATTAAACTGGATCCGACACACTTGAGTAAGAGATATCAGAAGAAACGGGGATTGGCATCAAAAAGAATCATATCCTGTATTCTGTCAATAACTGTACCTGTGTGCTGTTTTTGCGTGATGCCGGAACAAACATTCAGACAAACAGACAGAAATACCGACCGACATACAGACAGACGGACAAACATAAATTTTAAGCATAACAGACCCTATAATTGCCAGTCTGGCAATTATTAGAAACTCGTATAGTGATATTCCTATCAAAATTCGAACAATTGTATCAAAATTCCAGTTTGAAGTCAAACTTTCCAATAAGATTTTTTAAAATTTGTTCCAATCGGATTTTAATGTATGGGAGTTTTATTTAGAATCATATCCTAAATAACTTTTGTTCTTGCACTTTTTTAATAAGATGCACCGTTTTTGAGATATTTACAAAAAACGTTTTTGTTCGTATGGGGGTACCACCCCGCCTAATAGACCATTTGTGGCCATTAACGAACTTAGCCTCGCATTTTCCTAAAAACGGATCTGCACAAAATTTCAAGTCTCTAGCTCAATCTGTGCGCCCGCAATCCGGGCCACAGACGGACATGCTAAATTCAATTTTTTTTATCATTCTAAACACACTGGTGTAATTCATTTTTTTGTGCGATGACGGGGTCTTGGCATTACAAACGGTAATGCAAAGTTAATATACCCTTTGGTTTCACCATACGGGTATAAAAATGTCATTTTTGGCATCAGTATTATACGACCAAATACATCAATGAATGTCAATATTTTTGAGAAAATCCAAAATTATAAAAATTGTCCCCTTACAGTTTTTATTATATAGATGGGAAAAAAGTAAAGTGGACACATCTACAGATAGAGAGCTTCCTTTAAAAAAAGAATAATCAAAATCGATTTTAAGCTGGAGCTGTGTCGAAAGAAATACATACAAAATCGCTTCCGAGTGATACTTTTCAGCCTCCTATTGACCAGGATTCATGGCGAAAATCACGGTTTAAAAACACCCAAACCCCCCTTACCCCCCGTTCACTCCATCAGCGGTAAAATTTCGAAAAATCTCGCCTTAGTGAGCGCCTACGCGATGGTTGGGACATATTCTGAAAGTTTCAAGTCTATCTTCAGGGGTTTGGGCTAGCGTCAGAGAAGATGATTTTCACTTTTTCCAATAAAAGACGATGCGTAACAGATATTTTTAATTTTACGTTTAAAAAACTCAATTTCAACAAAAAAATAAAAAGAAAAATATTTTGCCACCGCTTAGAATTGAATCCGTATCTGGCGTGATGTAGTTTACACTTATTCAGTAGTAAGAATATAAATTTGAAAGATAAATTAAGTAATAAAACATAACAAAAGCTATAATTGCCAATCTCGCAATTATTGAAAACCCGTATGGTGATTTAAGTGAACGGCGAACCGTTATATCAAAATTCCACTTTGAAGTCAAATTTTCTAATAAGAATTTCTAAAATTTATTCCAATCGGCTTTTTATGTATGGGAGTTTTATGTAGAATCATATCCTAAATAACTTGTGTTCTTGCACTTTTTTAATAAGATGCACCGTTTTTGAGATATTCACAAAAAACCTTTTCGTTCGTATGGGGGGTACCCCCCCTAATGGTCCATTTGTGCCCATTAACGAACTTAGCCTCGCATTTTACGAAAAAAGGATCTGCACAAAATTTCAAGTCTCTAGCTCAATCCGTGCGCCCGCAATCCGCGCCACAGACGGACGGACAGACAGACGGACAGACAGACAGACGGACAGACAGACAGACGGACGGACATGCAAAATTGAATTTTTTTTTATCATTCTAAACCCACTGGTGTAATTCATTTTTTTGTGTAATGACGGGATCTTGGCGTTACAAACTGTAAGGCAATGTTAGTATATCCTTTGGTTTCACCATACGGGTATAAAAACAGGCAGTCATTGGGGACCAACAGAAGTGAAAACAATAATATATGTAAGGTAATTTTGTCGTGTATTTATGCCTATATATTTTTTAACCTGAAATTTTGAAAATATATGCTAATAAGCAGTAAATGTCAAATAAAAGTCAATATGCATATTAAGGTTTGAATTCCTGAGCAGCACATGATTTTCTTATACAACAAATAGCTAGAGATATTTAATTCTTTCTGTATAAGAATGCCACGTGCTGTTCAGAAATTTTCTGTGTAATTTTATTTTGCTGTATAATTTTAAAAAAAAAATCGAATTTTTGTTATTTTCTGTCTCATTTTATTTTGCTGTATGAAATTTTCCAAAAAAGAACCGATTTTTTGTTGTGTAAGAAAGTCATGTGCTGTTCAGAAATTTCATCGCTAATTTTATTTTGCTCTATACAGTCTTCAAAAAAAAATCGATTTTTTCTGTATAAAAAAATCAAATGAAAGTAAATCAGCATTCTTAACCCATTTATACGCCACCCGGTAAGAATTCTTACCACAACTTTGAATGTTCATCAAAGCTCATCAAATTATTTTTTCGTTGATTGGGTAATTGGATTTTCCCATTTTTGGCCACAAAACAGACAAAAACCCTCCCAGAAACGTAAAAATACTCGTTTCTCGCCATTGGTAAGAATTCGTACTACAAAACCTTTTTTCACATTTTTGTTTATTTTTCGAAGAATGTACCGCAAAGCGGTGAGGGGTTGAGCCCTTAGATCATTTTTATTCCAAAATCAATAAAAATTTTCACGTTTTTCTGGAAAAAATACCACATATTGAGCATATCAGAGTATTGGCTATTCGCCGTGGTTAAGAATTTTCACCACAATTTTCCGGAAAACTGTGGGTCGGAAAATTCTGAAACTTTTTGAAAGTCATATTCGACCCAAAAGTAGCTTCCACACAAATTTTGATGGAAAAATTCCCACGCGTCTAAGAGCGGCGAAAAATGGGTTAAGCTGTTAAATTAGCATGTCGTTGACGCGAACTCATAAGATTTTACCTATCCAAAAATCGCCCAACGCGCCTAAAGAAGTATAATATAAATAAAATAAATAATTTAAGGTCAAAAAAAAAAATTTAAAACAAAACATTTTGTCACCACTCGGAATCGAAACCGCACATCTTGCGCATTGCAGTCTAACACTTATTCAGGAGTAAAAATGTAAACTTAAAGATAAATTAAGTAATAAAATATTAAAAAAAGTAAATAAATCAACAAAAAAGAATTTGAAAAAAAAAAAAAACAATTTTGTCACCGATAGAATTGAACCCGGTGCTTGGCGCATGGTAGTCCAACTTCTAACTCACTGCACTAATCGAACAGTACGAAATGTCGTTTTAACATTGAAGACTTAGTTAGCGGCATATTTATAATTTTGAAAGGCAAATAACTAATAAAGTATTATTAAAATTAAACGGACATATCTACAGCTATAGAGCTTTCATTTAAAAAAGGATCATCAAAATCGGAGCCGCTGGAGCTCTGCGGAAAGAAATCCAAACAAAATCGCTTTGCCTTTTAAATATATAGATTCGTGATCAGCGACCCCGATAACCCCCTAATGACATTTTTCCCGGAAAAAATGGGAAAACGGATATTTGCATTATCCTTACAGGACCTTCCGTTTTGAATTTTGAAAATCTAACACCGGATTCGTGATCAGCGACCCCAAAAACCCCCGAGTGATACTTTTCAGCCTCCTATTGAGCAGGATTCATGGCGAAAATCACGGTTTAAAAACACCCAAACACCCTTTACCCCCCGTTCACTCCATCAGCGGTAAAATTTCGAAAAATCTCGCCTTAGTGAGCGCCTACGCGATGGTTGGGACATATTCTGAAAGTTTCAAGTCTATCTTCAGGGGGTTGGGCTAGCGTCAGAGAAGATGATTTTCACTTTTTCCAATAAAAGACGATGCGTAACAGATATTTTTAATTTTATGTTTAAAAAACTCAATTTCAACAAAAAAAAAAAAAATAAAATAAAAATCTTTTGCCACCGCTCAGAATTGAACCCGTACCTGGCGCGATGTAGTTTACGGGTGCCGGTCAATTCATCGTAAACAATTTATCGTGAGACAATTTATCGTGAACAATTTATCGTAAAACAATTTATCGTAAGAACAATTTATCGTAAGAACAATTTATCGTAAGAACAATTTATCGTAAGACAATTTATCGTAAGAACAATTTATCGTAAGACAATTTATCGTAAGAACAATTTATCGTAAGACAATTTATCGTAAGAACAAGATTATTGTGGGAAGTGTTGGGGAGATGGGTCGGGTGGATGATGGGTTGGGTGGGTGATGGGTTGGTGGGGGGCGGGGGAAGGGGTAAGGGGTGGGGGGGGGGGAAGGGGGAAGGGGGGGGGAAGGGGGAAGGGGGAAGGGGGAAGGGGGGGGGAAGGGGGAAGGGGGGGGGGAAGGGGGGGGGGAAGGGGGAAGGGGGAAGGGGGAAGGGGGAAGGGGGAAGGGGGAAGGGGGAAGGGGGAAGGGGGAAGGGGGAAGGGGGGGGGGAAGGGGGAAGGGGGAAGGGGGGGGGGAAGGGGGAAGGGGGAAGGGGGAAGGGGAGGGGGGGGGGAAGGGGGAAGGGGGGGGGGAAGGGGGAAGGGGAGGGGGAAGGGGGTGGGGAAGGGGGAAGGGGGAAGGGGAGGGGGAGGGGGAGGGGGAAGGGGGGGGGTGGAAGGGGGAAGGGAAGGGGGAAGGGGGGGGGTGGAAGGGGGAAGGGGAGGGGGAAGGGGGGGGGTGGTGGAAGGGTGAAGGGGAGGGGGAAGGGGGGGGGAGGGGGAAGGGGGGGGGAAGGGGTGGGGAAGGGGGAAGGGGAAGGGGGAGTTGTGGAGAGGAGGGGAGGGGGAAGGGGGAGTTGGGGAGGGTAGGGGGGAGGGGGGATAAATTAATGATGTTTCGTCTCACACACACACACACATACACATACACACACACACACATACACACACACACACACACACACACACACACATATATATATATATATATATATATATATATATATATATATATATATATATATATATATATATATATATATATATATATATATATATGTATATATATATAATATATATATGTAATATATTATATATATATATGTAAGAACAATTATATAATATATATATATAATATATATATATGTAAGAACAATTTATCGTAAGGAATATTATTTTTACAAATTCGGGCGCCCGGGCGCCCGAATTTGTAAAAATAATATTCCTTACGATAAATTGTCTTACGATAAATTGTTCTTACGATAAATTGTCTTACGATAAATTGTTCTTACGATAAATTGTCTTACGATAAATTGTTCTTACGATAAATTGTTCTTACGATAAATTGTTCTTACGATAAATTGTTTTACGATAAATTGTTCACGATAAATTGTTTTACGATAAATTGTTCACGATAAATTGTCCGCGAATCGTAGTTTACACTTATTCAGTAGTAAGAATATAAATTTTAAAGATAAATGAAGTAATAAAAAACAGGCAGTCATTGGGGACTGCCAACAGAAGTGAAAACAATAATATATGTAAGGTAATTTTGTCGTGTATTTATGCCTATATATTTTTTAACCTGAAATTTTGAAAATATATCCTAATAAGCAGTAAATGTCAAATAAAAGTCAATATGCATATTAAGGTTTGAATTCCTGAGCATCACATGATTTTCTTATACAACAAATAGCTAGAGATATTTAATTCTTTCTGTATAAGAATGCCACGTGCTATTCAGAAAATTTCTGTCTCATTTTATTTTGCTGTATATTTTCCAAAAAAACAAATCGATTTTTTGCTGTATAACAAAGTCACGTGCTGTTCAGAAATTTTCTATCTCATTTTATTTTGCTGTATGTTTTCCAAAAAAGAACCGATTTTTTGTTGTATAACAAAGTCACGTAATATGCAGAAATTTCCTCGCTAATTTTATTTTGCTCTGTACTGTCTTCCAAAAAAAAAATCGATTTTTTCTTTATAAAAAAATCAAATGAAAGCAAATCAGCATTCTTAAGCCAACGCGCCTAAAGAAGTATAATATAAATAAAATAAGTAATTTAAGGTCAAAAAAAAAAATTAAAAAAAAAAACATTTTGTCACCACTCGGAATCGAACCCGCACATCTGGCGCATTGTAGTCTAACACTTATTCAGGAGTAAAAATGTAAACTTAAAGATAAATTAAGTAATAATATATTAATAAAAGTAAAAAAATCAAAAAAAAAAATTGAAAAGAAAAAAAAAAAGAATTTGTCATCGATAAGAATTGAACCCGGGCCTGGCGCATGGTAGTCCAACTTCTAACTCACTGCACTAATCGAACAGTACGAAATGTCGTTTTAACATTGAAGACTTAGTTAGCGGCATATTTATAATTTTGAAAGGCAAATTACTAATAAAGTATTATTAAAAATGGGGAAAAAAGTAAAACGGACATATCTACAGCTATAGAGCTTTCATTTAAAAAAAAAATCATCAAAATCGGTTCAATAGGAACTCCAGGAGCTCTGTCGAAAGAAATCCATACAAAATCGCTTTGCCTTTTAAATATATAGATTGTATTCATGAAAAATTTCGACCTCTTAATTTTGCCTAAAAAAACATTTCCCGATCACTCCTGAGTCGATTGGAGTCATATTTAAAAAATGTCTTTCAGTCTGTCAGTCTGTCAGTCTGTCAGTCTGTCAGTCTGTCAGTCTGTCAGTCTGTCAGTCTGTCAGTCTGTCAGTCTGTCAGTCTGTCAGTCTGTCAGTCTGTCAGTCTGTCAGTCTGTCAGTCTGTCAGTCTGTCAGTCTGTCAGTCTGTCAGTCTGTCAGTCTGTCAGTCTGTCAGTCTGTCAGTCTGTCAGTCTGTCAGTCTGTCAGTCTGTCAGTCTGTCAGTCTGTCAGTCTGTCAGTCTGTCAGTCTGTCAGTCTGTCAGTCTGTCAGTCTGTCAGTCTGTCAGTCTGTCAGTCTGTCAGTCTGTCAGTCTGTCAGTCTGTCAGTCTGTCAGTCTGTCAGTCTGTCAGTCTGTCAGTCTGTCAGTCTGTCAGTCTGTCAGTCTGTCAGTCTGTCAGTCTGTCAGTCTGTCAGTCTGTCAGTCTGTCAGTCTGTCAGTCTGTCAGTCTGTCAGTCTGTCAGTCTGTCAGTCTGTCAGTCTGTCAGTCTGTCAGTCTGTCAGTCTGTCAGTCTGTCAGTCTGTCAGTCTGTCAGTCTGTCAGTCTGTCAGTCTGTCAGTCTGTCAGTCTGTCAGTCTGTCAGTCTGTCAGTCTGTCAGTCTGTCAGTCTGTCAGTCTGTCAGTCTGTCAGTCTGTCAGTCTGTCAGTCTGTCAGTCTGTCAGTCTGTCAGTCTGTCAGTCTGTCAGTCTGTCAGTCTGTCAGTCTGTCAGTCTGTCAGTCTGTCAGTCTGTCAGTCTGTCAGTCTGTCAGTCTGTCAGTCTGTCAGTCTGTCAGTCTGTCAGTCTGTCAGTCTGTCAGTCTGTCAGTCTGTCAGTCTGTCAGTCTGTCAGTCTGTCAGTCTGTCAGTCTGTCAGTCTGTCAGTCTGTCAGTCTGTCAGTCTGTCAGTCTGTCAGTCTGTCAGTCTGTCAGTCTGTCAGTCTGTCAGTCTGTCAGTCTGTCAGTCTGTCAGTCTGTCAGTCTGTCAGTCTGTCAGTCTGTCAGTCTGTCAGTCTGTCAGTCTGTCAGTCTGTCAGTCTGTCAGTCTGTCAGTCTGTCAGTCTGTCAGTCTGTCAGTCTGTCAGTCTGTCAGTCTGTCAGTCTGTCAGTCTGTCAGTCTGTCAGTCTGTCAGTCTGTCAGTCTGTCAGTCTGTCAGTCTGTCAGTCTGTCAGTCTGTCAGTCTGTCAGTCTGTCAGTCTGTCAGTCTGTCAGTCTGTCAGTCTGTCAGTCTGTCAGTCTGTCAGTCTGTCAGTCTGTCAGTCTGTCAGTCTGTCAGTCTGTCAGTCTGTCAGTCTGTCAGTCTGTCAGTCTGTCAGTCTGTCAGTCTGTCAGTCTGTCAGTCTGTCAGTCTGTCAGTCTGTCAGTCTGTCAGTCTGTCAGTCTGTCAGTCTGTCAGTCTGTCAGTCTGTCAGTCTGTCAGTCTGTCAGTCTGTCAGTCTGTCAGTCTGTCAGTCTGTCAGTCTGTCAGTCTGTCAGTCTGTCAGTCTGTCAGTCTGTCAGTCTGTCAGTCTGTCAGTCTGTCAGTCTGTCAGTCTGTCAGTCTGTCAGTCTGTCAGTCTGTCAGTCTGTCAGTCTGTCAGTCTGTCAGTCTGTCAGTCTGTCAGTCTGTCAGTCTGTCAGTCTGTCAGTCTGTCAGTCTGTCAGTCTGTCAGTCTGTCAGTCTGTCAGTCTGTCAGTCTGTCAGTCTGTCAGTCTGTCTGTCAGTCTGTCAGTTTTACTGGCTACATGGCAGAACGTGATGAGTCAAACAATATATTAAACACCGAGGATTGCACGATGGCTTCGAAAAATAGTGCCATAATCGCTAACACCAGTTCAAACTTAACTGCCAATTTAAATCCCATCGATAATTGTATGGCTTTAACATCTGCGTCAATTTCTGATTCAGATTTATCTTCCAATAGTATTTCACCTATTGCGACTGCTAACTTGGCACGAGAAATCATTGACAACGTAGTGAAGGAAAACTCTGAAAATTCTGCGCATTCTGCGAATACTACTGGATTTATGTTAAAAACGATAAGTAGACCGAAAACTCTTTTCATTTCACGACTTGATCCTTCTACAACTTCGGATGATGTCGTCAACTACGTTAAATCGCACTACAATTTTAAAAGTGACGACACAATAAAATGTTTTAAATTTCCTCAAAAACCGGAAGCATCAGTATCTTCGTTCAAAATCTTCGTTCCTAATTACTGCTTTTTGGAAATTTTGAATGGAAATTTTTGGTCCCCAGATATGATAGTAAAAGAATTTCAAATTAGACCTCGCAATCATCAATCACGATCTAATTCTTCAAAAAACGGTGTAGTCAACTCGCTATCTACTACCAAAACGTAAATGGAATCCGTTCTAAATTATCTCAATTTTTTTCATCTTCATCTGATTGCGATTACGATATTGTTTGCTTCACCGAAACGTGGCTAAATGCTAGTTTTTTTAATGGCGAAATATTTTCATCGAACTTCAACGTTTTTCGACGGGATCGACACGAATCTCATGATGCACCTGTTGGTGGAGGCATAATGTGTGCGGTGCGTTCATCTTTCCCATCTAGAAGAGTAGAGGTTCCTGTGCCTAACGTTTTGGAATTTCTATGTATATCTACAAATATTGCTTCAAGGCTTATCTACGTCGTCATTTTCTATATCCCGCCGTCTTCAGCAACAATAATTTATCAATCATTTTGTGACGCGATTGATTTCGTTGACAACCTAATGGATCCCGAAGATGACATTTTGATTTTTGGTGACTTCAACCTTCCTCTTGTGACCTGGTCACCATCTGATGATGACGATTTCCTGATCCCAAACACATCATGCCAATCAACTGCAGAGTTCTTAGATGATCTTTATTCCAAAAATCTCTGCCAAGTGAACCATGTGACTAATGTAAATGGGCGAATTCTGGATTTGGTGTTCTCATCTGATGCCTCATCTACTACAATTTATTCTTGTGATTCTCCGATGTTTCCTGTTGTTGGACATCATCCGGCGATTTCTTGTTTTTTTAATACTGACTATATTAGTTCAAATAATTTTTCTAACTCCAAATTTCAATTTAATTTTCAAAAGGCAAATTTTTCAGAGATGTCTAATCTTTTCAATAATTGTTCCTGGTTCGATGTTCTTAATGAAATTGATGTTGATCAGTCCACGTTTTACTTTTATCAATATGTTTTCAATGTTTTCGCGGTTACAGTACCGTATACGTGCTTAAAAAATCAATCAGTGCATCCTATTTGGTTCAATTCGGAAATATGTCACTTACGTAATTTAAAAACCAAATGCTGGAAACTTTATTTTTACTCTAAATCAGACTATGACTTTCAGAATTATTTGCATGCCAAAAAAGAGTTCTTGATGGCAGCTAATGCCTCTTATCAGATATATGTTTCAAATATTCGAAAGAATCTCAAATCTGATCCTAAATCTTTTTGGAGCTTCGTTAACAGTAAGAGGAAAGTCAATGATTATCCAATATCGTTATTTTTAAACAATATTAAGAGTTCTGACACAGATATTATCTGCAATCTTTTTGCAGACTTTTTTCAATCTGCTTTTTGTGATTCAAACTGTGATATAGATTATACGTATTTTAAATACTTAAAAAATATTCCTTTGACGACTTTAACTATGAAGGATTTATTTCTTGACGAATGTGATATTATTGACAGTATTAAGACACTAGATAGTAAATTTTCATGTGGACCTGATGGCGTTCCTTCTGCTGTTTTAAAAAATTGTGACATTAATTTAAGTCGCCCTTTAGCGCATTTATTCAATTTATCAATACGATCTGGAATTTTCCCTTCGATATGGAAATCATCCTATATTATTCCTCTTTTCAAAAAAGGAAATCGAGAAGATATCTCAAATTACAGACCAATCGCGAAACTGTCCTGTATTCCGAAACTCTTTGAGGCTATGATTTGTTCGCGTTTAAACTTCCATGTAAAATCGATTATTAATCCTTTTCAACATGGTTTTGTAAAAAAAAGATCTACTGAAACTAATTTAACTGAATTTACCACTTTCTGTCAAACTAACATTGAAGATGGGCTACAAGTGGACTGTGTTTACACTGATTTCACTAAAGCCTTCGACAGATTATCACATGATGTTTTATTATACAAACTCTCTGTTCTTGGTTTCCCGGCACTATTTATTAGGTGGATTAAATCATATCTCAATGGTCGGGTACAGAATGTATTATTTCGTAATTCTTTTTCTAAGCCAATTTTGAACCGATCGGGAGTACCACAAGGAAGCCATCTTGGTCCTCTACTATTTATTTTATTTATAAACGACATCGACTTAGTATTTCTCTACAGTAATATTTTAATTTATGCTGACGATATGAAAATTTATAGAACTGTGTGTAATACGCTTGACCATAGTCTTTTAATGATTGACCTGCATAATTTTTGTGTGTGGTGCGATAAAAATTGTATGGTCTTAAATGTTAGTAAGTGTTCCATTCTTAGTTTTAGCAGAAAAAAAGATATTCTATTTTTTGACTATTCCCTTGATGGGAGTATTTTATCTAGAATTAATATAATTAAGGATCTTGGTGTATTCTTTGACTTTCGCCTTACTTTTGTGGACCACATTAATCATATGGTGAGTCGAGCCAATTCAACTCTTGGGTTTGTAAAAAGATGGTGCAAAGAATTTTTTGACCCTTTTATTACTAAATTGTTATACTTTTGTTTCGTTCGTCCTATTTTGGAGTATTGTTCTATTGTTTGGGACCCATTTTATTCTATTCATGCGGATAGAATTGAAAGTGTCCAAAAAAAGTTTTTGCGATTCGCTCTTAATAAATTGCCTTGGGAAAACTCCTTAATTCTCCCCCCTTATGCCAGTAGATTAAGGCTACTTGATTTAAAATCGCTAAAAGAGCGTAGGCAAAATTTTAAAATATGCTTTGTATTTAAATTACTGACGGGGTTGGTTAGCTCCCCTCACCTATTGTCCAAAATTAATATAATGGCACCTACTAGAATGCTCAGAAACTCTGATTTTTTAAGTATTCGTCACCATCGTACGAATTACGGCTTAAATGAACCAGTATCGTCTATGTCGCGTTCATTTAACTCTATGTATTATAATATTGATTTTTGTGTTAGCTTAGAATCTCTGAAAGCTTTGTTAAAATAATTTTTTTTTCCTTTTTTGCTCATATTAGTGAACATATGTATAAAATATATATTTTTTTTACTCTTTTTGTTTTTAAAAATTGTATTACTCGCTTAAATAGTCAGTTTTTGTTGACGAAATGTAATTAAATAAATAAATAAATAAATACAGTCTGTCAGTCTGTCAGTCTGTCAGTCTGTCAGTCTGTCAGTCTGTCAGTCTGTCAGTCTGTCAGTCTGACAGTCTGACAGTCTGTCAGTCTGTCAGTCTGTCAGTCTGTCAGTCTGTCAGTCTGTCAGTCTGTCAGTCTGTCAGTCTGTCAGTCTGTCAGTCTGTCAGTCTGTCAGTCTGTCAGTCTGTCAGTCTGTCAGTCTGTCAGTCTGTCAGTCTGTCAGTCTGTCAGTCTGTCAGTCTGTCAGTCTGTCAGTCTGTCAGTCTGTCAGTCTGTCAGTCTGTCAGTCTGTCAGTCTGTCAGTCTGTCAGTCTGTCAGTCTGTCAGTCTGTCAGTCTGTCAGTCTGTCAGTCTGTCAGTCTGTCAGTCTGTCAGTCTGTCAGTCTGTCAGTCTGTCAGTCTGTCAGTCTGTCAGTCTGTCAGTCTGTCAGTCTGTCAGTCTGTCAGTCTGTCAGTCTGTCAGTCTGTCAGTCTGTCAGTCTGTCAGTCTGTCAGTCTGTCAGTCTGTCAGTCTGTCAGTCTGTCAGTCTGTCAGTCTGTCAGTCTGTCAGTCTGTCAGTCTGTCAGTCTGTCAGTCTGTCAGTCTGTCAGTCTGTCAGTCTGTCAGTCTGTCAGTCTGTCAGTCTGTCAGTCTGTCAGTCTGTCAGTCTGTCAGTCTGTCAGTCTGTCAGTCTGTCAGTCTGTCAGTCTGTCAGTCTGTCAGTCTGTCAGTCTGTCAGTCTGTCAGTCTGTCAGTCTGTCAGTCTGTCAGTCTGTCAGTCTGTCAGTCTGTCAGTCTGTCAGTCTGTCAGTCTGTCAGTCTGTCAGTCTGTCAGTCTGTCAGTCTGTCAGTCTGTCAGTCTGTCAGTCTGTCAGTCTGTAAGTCTGTCAGTCTGTCAGTCTGTCAGTCTGTCAGTCTGTCAGTCTGTCAGTCTGTCAGTCTGTCAGTCTGTCAGTCTGTCAGTCTGTCAGTCTGTCAGTCTGTCAGTCTGTCAGTCTGTCAGTCTGTCAGTCTGTCAGTCTGTCAGTCTGTCAGTCTGTCAGTCTGTCAGTCTGTCAGTCTGTCAGTCTGTCAGTCTGTCAGTCTGTCAGTCTGTCAGTCTGTCAGTCTGTCAGTCTGTCAGTCTGTCAGTCTGTCAGTCTGTCAGTCTGTCAGTCTGTCAGTCTGTCAGTCTGTCAGTCTGTCAGTCTGTCAGTCTGTCAGTCTGTCAGTCTGTCAGTCTGTCAGTCTGTCAGTCTGTCAGTCTGTCAGTCTGTCAGTCTGTCAGTCTGTCAGTCTGTCAGTCTGTCAGTCTGTCAGTCTGTCAGTCTGTCAGTCTGTCAGTCTGTCAGTCTGTCAGTCTGTCAGTCTGTCAGTCTGTCAGTCTGTCAGTCTGTCAGTCTGTCAGTCTGTCAGTCTGTCAGTCTGTCAGTCTGTCAGTCTGTCAGTCTGTCAGTCTGTCAGTCTGTCAGTCTGTCAGTCTGTCAGTCTGTCAGTCTGTCAGTCTGTCAGTCTGTCAGTCTGTCAGTCTGTCAGTCTGTCAGTCTGTCAGTCTGTCAGTCTGTCAGTCTGTCAGTCTGTCAGTCTGTCAGTCTGTCAGTCTGTCAGTCTGTCAGTCTGTCAGTCTGTCAGTCTGTCAGTCTGTCAGTCTGTCAGTCTGTCAGTCTGTCAGTCTGTCAGTCTGTCAGTCTGTCAGTCTGTCAGTCTGTCAGTCTGTCAGTCTGTCAGTCTGTCAGTCTGTCAGTCTGTCAGTCTGTCAGTCTGTCAGTCTGTCAGTCTGTCAGTCTGTCAGTCTGTCAGTCTGTCAGTCTGTCAGTCTGTCAGTCTGTCAGTCTGTCAGTCTGTCAGTCTGTCAGTCTGTCAGTCTGTCAGTCTGTCAGTCTGTCAGTCTGTCAGTCTGTCAGTCTGTCAGTCTGTCAGTCTGTCAGTCTGTCAGTCTGTCAGTCTGTCAGTCTGTCAGTCTGTCAGTCTGTCAGTCTGTCAGTCTGTCAGTCTGTCAGTCTGTCAGTCTGTCAGTCTGTCAGTCTGTCAGTCTGTCAGTCTGTCAGTCTGTCAGTCTGTCAGTCTGTCAGTCTGTCAGTCTGTCAGTCTGTCAGTCTGTCAGTCTGTCAGTCTGTCAGTCTGTCAGTCTGTCAGTCTGTCAGTCTGTCAGTCTGTCAGTCTGTCAGTCTGTCAGTCTGTCAGTCTGTCAGTCTGTCAGTCTGTCAGTCTGTCAGTCTGTCAGTCTGTCAGTCTGTCAGTCTGTCAGTCTGTCAGTCTGTCAGTCTGTCAGTCTGTCAGTCTGTCAGTCTGTCAGTCTGTCAGTCTGTCAGTCTGTCAGTCTGTCAGTCTGTCAGTCTGTCAGTCTGTCAGTCTGTCAGTCTGTCAGTCTGTCAGTCTGTCAGTCTGTCAGTCTGTCAGTCTGTCAGTCTGTCAGTCTGTCAGTCTGTCAGTCTGTCAGTCTGTCAGTCTGTCAGTCTGTCAGTCTGTCAGTCTGTCAGTCTGTCAGTCTGTCAGTCTGTCAGTCTGTCAGTCTGTCAGTCTGTCAGTCTGTCAGTCTGTCAGTCTGTCAGTCTGTCAGTCTGTCAGTCTGTCAGTCTGTCAGTCTGTCAGTCTGTCAGTCTGTCAGTCTGTCAGTCTGTCAGTCTGTCAGTCTGTCAGTCTGTCAGTCTGTCAGTCTGTCAGTCTGTCAGTCTGTCAGTCTGTCAGTCTGTCAGTCTGTCAGTCTGTCAGTCTGTCAGTCTGTCAGTCTGTCAGTCTGTCAGTCTGTCAGTCTGTCAGTCTGTCAGTCTGTCAGTCTGTCAGTCTGTCAGTCTGTCAGTCTGTCAGTCTGTCAGTCTGTCAGTCTGTCAGTCTGTCAGTCTGTCAGTCTGTCAGTCTGTCAGTCTGTCAGTCTGTCAGTCTGTCAGTCTGTCAGTCTGTCAGTCTGTCAGTCTGTCAGTCTGTCAGTCTGTCAGTCTGTCAGTCTGTCAGTCTGTCAGTCTGTCAGTCTGTCAGTCTGTCAGTCTGTCAGTCTGTCAGTCTGTCAGTCTGTCAGTCTGTCAGTCTGTCAGTCTGTCAGTCTGTCAGTCTGTCAGTCTGTCAGTCTGTCAGTCTGTCAGTCTGTCAGTCTGTCAGTCTGTCAGTCTGTCAGTCTGTCAGTCTGTCAGTCTGTCAGTCTGTCAGTCTGTCAGTCTGTCAGTCTGTCAGTCTGTCAGTCTGTCAGTCTGTCAGTCTGTCTGTCAGTCTGTCAGTCTTTTTTTTTTTTTTTTTTTTTTTTTTTTAATTGGGAGGTGGAAATCTTCGAAAGAGGTGTGGGATTTTTACCCACTAAAACCACCCCCACTCTTTCTGCTCCCCGCGGGACCACCGCTAGGCATTACTTCGCGGGGAGAGATTGCGGCCTACAGGGCCCCTCTTCGCACTACGTTCTGCTGTTTTTCTCCAGTTGTGCAAGGTCCTTCAGTACATAGGCTGCCATGTCACACACTGCATCCCAATTCTTTCTGCTTTCGAGCATATGCTTCACTATATTTTCTGGGGTCACCAGCTCGTTACAAATGACTTGCAATTTCGCTCGAGCCCCATGGTACCTCGGGCAGTGGAAAAATACGTGCTCAGCATCCTCGGTTGTTAGTGCACCACAGTGCGTGCAACCTGGATTATCTGCAATCTTAAACCTATGCAGGTATGACTGATAGCTACCATGTCCTGTTAATAGTTGTGTGACATAGTAGTTCACTTCGCCGTGCTTCCTGTTAACCCAGTCCATGATGTTGGGAATCAGTCTGTCAGTCTGTCAGTCTGTCAGTCTGTCAGTCTGTCAGTCTGTCAGTCTGTCAGTCTGTCAGTCTGTCAGTCTGTCAGTCTGTCAGTCTGTCAGTCTGTCAGTCTGTCAGTCTGTCAGTCTGTCAGTCTGTCAGTCTGTCAGTCTGTCAGTCTGTCAGTCTGTCAGTCTGTCAGTCTGTCAGTCTGTCAGTCTGTCAGTCTGTCAGTCTGTCAGTCTGTCAGTCTGTCAGTCTGTCAGTCTGTCAGTCTGTCAGTCTGTCAGTCTGTCAGTCTGTCAGTCTGTCAGTCTGTCAGTCTGTCAGTCTGTCAGTCTGTCAGTCTGTCAGTCTGTCAGTCTGTCAGTCTGTCAGTCTGTCAGTCTGTCAGTCTGTCAGTCTGTCAGTCTGTCAGTCTGTCAGTCTGTCAGTCTGTCAGTCTGTCAGTATGTCAGTATGTCAGTCTGTCAGTCTGTCAGTCTGTCAGTCTGTCAGTCTGTCAGTCTGTCAGTCTGTCAGTCTGTCAGTCTGTCAGTCTGTCAGTCTGTCAGTCTGTCAGTCTGTCAGTCTGTCAGTCTGTCAGTCTGTCAGTCTGTCAGTCTGTCAGTCTGTCAGTCTGTCAGTCTGTCAGTCTGTCAGTCTGTCAGTCTGTCAGTCTGTCAGTCTGTCAGTCTGTCAGTCTGTCAGTCTGTCAGTCTGTCAGTCTGTCAGTCTGTCAGTCTGTCAGTCTGTCAGTCTGTCAGTCTGTCAGTCTGTCAGTCTGTCAGTCTGTCAGTCTGTCAGTCTGTCAGTCTGTCAGTCTGTCAGTCTGTCAGTCTGTCAGTCTGTCAGTCTGTCAGTCTGTCAGTCTGTCAGTCTGTCAGTCTGTCAGTCTGTCAGTCTGTCAGTCTGTCAGTCTGTCAGTCTGTCAGTCTGTCAGTCTGTCAGTCTGTCAGTCTGTCAGTCTGTCAGTCTGTCAGTCTGTCAGTCTGTCAGTCTGTCAGTCTGTCAGTCTGTCAGTCTGTCAGTCTGTCAGTCTGTCAGTCTGTCAGTCTGTCAGTCTGTCAGTCTGTCAGTCTGTCAGTCTGTCAGTCTGTCAGTCTGTCAGTCTGTCAGTCTGTCAGTCTGTCAGTCTGTCAGTCTGTCAGTCTGTCAGTCTGTCAGTCTGTCAGTCTGTCAGTCTGTCAGTCTGTCAGTCTGTCAGTCTGTCAGTCTGTCAGTCTGTCAGTCTGTCAGTCTGTCAGTCTGTCAGTCTGTCAGTCTGTCAGTCTGTCAGTCTGTCAGTCTGTCAGTCTGTCAGTCTGTCAGTCTGTCAGTCTGTCAGTCTGTCAGTCTGTCAGTCTGTCAGTCTGTCAGTCTGTCAGTCTGTCAGTCTGTCAGTCTGTCAGTCTGTCAGTCTGTCAGTCTGTCAGTCTGTCAGTCTGTCAGTCTGTCAGTCTGTCAGTCTGTCAGTCTGTCAGTCTGTCAGTCTGTCAGTCTGTCAGTCTGTCAGTCTGTCAGTCTGTCAGTCTGTCAGTCTGTCAGTCTGTCAGTCTGTCAGTCTGTCAGTCTGTCAGTCTGTCAGTCTGTCAGTCTGTCAGTCTGTCAGTCTGTCAGTCTGTCAGTCTGTCAGTCTGTCAGTCTGTCAGTCTGTCAGTCTGTCAGTCTGTCAGTCTGTCAGTCTGTCAGTCTGTCAGTCTGTCAGTCTGTCAGTCTGTCAGTCTGTCAGTCTGTCAGTCTGTCAGTCTGTCAGTCTGTCAGTCTGTCAGTCTGTCAGTCTGTCAGTCTGTCAGTCTGTCAGTCTGTCAGTCTGTCAGTCTGTCAGTCTGTCAGTCTGTCAGTCTGTCAGTCTGTCAGTCTGTCAGTCTGTCAGTCTGTCAGTCTGTCAGTCTGTCAGTCTGTCAGTCTGTCAGTCTGTCAGTCTGTCAGTCTGTCAGTCTGTCAGTCTGTCAGTCTGTCAGTCTGTCAGTCTGTCAGTCTGTCAGTCTGTCAGTCTGTCAGTCTGTCAGTCTGTCAGTCTGTCAGTCTGTCAGTCTGTCAGTCTGTCAGTCTGTCAGTCTGTCAGTCTGTCAGTCTGTCAGTCTGTCAGTCTGTCAGTCTGTCAGTCTGTCAGTCTGTCAGTCTGTCAGTCTGTCAGTCTGTCAGTCTGTCAGTCTGTCAGTCTGTCAGTCTGTCAGTCTGTCAGTCTGTCAGTCTGTCAGTCTGTCAGTCTGTCAGTCTGTCAGTCTGTCAGTCTGTCAGTCTGTCAGTCTGTCAGTCTGTCAGTCTGTCAGTCTGTCAGTCTGTCAGTCTGTCAGTCTGTCAGTCTGTCAGTCTGTCAGTCTGTCAGTCTGTCAGTCTGTCAGTCTGTCAGTCTGTCAGTCTGTCAGTCTGTCAGTCTGTCAGTCTGTCAGTCTGTCAGTCTGTCAGTCTGTCAGTCTGTCAGTCTGTCAGTCTGTCAGTCTGTCAGTCTGTCAGTCTGTCAGTCTGTCAGTCTGTCAGTCTGTCAGTCTGTCAGTCTGTCAGTCTGTCAGTCTGTCAGTCTGTCAGTCTGTCAGTCTGTCAGTCTGTCAGTCTGTCAGTCTGTCAGTCTGTCAGTCTGTCAGTCTGTCAGTCTGTCAGTCTGTCAGTCTGTCAGTCTGTCAGTCTGTCAGTCTGTCAGTCTGTCAGTCTGTCAGTCTGTCAGTCTGTCAGTCTGTCAGTCTGTCAGTCTGTCAGTCTGTCAGTCTGTCAGTCTGTCAGTCTGTCAGTCTGTCAGTCTGTCAGTCTGTCAGTCTGTCAGTCTGTCAGTCTGTCAGTCTGTCAGTCTGTCAGTCTGTCAGTCTGTCAGTCTGTCAGTCTGTCAGTCTGTCAGTCTGTCAGTCTGTCAGTCTGTCAGTCTGTCAGTCTGTCAGTCTGTCAGTCTGTCAGTCTGTCAGTCTGTCAGTCTGTCAGTCTGTCAGTCTGTCAGTCTGTCAGTCTGTCAGTCTGTCAGTCTGTCAGTCTGTCAGTCTGTCAGTCTGTCAGTCTGTCAGTCTGTCAGTCTGTCAGTCTGTCAGTCTGTCAGTCTGTCAGTCTGTCAGTCTGTCAGTCTGTCAGTCTGTCAGTCTGTCAGTCTGTCAGTCTGTCAGTCTGTCAGTCTGTCAGTCTGTCAGTCTGTCAGTCTGTCAGTCTGTCAGTCTGTCAGTCTGTCAGTCTGTCAGTCTGTCAGTCTGTCAGTCTGTCAGTCTGTCAGTCTGTCAGTCTGTCAGTCTGTCAGTCTGTCAGTCTGTCAGTCTGTCAGTCTGTCAGTCTGTCAGTCTGTCAGTCTGTCAGTCTGTCAGTCTGTCAGTCTGTCAGTCTGTCAGTCTGTCAGTCTGTCAGTCTGTCAGTCTGTCAGTCTGTCAGTCTGTCAGTCTGTCAGTCTGTCAGTCTGTCAGTCTGTCAGTCTGTCAGTCTGTCAGTCTGTCAGTCTGTCAGTCTGTCAGTCTGTCAGTCTGTCAGTCTGTCAGTCTGTCAGTCTGTCAGTCTGTCAGTCTGTCAGTCTGTCAGTCTGTCAGTCTGTCAGTCTGTCAGTCTGTCAGTCTGTCAGTCTGTCAGCCTGTCAGCCTGTCAGCCTGTCAGCCTGTCAGCCTGTCAGCCTGTCAGCCTGTCAGCCTGTCAGCCTGTCAGCCTGTCAGCCTGTCAGCCTGTCAGCCTGTCAGCCTGTCAGCCTGTCAGCCTGTCAGCCTGTCAGCCTGTCAGCCTGTCAGCCTGTCAGCCTGTCAGCCTGTCAGCCTGTCAGCCTGTCAGCCTGTCAGCCTGTCAGCCTGTCAGCCTGTCAGCCTGTCAGCCTGTCAGCCTGTCAGCCTGTCAGCCTGTCAGCCTGTCAGCCTGTCAGCCTGTCAGCCTGTCAGCCTGTCAGCCTGTCAGCCTGTCAGCCTGTCAGCCTGTCAGCCTGTCAGCCTGTCAGCCTGTCAGCCTGTCAGCCTGTCAGCCTGTCAGCCTGTCAGCCTGTCAGCCTGTCAGCCTGTCAGCCTGTCAGCCTGTCAGCCTGTCAGCCTGTCAGTCTGTCAGCCTGTCAGTCTGTCAGTCTGTCAGTCTGTCAGTCTGTCAGTCTGTCAGTCTGTCAGTCTGTCAGTCTGTCAGTCTGTCAGTCTGTCAGTCTGTCAGTCTGTCAGTCTGTCAGTCTGTCAGTCTGTCAGTCTGTCAGTCTGTCAGTCTGTCAGTCTGTCAGTCTGTCAGTCTGTCAGTCTGTCAGTCTGTCAGTCTGTCAGTCTGTCAGTCTGTCAGTCTGTCAGTCTGTCAGTCTGTCAGTCTGTCAGTCTGTCAGTCTGTCAGTCTGTCAGTCTGTCAGTCTGTCAGTCTGTCAGTCTGTCAGTCTGTCAGTCTGTCAGTCTGTCAGTCTGTCAGTCTGTCAGTCTGTCAGTCTGTCAGTCTGTCAGTCTGTCAGTCTGTCAGTCTGTCAGTCTGTCAGTCTGTCAGTCTGTCAGTCTGTCAGTCTGTCAGTCTGTCAGTCTGTCAGTCTGTCAGTCTGTCAGTCTGTCAGTCTGTCAGTCTGTCAGTCTGTCAGTCTGTCAGTCTGTCAGTCTGTCAGTCTGTCAGTCTGTCAGTCTGTCAGTCTGTCAGTCTGTCAGTCTGTCAGTCTGTCAGTCTGTCAGTCTGTCAGTCTGTCAGTCTGTCAGTCTGTCAGTCTGTCAGTCTGTCAGTCTGTCAGTCTGTCAGTCTGTCAGTCTGTCAGTCTGTCAGTCTGTCAGTCTGTCAGTCTGTCAGTCTGTCAGTCTGTCAGTCTGTCAGTCTGTCAGTCTGTCAGTCTGTCAGTCTGTCAGTCTGTAAGTCTGTAAGTCTGTAAGTCTGTAAGTCTGTAAGTCTGTCAGTCTGTCAGTCTGTCAGTCTGTCAGTCTGTCAGTCTGTCAGTCTGTCAGTCTGTCAGTCTGTCAGTCTGTCAGTCTGTCAGTCTGTCAGTCTGTCAGTCTGTCAGTCTGTCAGTCTGTCAGTCTGTCAGTCTGTCAGTCTGTCAGTCTGTCAGTCTGTCAGTCTGTCAGTCTGTCAGTCTGTCAGTCTGTCAGTCTGTCAGTCTGTCAGTCTGTCAGTCTGTCAGTCTGTCAGTCTGTCAGTCTGTCAGTCTGTCAGTCTGTCAGTCTGTCAGTCTGTCAGTCTGTCAGTCTGTCAGTCTGTCAGTCTGTCAGTCTGTCAGTCTGTCAGTCTGTCAGTCTGTCAGTCTGTCAGTCTGTCAGTCTGTCAGTCTGTCAGTCTGTCAGTCTGTCAGTCTGTCAGTCTGTCAGTCTGTCAGTCTGTCAGTCTGTCAGTCTGTCAGTCTGTCAGTCTGTCAGTCTGTCAGTCTGTCAGTCTGTCAGTCTGTCAGTCTGTCAGTCTGTCAGTCTGTCAGTCTGTCAGTCTGTCAGTCTGTCAGTCTGTCAGTCTGTCAGTCTGTCAGTCTGTCAGTCTGTCAGTCTGTCAGTCTGTCAGTCTGTCAGTCTGTCAGTCTGTCAGTCTGTCAGTCTGTCAGTCTGTCAGTCTGTCAGTCTGTCAGTCTGTCAGTCTGTCAGTCTGTCAGTCTGTCAGTCTGTCAGTCTGTCAGTCTGTCAGTCTGTCAGTCTGTCAGTCTGTCAGTCTGTCAGTCTGTCAGTCTGTCAGTCTGTCAGTCTGTCAGTCTGTCAGTCTGTCAGTCTGTCAGTCTGTCAGTCTGTCAGTCTGTCAGTCTGTCAGTCTGTCAGTCTGTCAGTCTGTCAGTCTGTCAGTCTGTCAGTCTGTCAGTCTGTCAGTCTGTCAGTCTGTCAGTCTGTCAGTCTGTCAGTCTGTCAGTCTGTCAGTCTGTCAGTCTGTCAGTCTGTCAGTCTGTCAGTCTGTCAGTCTGTCAGTCTGTCAGTCTGTCAGTCTGTCAGTCTGTCAGTCTGTCAGTCTGTCAGTCTGTCAGTCTGTCAGTCTGTCAGTCTGTCAGTCTGTCAGTCTGTCAGTCTGTCAGTCTGTCAGTCTGTCAGTCTGTCAGTCTGTCAGTCTGTCAGTCTGTCAGTCTGTCAGTCTGTCAGTCTGTCAGTCTGTCAGTCTGTCAGTCTGTCAGTCTGTCAGTCTGTCAGTCTGTCAGTCTGTCAGTCTGTCAGTCTGTCAGTCTGTCAGTCTGTCAGTCTGTCAGTCTGTCAGTCTGTCAGTCTGTCAGTCTGTCAGTCTGTCAGTCTGTCAGTCTGTCAGTCTGTCAGTCTGTCAGTCTGTCAGTCTGTCAGTCTGTCAGTCTGTCAGTCTGTCAGTCTGTCAGTCTGTCAGTCTGTCAGTCTGTCAGTCTGTCAGTCTGTCAGTCTGTCAGTCTGTCAGTCTGTCAGTCTGTCAGTCTGTCAGTCTGTCAGTCTGTCAGTCTGTCAGTCTGTCAGTCTGTCAGTCTGTCAGTCTGTCAGTCTGTCAGTCTGTCAGTCTGTCAGTCTGTCAGTCTGTCAGTCTGTCAGTCTGTCAGTCTGTCAGTCTGTCAGTCTGTCAGTCTGTCAGTCTGTCAGTCTGTCAGTCTGTCAGTCTGTCAGTCTGTCAGTCTGTCAGTCGGTCAGTCGGTCAGTCGGTCAGTCGGTCAGTCGGTCAGTCGGTCAGTCGGTCAGTCGGTCAGTCGGTCAGTCGGTCAGTCGGTCAGTCGGTCAGTCGGTCAGTCGGTCAGTCGGTCAGTCGGTCAGTCTGTCAGTCTGTCAGTCTGTCAGTCTGTCAGTCTGTCAGTCTGTCAGTCTGTCAGTCTGTCAGTCTGTCAGTCTGTCAGTCTGTCAGTCTGTCAGTCTGTCAGTCTGTCAGTCTGTCAGTCTGTCAGTCTGTCAGTCTGTCAGTTTGTCAGTCTTTTTTTTTTTTTTTTTTTTTTTTTTTTTTTTTTTTTTTAGAAGGTGGAAATCTTCGAAAGATACCGAGCGGTCATGCCGGATTCTTACCGGCTAAAACCACCTTCTTCTCCTTCCACTCACCCCGCGGGACTGCCGATTGGTATTACTTCACGGAGTGGGGTCAGTTTTAACTGCACACCTGTGTGTCTGCCTTTCTAAGCCGCTCCTCCTCCATTAGCTGAAGTTGGATACACCTTAATGTTTTGTCCACAGCCTTCCAGTTCTCTTCACTTGTAAGCATCTGCCCAATTAGATTATTCACAGTTAGTCCGGTAGAGAGTTCAGCTTCTAGTTCTTTTTTTTGCGCAGCAAACCTTGGGCAACAGAACAATACGTGTTCCGGGTTCTCTGACGACCCTATACATCTCGGGCAATCTGGTGAGTCGTCCAGTCCGAAGCGATGTAAATATTTCCGGAAACCTCCATGTCCAGTTAAAAACTGTGTTAGTGTAAAGTTTATCTCCCCATGTTTTCGGTAAACCCAATCTGAAATACTTGGTATGAGTTTAAATGTCCAACGACCGCTCTCAGCTTGCTCCCATCTTCTCTGCCACTGTTGTATGGACTGCTTGCGCTCTTCCTTTCTTATTTCTTTCCTATTCACATTTGGATTATTACGCCTCCCTTCGTACAAACGGTACATTTCATCTGCTAATATATCCACAGGGATCATTCCAGCAATTACGCACGCTGCCTGGTCAGATGTTGTTCGATAGGCACAAATTACTCGAAGGGCGCTTAACCTATACGCTGGTCCCACCGTTTTTTGTATCACCTTATTGCTTGTCACCCTTGCCCATACTGGTGCTGCATACAGAATAATAAAGCTTACCACTGTAGAGGTGAGAAATCTTCTACTCTGACGCGGGCCTCCGATATTAGGCATCATCCTCGCGAGCGCGTTGCTGACAGTAGATGCTTTATCGGCTGCGTATTTCAGGTGTGGCTTGAAGCTTAGTTTTCTGTCAATCATCACTCCCAGGTATTTTATGGCATCTTTAGACGTGATTGTGTGGCTTCCTACGGTGACTTTAATTGTGTCCTTTTTTCTCCGTTTGCTAATAAGGACTGCCTCCGTCTTTTGTTCCGCCAGCTCTAGTCCAACGGCCTCTAACCAGTTATTGATTGACCCCATGGTCTCATTCGCATATATTTCCACTTCATCCAGGTGACGTGCTGCCACCACCACTGCTATATCATCTGCGAATCCTATGATGCTGACTTCCTCAGGCACAGGTATTGTTAACAGTCCATTATACATCACGTTCCATAATAGCGCCCGAGCACAGACCCTTGAGGAACTCCTGCAGTAACTTCGTACACTTTTGGACCGTTATCTGTATCATAGAGCAACTCTCTATTCGAGAAATAGCTTCGTACAATGTTCAACATGTAGTCAGGTACGCCCAGCTTTGATAAAGAGTTGATTATGTGGATCCATTTCGCTGAGTTAAACGCATTTTTTATGTCGAGCGTTACCACTGCGCAGTATTTTTGGGATGCTCCTCTTCCTTCTACAGCACTTTTTGCTATGTCTACTACTGTGTTGATTGCTTCAATCGTGGACCGTGCTTTGCGAAATCCGAACTGGTGGTCGGACATACCATCTTTAGCTTCAATTATTGGCAATAGTCTATTGTAAATGACACGCTCAAGCATCTTACCTATCGTATCCAGCAGGCATATAGGGCGGTAGGATGAAGGTTCGCCCACACGTTTGTTGGGCTTTGGGATAAGGATCAGCTTCTGCCTTTTCCAGAGTTCAGGAAAAACTCCCTCTAGTAAGCATGCACTAAACGCATTTGTGAACATGCCAGGCGCAGACTTTATCGCGAGTTTGAGGGCCTTATTTGGTATTCCATCTAGGCCTGGCGCCTTGTTATCCCCTATCTTTTTGCAGGTCTCTAGTATCTCCTCGTTTGTGACTGCAGGTATGTCAGCTGCCTCTATTGCTCTATCGGGGTGATAATTTTTTTCGTGATTCTGAGGGAATAAGGATGAAATTATTTCCTTCAGCAGGAGGGGGCATGTAACTTGCGGAGATCTTTTGCCCTTGAGCCTGGACATCACTACCTTGTATGCACCGCCCCATGGGTTTTGGTTAGCTTCCTCGCACAGTTGCGTAAAACTCTCTCGTTTACTTTTAACGATGGCTAGTTGGAGGTTTTTTCGTGCCAGTTTATATATCTGCTGCCGCGATTCGAAATCTGCCTTGCCAATGCCACGTTGGCTGTGCCTTCTGGCTCGAAGACATTCAGTTCTCAGTTCTTTTATCTCGAGGTTCCACCAGTAATTCGCCTTCCTTTTTGGGGCTGGTCTGCGTCTTGGCATGGAGGCATCGCAAGCGTTTTCTAGCGATAGTACGATTTGTTTCGCTTTCTCTGAGGCAGTTCCACTCAGCTCTTCCTGTTGCCGTAGGACTTCTATGAAGGCATCTTCGTCGATCGCTTTTATCGCCCAACCATTAGAACCAGCTTTCCTAACCAGTGTCTGCCTCGTGGGGTTTCTAGCACCTACTGTGTAGATGATAGCTTGATGGTCGCTGTGAGTATAGTGTTCGCTGACCAGCCATTCTAAGTCTTTCGCCAAGCCATTGCTTACGAACGTAAGGTCCACTATCGACCCTGCTTCCCCCTTTCTGAAGGTATTTACTCCTCCACTGTTAGCAAGAACTACATCCAGTTGAGAAAAGGCCTCTAGTAAGATGCGGCCTCTCTCATTTGTTGTTCGGCTCCCCCAATCAATCGCCCACGCGTTAAAATCGCCAGCAATGATTTTTGGATTATGTCCTACTGCGTCTGAGACTAGGTGGTCTAACATTAGCTTATATTCTGGAATTGTTGCACTCGGTGGGGCGTAGCAGCTATAGAAGTAGATTCCGCCAATTTTCGCTTTTGTAAAACCTTCAGCAGGGTCTGCCATTGCCTCTTGTATTGCACGGTTTCCGCATGCCCATATTGCTGCTTTACCCGTTTTATCTTTCAGCCATACACTGTTGTTTAGGTTCCTGTATTGTTCGCTTATTATAGCAATGTCCGCTCCCGTTTCGTAGATAGTCTGTGACAGCAAGTCCTGTGCCACCTCGCAATGATTTAGATTTAGTTGTACAATATTCATTTACGAGTCTTGTTGAGTGCCCTCCTAAATTCGGGGCATCTATTACTTCCTGCCACATGCTTGCTGTCTTCTGTCGTATCTTTACAAAACATACAATGAGGTTCCTTTTCGCAGTCCTTGGCTATATGACCCTTCTCCGCGCATCTTCTGCATAACTCCGATCTATCGTGTTGGCTAGTGCAGGATTTGGCTACGTGCCCGACTTCGAAGCATTTGTAGCATCTCCTCAATATGGTTTTTTCTCTGAGCCGGCAGACTACCCATCCTACTCGGACTTTTCCTACAGCAAGTGCTTTCTGTGCTGCTTCTACTGGGAGGCTTATTGTAGCTATTTGGGTACCTCCGTACCCCCAGTCTGTCAGTCTGTCAGTCTGTCAGTCTGTCAGTCTGTCAGTCTGTCAGTCTGTCAGTCTGTCAGTCTGTCAGTCTGTCAGTCTGTCAGTCTGTCAGTCTGTCAGTCTGTCAGTCTGTCAGTCTGTCAGTCTGTCAGTCTGTCAGTCTGTCAGTCTGTCAGTCTGTCAGTCTGTCAGTCTGTCAGTCTGTCAGTCTGTCAGTCTGTCAGTCTGTCAGTCTGTCAGTCTGTCAGTCTGTCAGTCTGTCAGTCTGTCAGTCTGTCAGTCTGTCAGTCTGTCAGTCTGTCAGTCTGTCAGTCTGTCAGTCTGTCAGTCTGTCAGTCTGTCAGTCTGTCAGTCTGTCAGTCTGTCAGTCTGTCAGTCTGTCAGTCTGTCAGTCTGTCAGTCTGTCAGTCTGTCAGTCTGTCAGTCTGTCAGTCTGTCAGTCTGTCAGTCTGTCAGTCTGTCAGTCTGTCAGTCTGTCAGTCTGTCAGTCTGTCAGTCTGTCAGTCTGTCAGTCTGTCAGTCTGTCAGTCTGTCAGTCTGTCAGTCTGTCAGTCTGTCAGTCTGTCAGTCTGTCAGTCTGTCAGTCTGTCAGTCTGTCAGTCTGTCAGTCTGTCAGTCTGTCAGTCTGTCAGTCTGTCAGTCTGTCAGTCTGTCAGTCTGTCAGTCTGTCAGTCTGTCAGTCTGTCAGTCTGTCAGTCTGTCAGTCTGTCAGTCTGTCAGTCTGTCAGTCTGTCAGTCTGTCAGTCTGTCAGTCTGTCAGTCTGTCAGTCTGTCAGTCTGTCAGTCTGTCAGTCTGTCAGTCTGTCAGTCTGTCAGTCTGTCAGTCTGTCAGTCTGTCAGTCTGTCAGTCTGTCAGTCTGTCAGTCTGTCAGTCTGTCAGTCTGTCAGTCTGTCAGTCTGTCAGTCTGTCAGTCTGTCAGTCTGTCAGTCTGTCAGTCTGTCAGTCTGTCAGTCTGTCAGTCTGTCAGTCTGTCAGTCTGTCAGTCTGTCAGTCTGTCAGTCTGTCAGTCTGTCAGTCTGTCAGTCTGTCAGTCTGTCAGTCTGTCAGTCTGTCAGTCTGTCAGTCTGTCAGTCTGTCAGTCTGTCAGTCTGTCAGTCTGTCAGTCTGTCAGTCTGTCAGTCTGTCAGTCTGTCAGTCTGTCAGTCTGTCAGTCTGTCAGTCTGTCAGTCTGTCAGTCTGTCAGTCTGTCAGTCTGTCAGTCTGTCAGTCTGTCAGTCTGTCAGTCTGTCAGTCTGTCAGTCTGTCAGTCTGTCAGTCTGTCAGTCTGTCAGTCTGTCAGTCTGTCAGTCTGTCAGTCTGTCAGTCTGTCAGTCTGTCAGTCTGTCAGTCTGTCAGTCTGTCAGTCTGTCAGTCTGTCAGTCTGTCAGTCTGTCAGTCTGTCAGTCTGTCAGTCTGTCAGTCTGTCAGTCTGTCAGTCTGTCAGTCTGTCAGTCTGTCAGTCTGTCAGTCTGTCAGTCTGTCAGTCTGTCAGTCTGTCAGTCTGTCAGTCTGTCAGTCTGTCAGTCTGTCAGTCTGTCAGTCTGTCAGTCTGTCAGTCTGTCAGTCTGTCAGTCTGTCAGTCTGTCAGTCTGTCAGTCTGTCAGTCTGTCAGTCTGTCAGTCTGTCAGTCTGTCAGTCTGTCAGTCTGTCAGTCTGTCAGTCTGTCAGTCTGTCAGTCTGTCAGTCTGTCAGTCTGTCAGTCTGTCAGTCTGTCAGTCTGTCAGTCTGTCAGTCTGTCAGTCTGTCAGTCTGTCAGTCTGTCAGTCTGTCAGTCTGTCAGTCTGTCAGTCTGTCAGTCTGTCAGTCTGTCAGTCTGTCAGTCTGTCAGTCTGTCAGTCTGTCAGTCTGTCAGTCTGTCAGTCTGTCAGTCTGTCAGTCTGTCAGTCTGTCAGTCTGTCAGTCTGTCAGTCTGTCAGTCTGTCAGTCTGTCAGTCTGTCAGTCTGTCAGTCTGTCAGTCTGTCAGTCTGTCAGTCTGTCAGTCTGTCAGTCTGTCAGTCTGTCAGTCTGTCAGTCTGTCAGTCTGTCAGTCTGTCAGTCTGTCAGTCTGTCAGTCTGTCAGTCTGTCAGTCTGTCAGTCTGTCAGTCTGTCAGTCTGTCAGTCTGTCAGTCTGTCAGTCTGTCAGTCTGTCAGTCTGTCAGTCTGTCAGTCTGTCAGTCTGTCAGTCTGTCAGTCTGTCAGTCTGTCAGTCTGTCAGTCTGTCAGTCTGTCAGTCTGTCAGTCTGTCAGTCTGTCAGTCTGTCAGTCTGTCAGTCTGTCAGTCTGTCAGTCTGTCAGTCTGTCAGTCTGTCAGTCTGTCAGTCTGTCAGTCTGTCAGTCTGTCAGTCTGTCAGTCTGTCAGTCTGTCAGTCTGTCAGTCTGTCAGTCTGTCAGTCTGTCAGTCTGTCAGTCTGTCAGTCTGTCAGTCTGTCAGTCTGTCAGTCTGTCAGTCTGTCAGTCTGTCAGTCTGTCAGTCTGTCAGTCTGTCAGTCTGTCAGTCTGTCAGTCTGTCAGTCTGTCAGTCTGTCAGTCTGTCAGTCTGTCAGTCTGTCAGTCTGTCAGTCTGTCAGTCTGTCAGTCTGTCAGTCTGTCAGTCTGTCAGTCTGTCAGTCTGTCAGTCTGTCAGTCTGTCAGTCTGTCAGTCTGTCAGTCTGTCAGTCTGTCAGTCTGTCAGTCTGTCAGTCTGTCAGTCTGTCAGTCTGTCAGTCTGTCAGTCTGTCAGTCTGTCAGTCTGTCAGTCTGTCAGTCTGTCAGTCTGTCAGTCTGTCAGTCTGTCAGTCTGTCAGTCTGTCAGTCTGTCAGTCTGTCAGTCTGTCAGTCTGTCAGTCTGTCAGTCTGTCAGTCTGTCAGTCTGTCAGTCTGTCAGTCTGTCAGTCTGTCAGTCTGTCAGTCTGTCAGTCTGTCAGTCTGTCAGTCTGTCAGTCTGTCAGTCTGTCAGTCTGTCAGTCTGTCAGTCTGTCAGTCTGTCAGTCTGTCAGTCTGTCAGTCTGTCAGTCTGTCAGTCTGTCAGTCTGTCAGTCTGTCAGTCTGTCAGTCTGTCAGTCTGTCAGTCTGTCAGTCTGTCAGTCTGTCAGTCTGTCAGTCTGTCAGTCTGTCAGTCTGTCAGTCTGTCAGTCTGTCAGTCTGTCAGTCTGTCAGTCTGTCAGTCTGTCAGTCTGTCAGTCTGTCAGTCTGTCAGTCTGTCAGTCTGTCAGTCTGTCAGTCTGTCAGTCTGTCAGTCTGTCAGTCTGTCAGTCTGTCAGTCTGTCAGTCTGTCAGTCTGTCAGTCTGTCAGTCTGTCAGTCTGTCAGTCTGTCAGTCTGTCAGTCTGTCAGTCTGTCAGTCTGTCAGTCTGTCAGTCTGTCAGTCTGTCAGTCTGTCAGTCTGTCAGTCTGTCAGTCTGTCAGTCTGTCAGTCTGTCAGTCTGTCAGTCTGTCAGTCTGTCAGTCTGTCAGTCTGTCAGTCTGTCAGTCTGTCAGTCTGTCAGTCTGTCAGTCTGTCAGTCTGTCAGTCTGTCAGTCTGTCAGTCTGTCAGTCTGTCAGTCTGTCAGTCTGTCAGTCTGTCAGTCTGTCAGTCTGTCAGTCTGTCAGTCTGTCAGTCTGTCAGTCTGTCAGTCTGTCAGTCTGTCAGTCTGTCAGTCTGTCAGTCTGTCAGTCTGTCAGTCTGTCAGTCTGTCAGTCTGTCAGTCTGTCAGTCTGTCAGTCTGTCAGTCTGTCAGTCTGTCAGTCTGTCAGTCTGTCAGTCTGTCAGTCTGTCAGTCTGTCAGTCTGTCAGTCTGTCAGTCTGTCAGTCTGTCAGTCTGTCAGTCTGTCAGTCTGTCAGTCTGTCAGTCTGTCAGTCTGTCAGTCTGTCAGTCTGTCAGTCTGTCAGTCTGTCAGTCTGTCAGTCTGTCAGTCTGTCAGTCTGTTAGTCTGTTAGTCTGTCAGTCTGTCAGTCTGTCAGTCTGTGAGTCTGTGAGTCTGTGAGTCTGTGAGTCTGTGAGTCTGTGAGTCTGTCAGTCTGTCAGTCTGTCAGTCTGTCAGTCTGTCAGTCTGTCAGTCTGTCAGTCTGTCAGTCTGTCAGTCTGTCAGTCTGTCAGTCTGTCAGTCTGTCAGTCTGTCAGTCTGTCAGTCTGTCAGTCTGTCAGTCTGTCAGTCTGTCAGTCTGTCAGTCTGTCAGTCTGTCAGTCTGTCAGTCTGTCAGTCTGTCAGTCTGTCAGTCTGTCAGTCTGTCAGTCTGTCAGTCTGTCAGTCTGTCAGTCTGTCAGTCTGTCAGTCTGTCAGTCTGTCAGTCTGTCAGTCTGTCAGTCTGTCAGTCTGTCAGTCTGTCAGTCTGTCAGTCTGTCAGTCTGTCAGTCTGTCAGTCTGTCAGTCTGTCAGTCTGTCAGTCTGTCAGTCTGTCAGTCTGTCAGTCTGTCAGTCTGTCAGTCTGTCAGTCTGTCAGTCTGTCAGTCTGTCAGTCTGTCAGTCTGTCAGTCTGTCAGTCTGTCAGTCTGTCAGTCTGTCAGTCTGTCAGTCTGTCAGTCTGTCAGTCTGTCAGTCTGTCAGTCTGTCAGTCTGTCAGTCTGTCAGTCTGTCAGTCTGTCAGTCTGTCAGTCTGTCAGTCTGTCAGTCTGTCAGTCTGTCAGTCTGTCAGTCTGTCAGTCTGTCAGTCTGTCAGTCTGTCAGTCTGTCAGTCTGTCAGTCTGTCAGTCTGTCAGTCTGTCAGTCTGTCAGTCTGTCAGTCTGTCAGTCTGTCAGTCTGTCAGTCTGTCAGTCTGTCAGTCTGTCAGTCTGTCAGTCTGTCAGTCTGTCAGTCTGTCAGTCTGTCAGTCTGTCAGTCTGTCAGTCTGTCAGTCTGTCAGTCTGTCAGTCTGTCAGTCTGTCAGTCTGTCAGTCTGTCAGTCTGTCAGTCTGTCAGTCTGTCAGTCTGTCAGTCTGTCAGTCTGTCAGTCTGTCAGTCTGTCAGTCTGTCAGTCTGTCAGTCTGTCAGTCTGTCAGTCTGTCAGTCTGTCAGTCTGTCAGTCTGTCAGTCTGTCAGTCTGTCAGTCTGTCAGTCTGTCAGTCTGTCAGTCTGTCAGTCTGTCAGTCTGTCAGTCTGTCAGTCTGTCAGTCTGTCAGTCTGTCAGTCTGTCAGTCTGTCAGTCTGTCAGTCTGTCAGTCTGTCAGTCTGTCAGTCTGTCAGTCTGTCAGTCTGTCAGTCTGTCAGTCTGTCAGTCTGTCAGTCTGTCAGTCTGTCAGTCTGTCAGTCTGTCAGTCTGTCAGTCTGTCAGTCTGTCAGTCTGTCAGTCTGTCAGTCTGTCAGTCTGTCAGTCTGTCAGTCTGTCAGTCTGTCAGTCTGTCAGTCTGTCAGTCTGTCAGTCTGTCAGTCTGTCAGTCTGTCAGTCTGTCAGTCTGTCAGTCTGTCAGTCTGTCAGTCTGTCAGTCTGTCAGTCTGTCAGTCTGTCAGTCTGTCAGTCTGTCAGTCTGTCAGTCTGTCAGTCTGTCAGTCTGTCAGTCTGTCAGTCTGTCAGTCTGTCAGTCTGTCAGTCTGTCAGTCTGTCAGTCTGTCAGTCTGTCAGTCTGTCAGTCTGTCAGTCTGTCAGTCTGTCAGTCTGTCAGTCTGTCAGTCTGTCAGTCTGTCAGTCTGTCAGTCTGTCAGTCTGTCAGTCTGTCAGTCTGTCAGTCTGTCAGTCTGTCAGTCTGTCAGTCTGTCAGTCTGTCAGTCTGTCAGTCTGTCAGTCTGTCAGTCTGTCAGTCTGTCAGTCTGTCAGTCTGTCAGTCTGTCAGTCTGTCAGTCTGTCAGTCTGTCAGTCTGTCAGTCTGTCAGTCTGTCAGTCTGTCAGTCTGTCAGTCTGTCAGTCTGTCAGTCTGTCAGTCTGTCAGTCTGTCAGTCTGTCAGTCTGTCAGTCTGTCAGTCTGTCAGTCTGTCAGTCTGTCAGTCTGTCAGTCTGTCAGTCTGTCAGTCTGTCAGTCTGTCAGTCTGTCAGTCTGTCAGTCTGTCAGTCTGTCAGTCTGTCAGTCTGTCAGTCTGTCAGTCTGTCAGTCTGTCAGTCTGTCAGTCTGTCAGTCTGTCAGTCTGTCAGTCTGTCAGTCTGTCAGTCTGTCAGTCTGTCAGTCTGTCAGTCTGTCAGTCTGTCAGTCTGTCAGTCTGTCAGTCTGTCAGTCTGTCAGTCTGTCAGTCTGTCAGTCTGTCAGTCTGTCAGTCTGTCAGTCTGTCAGTCTGTCAGTCTGTCAGTCTGTCAGTCTGTCAGTCTGTCAGTCTGTCAGTCTGTCAGTCTGTCAGTCTGTCAGTCTGTCAGTCTGTCAGTCTGTCAGTCTGTCAGTCTGTCAGTCTGTCAGTCTGTCAGTCTGTCAGTCTGTCAGTCTGTCAGTCTGTCAGTCTGTCAGTCTGTCAGTCTGTCAGTCTGTCAGTCTGTCAGTCTGTCAGTCTGTCAGTCTGTCAGTCTGTCAGTCTGTCAGTCTGTCAGTCTGTCAGTCTGTCAGTCTGTCAGTCTGTCAGTCTGTCAGTCTGTCAGTCTGTCAGTCTGTCAGTCTGTCAGTCTGTCAGTCTGTCAGTCTGTCAGTCTGTCAGTCTGTCAGTCTGTCAGTCTGTCAGTCTGTCAGTCTGTCAGTCTGTCAGTCTGTCAGTCTGTCAGTCTGTCAGTCTGTCAGTCTGTCAGTCTGTCAGTCTGTCAGTCTGTCAGTCTGTCAGTCTGTCAGTCTGTCAGTCTGTCAGTCTGTCAGTCTGTCAGTCTGTCAGTCTGTCAGTCTGTCAGTCTGTCAGTCTGTCAGTCTGTCAGTCTGTCAGTCTGTCAGTCTGTCAGTCTGTCAGTCTGTCAGTCTGTCAGTCTGTCAGTCTGTCAGTCTGTCAGTCTGTCAGTCTGTCAGTCTGTCAGTCTGTCAGTCTGTCAGTCTGTCAGTCTGTCAGTCTGTCAGTCTGTCAGTCTGTCAGTCTGTCAGTCTGTCAGTCTGTCAGTCTGTCAGTCTGTCAGTCTGTCAGTCTGTCAGTCTGTCAGTCTGTCAGTCTGTCAGTCTGTCAGTCTGTCAGTCTGTCAGTCTGTCAGTCTGTCAGTCTGTCAGTCTGTCAGTCTGTCAGTCTGTCAGTCTGTCAGTCTGTCAGTCTGTCAGTCTGTCAGTCTGTCAGTCTGTCAGTCTGTCAGTCTGTCAGTCTGTCAGTCTGTCAGTCTGTCAGTCTGTCAGTCTGTCAGTCTGTCAGTCTGTCAGTCTGTCAGTCTGTCAGTCTGTCAGTCTGTCAGTCTGTCAGTCTGTCAGTCTGTCAGTCTGTCAGTCTGTCAGTCTGTCAGTCTGTCAGTCTGTCAGTCTGTCAGTCTGTCAGTCTGTCAGTCTGTCAGTCTGTCAGTCTGTCAGTCTGTCAGTCTGTCAGTCTGTCAGTCTGTCAGTCTGTCAGTCTGTCAGTCTGTCAGTCTGTCAGTCTGTCAGTCTGTCAGTCTGTCAGTCTGTCAGTCTGTCAGTCTGTCAGTCTGTCAGTCTGTCAGTCTGTCAGTCTGTCAGTCTGTCAGTCTGTCAGTCTGTCAGTCTGTCAGTCTGTCAGTCTGTCAGTCTGTCAGTCTGTCAGTCTGTCAGTCTGTCAGTCTGTCAGTCTGTCAGTCTGTCAGTCTGTCAGTCTGTCAGTCTGTCAGTCTGTCAGTCTGTCAGTCTGTCAGTCTGTCAGTCTGTCAGTCTGTCAGTCTGTCAGTCTGTCAGTCTGTCAGTCTGTCAGTCTGTCAGTCTGTCAGTCTGTCAGTCTGTCAGTCTGTCAGTCTGTCAGTCTGTCAGTCTGTCAGTCTGTCAGTCTGTCAGTCTGTCAGTCTGTCAGTCTGTCAGTCTGTCAGTCTGTCAGTCTGTCAGTCTGTCAGTCTGTCAGTCTGTCAGTCTGTCAGTCTGTCAGTCTGTCAGTCTGTCAGTCTGTCAGTCTGTCAGTCTGTCAGTCTGTCAGTCTGTCAGTCTGTCAGTCTGTCAGTCTGTCAGTCTGTCAGTCTGTCAGTCTGTCAGTCTGTCAGTCTGTCAGTCTGTCAGTCTGTCAGTCTGTCAGTCTGTCAGTCTGTCAGTCTGTCAGTCTGTCAGTCTGTCAGTCTGTCAGTCTGTCAGTCTGTCAGTCTGTCAGTCTGTCAGTCTGTCAGTCTGTCAGTCTGTCAGTCTGTCAGTCTGTCAGTCTGTCAGTCTGTCAGTCTGTCAGTCTGTCAGTCTGTCAGTCTGTCAGTCTGTCAGTCTGTCAGTCTGTCAGTCTGTCAGTCTGTCAGTCTGTCAGTCTGTCAGTCTGTCAGTCTGTCAGTCTGTCAGTCTGTCAGTCTGTCAGTCTGTCAGTCTGTCAGTCTGTCAGTCTGTCAGTCTGTCAGTCTGTCAGTCTGTCAGTCTGTCAGTCTGTCAGTCTGTCAGTCTGTCAGTCTGTCAGTCTGTCAGTCTGTCAGTCTGTCAGTCTGTCAGTCTGTCAGTCTGTCAGTCTGTCAGTCTGTCAGTCTGTCAGTCTGTCAGTCTGTCAGTCTGTCAGTCTGTCAGTCTGTCAGTCTGTCAGTCTGTCAGTCTGTCAGTCTGTCAGTCTGTCAGTCTGTCAGTCTGTCAGTCTGTCAGTCTGTCAGTCTGTCAGTCTGTCAGTCTGTCAGTCTGTCAGTCTGTCAGTCTGTCAGTCTGTCAGTCTGTCAGTCTGTCAGTCTGTCAGTCTGTCAGTCTGTCAGTCTGTCAGTCTGTCAGTCTGTCAGTCTGTCAGTCTGTCAGTCTGTCAGTCTGTCAGTCTGTCAGTCTGTCAGTCTGTCAGTCTGTCAGTCTGTCAGTCTGTCAGTCTGTCAGTCTGTCAGTCTGTCAGTCTGTCAGTCTGTCAGTCTGTCAGTCTGTCAGTCTGTCAGTCTGTCAGTCTGTCAGTCTGTCAGTCTGTCAGTCTGTCAGTCTGTCAGTCTGTCAGTCTGTCAGTCTGTCAGTCTGTCAGTCTGTCAGTCTGTCAGTCTGTCAGTCTGTCAGTCTGTCAGTCTGTCAGTCTGTCAGTCTGTCAGTCTGTCAGTCTGTCAGTCTGTCAGTCTGTCAGTCTGTCAGTCTGTCAGTCTGTCAGTCTGTCAGTCTGTCAGTCTGTCAGTCTGTCAGTCTGTCAGTCTGTCAGTCTGTCAGTCTGTCAGTCTGTCAGTCTGTCAGTCTGTCAGTCTGTCAGTCTGTCAGTCTGTCAGTCTGTCAGTCTGTCAGTCTGTCAGTCTGTCAGTCTGTCAGTCTGTCAGTCTGTCAGTCTGTCAGTCTGTCAGTCTGTCAGTCTGTCAGTCTGTCAGTCTGTCAGTCTGTCAGTCTGTCAGTCTGTCAGTCTGTCAGTCTGTCAGTCTGTCAGTCTGTCAGTCTGTCAGTCTGTCAGTCTGTCAGTCTGTCAGTCTGTCAGTCTGTCAGTCTGTCAGTCTGTCAGTCTGTCAGTCTGTCAGTCTGTCAGTCTGTCAGTCTGTCAGTCTGTCAGTCTGTCAGTCTGTCAGTCTGTCAGTCTGTCAGTCTGTCAGTCTGTCAGTCTGTCAGTCTGTCAGTCTGTCAGTCTGTCAGTCTGTCAGTCTGTCAGTCTGTCAGTCTGTCAGTCTGTCAGTCTGTCAGTCTGTCAGTCTGTCAGTCTGTCAGTCTGTCAGTCTGTCAGTCTGTCAGTCTGTCAGTCTGTCAGTCTGTCAGTCTGTCAGTCTGTCAGTCTGTCAGTCTGTCAGTCTGTCAGTCTGTCAGTCTGTCAGTCTGTCAGTCTGTCAGTCTGTCAGTCTGTCAGTCTGTCAGTCTGTCAGTCTGTCAGTCTGTCAGTCTGTCAGTCTGTCAGTCTGTCAGTCTGTCAGTCTGTCAGTCTGTCAGTCTGTCAGTCTGTCAGTCTGTCAGTCTGTCAGTCTGTCAGTCTGTCAGTCTGTCAGTCTGTCAGTCTGTCAGTCTGTCAGTCTGTCAGTCTGTCAGTCTGTCAGTCTGTCAGTCTGTCAGTCTGTCAGTCTGTCAGTCTGTCAGTCTGTCAGTCTGTCAGTCTGTCAGTCTGTCAGTCTGTCAGTCTGTCAGTCTGTCAGTCTGTCAGTCTGTCAGTCTGTCAGTCTGTCAGTCTGTCAGTCTGTCAGTCTGTCAGTCTGTCAGTCTGTCAGTCTGTCAGTCTGTCAGTCTGTCAGTCTGTCAGTCTGTCAGTCTGTCAGTCTGTCAGTCTGTCAGTCTGTCAGTCTGTCAGTCTGTCAGTCTGTCAGTCTGTCAGTCTGTCAGTCTGTCAGTCTGTCAGTCTGTCAGTCTGTCAGTCTGTCAGTCTGTCAGTCTGTCAGTCTGTCAGTCTGTCAGTCTGTCAGTCTGTCAGTCTGTCAGTCTGTCAGTCTGTCAGTCTGTCAGTCTGTCAGTCTGTCAGTCTGTCAGTCTGTCAGTCTGTCAGTCTGTCAGTCTGTCAGTCTTTTTTTTTTTTTTTTTTTTTTAATTGGGAGGTGGAAATCTTCGAAAGACTCTGGCCGCTAAAGCGGCCAGGTGTGGGATTTTTACCCACTAAAACCACCCCCACTCTTTCTGCTCCCCGCGGGACCACCGCTAGGCATTACTTCGCGGGGAGAGATTGCGGCCTACAGGGCCCCTCTTCGCACTACGTTCTGCTGTTTTTCTCCAGTTGTGCAAGGTCCTTCAGTACATAGGCTGCCATGTCACACACTGCATCCCAATTCTTTCTGCTTTCGAGCATATGCTTCACTATATTTTCTGGGGTCACCAGCTCGTTACAAATGACTTGCAATTTCGCTCGAGCCCCATTGTACCTCGGGCAGTGGAAAAATACGTGCTCCGCATCCTCGGTTGTTAGTGCACCACAGTGCGTGCACCCTGGATTATCTGCAATCTTAAACCTATGCAGGTATGACTGATAGCTACCATGTCCTGTTAATATCAGTCTGTCAGTCTGTCAGTCTGTCAGTCTGTCAGTCTGTCAGTCTGTCAGTCTGTCAGTCTGTCAGTCTGTCAGTCTGTCAGTCTGTCAGTCTGTCAGTCTGTCAGTCTGTCAGTCTGTCAGTCTGTCAGTCTGTCAGTCTGTCAGTCTGTCAGTCTGTCAGTCTGTCAGTCTGTCAGTCTGTCAGTCTGTCAGTCTGTCAGTCTGTCAGTCTGTCAGTCTGTCAGTCTGTCAGTCTGTCAGTCTGTCAGTCTGTCAGTCTGTCAGTCTGTCAGTCTGTCAGTCTGTCAGTCTGTCAGTCTGTCAGTCTGTCAGTCTGTCAGTCTGTCAGTCTGTCAGTCTGTCAGTCTGTCAGTCTGTCAGTCTGTCAGTCTGTCAGTCTGTCAGTCTGTCAGTCTGTCAGTCTGTCAGTCTGTCAGTCTGTCAGTCTGTCAGTCTGTCAGTCTGTCAGTCTGTCAGTCTGTCAGTCTGTCAGTCTGTCAGTCTGTCAGTCTGTCAGGCTGTCAGTCTGTCAGTCTGTCAGTCTGTCAGTCTGTCAGTCTGTCAGTCTGTCAGTCTGTCAGTCTGTCAGTCTGTCAGTCTGTCAGTCTGTCAGTCTGTCAGTCTGTCAGTCTGTCAGTCTGTCAGTCTGTCAGTCTGTCAGTCTGTCAGTCTGTCAGTCTGTCAGTCTGTCAGTCTGTCAGTCTGTCAGTCTGTCAGTCTGTCAGTCTGTCAGTCTGTCAGTCTGTCAGTCTGTCAGTCTGTCAGTCTGTCAGTCTGTCAGTCTGTCAGTCTGTCAGTCTGTCAGTCTGTCAGTCTGTCAGTCTGTCAGTCTGTCAGTCTGTCAGTCTGTCAGTCTGTCAGTCTGTCAGTCTGTCAGTCTGTCAGTCTGTCAGTCTGTCAGTCTGTCAGTCTGTCAGTCTGTCAGTCTGTCAGTCTGTCAGTCTGTCAGTCTGTCAGTCTGTCAGTCTGTCAGTCTGTCAGTCTGTCAGTCTGTCAGTCTGTCAGTCTGTCAGTCTGTCAGTCTGTCAGTCTGTCAGTCTGTCAGTCTGTCAGTCTGTCAGTCTGTCAGTCTGTCAGTCTGTCAGTCTGTCAGTCTGTCAGTCTGTCAGTCTGTCAGTCTGTCAGTCTGTCAGTCTGTCAGTCTGTCAGTCTGTCAGTCTGTCAGTCTGTCAGTCTGTCAGTCTGTCAGTCTGTCAGTCTGTCAGTCTGTCAGTCTGTCAGTCTGTCAGTCTGTCAGTCTGTCAGTCTGTCAGTCTGTCAGTCTGTCAGTCTGTCAGTCTGTCAGTCTGTCAGTCTGTCAGTCTGTCAGTCTGTCAGTCTGTCAGTCTGTCAGTCTGTCAGTCTGTCAGTCTGTCAGTCTGTCAGTCTGTCAGTCTGTCAGTCTGTCAGTCTGTCAGTCTGTCAGTCTGTCAGTCTGTCAGTCTGTCAGTCTGTCAGTCTGTCAGTCTGTCAGTCTGTCAGTCTGTCAGTCTGTCAGTCTGTCAGTCTGTCAGTCTGTCAGTCTGTCAGTCTGTCAGTCTGTCAGTCTGTCAGTCTGTCAGTCTGTCAGTCTGTCAGTCTGTCAGTCTGTCAGTCTGTCAGTCTGTCAGTCTGTCAGTCTGTCAGTCTGTCAGTCTGTCAGTCTGTCAGTCTGTCAGTCTGTCAGTCTGTCAGTCTGTCAGTCTGTCAGTCTGTCAGTCTGTCAGTCTGTCAGTCTGTCAGTCTGTCAGTCTGTCAGTCTGTCAGTCTGTCAGTCTGTCAGTCTGTCAGTCTGTCAGTCTGTCAGTCTGTCAGTCTGTCAGTCTGTCAGTCTGTCAGTCTGTCAGTCTGTCAGTCTGTCAGTCTGTCAGTCTGTCAGTCTGTCAGTCTGTCAGTCTGTCAGTCTGTCAGTCTGTCAGTCTGTCAGTCTGTCAGTCTGTCAGTCTGTCAGTCTGTCAGTCTGTCAGTCTGTCAGTCTGTCAGTCTGTCAGTCTGTCAGTCTGTCAGTCTGTCAGTCTGTCAGTCTGTCAGTCTGTCAGTCTGTCAGTCTGTCAGTCTGTCAGTCTGTCAGTCTGTCAGTCTGTCAGTCTGTCAGTCTGTCAGTCTGTCAGTCTGTCAGTCTGTCAGTCTGTCAGTCTGTCAGTCTGTCAGTCTGTCAGTCTGTCAGTCTGTCAGTCTGTCAGTCTGTCAGTCTGTCAGTCTGTCAGTCTGTCAGTCTGTCAGTCTGTCAGTCTGTCAGTCTGTCAGTCTGTCAGTCTGTCAGTCTGTCAGTCTGTCAGTCTGTCAGTCTGTCAGTCTGTCAGTCTGTCAGTCTGTCAGTCTGTCAGTCTGTCAGTCTGTCAGTCTGTCAGTCTGTCAGTCTGTCAGTCTGTCAGTCTGTCAGTCTGTCAGTCTGTCAGTCTGTCAGTCTGTCAGTCTGTCAGTCTGTCAGTCTGTCAGTCTGTCAGTCTGTCAGTCTGTCAGTCTGTCAGTCTGTCAGTCTGTCAGTCTGTCAGTCTGTCAGTCTGTCAGTCTGTCAGTCTGTCAGTCTGTCAGTCTGTCAGTCTGTCAGTCTGTCAGTCTGTCAGTCTGTCAGTCTGTCAGTCTGTCAGTCTGTCAGTCTGTCAGTCTGTCAGTCTGTCAGTCTGTCAGTCTGTCAGTCTGTCAGTCTGTCAGTCTGTCAGTCTGTCAGTCTGTCAGTCTGTCAGTCTGTCAGTCTGTCAGTCTGTCAGTCTGTCAGTCTGTCAGTCTGTCAGTCTGTCAGTCTGTCAGTCTGTCAGTCTGTCAGTCTGTCAGTCTGTCAGTCTGTCAGTCTGTCAGTCTGTCAGTCTGTCAGTCTGTCAGTCTGTCAGTCTGTCAGTCTGTCAGTCTGTCAGTCTGTCAGTCTGTCAGTCTGTCAGTCTGTCAGTCTGTCAGTCTGTCAGTCTGTCAGTCTGTCAGTCTGTCAGTCTGTCAGTCTGTCAGTCTGTCAGTCTGTCAGTCTGTCAGTCTGTCAGTCTGTCAGTCTGTCAGTCTGTCAGTCTGTCAGTCTGTCAGTCTGTCAGTCTGTCAGTCTGTCAGTCTGTCAGTCTGTCAGTCTGTCAGTCTGTCAGTCTGTCAGTCTGTCAGTCTGTCAGTCTGTCAGTCTGTCAGTCTGTCAGTCTGTCAGTCTGTCAGTCTGTCAGTCTGTCAGTCTGTCAGTCTGTCAGTCTGTCAGTCTGTCAGTCTGTCAGTCTGTCAGTCTGTCAGTCTGTCAGTCTGTCAGTCTGTCAGTCTGTCTGTCAGTCTGTCAGTCTTTTTTTTTTTTTTTTTTTTTTTTTTTTTTTAATTGGGAGGTGGAAATCTTCGAAAGACTCTGGCCGCTTAAGCGGCCAGGTGTGGGCTTTTTACCCACTAAAACCACCCCCACTCTTTCTGCTCCCCGCGGGACCACCGCTAGGCATTACTTCGCGGGGAGAGATTGCGGCCTACAGGGCCCCTCTTCGCACTACGTTCTGCTGTTTTTCTCCAGTTGTGCAAGGTCCTTCAGTACATAGGCTGCCATGTCACACACTGCATCCCAATTCTTTCTGCTTTCGAGCATATGCTTCACTATATTTTCTGGGGTCACCAGCTCGTTACAAATGACTTGCAATTTCGCTCGAGCCCCATTGTACCTCGGGCAGTGGAAAAATACGTGCTCAGCATCCTCGGTTGTTAGTGCACCACAGTGCGTGCAACCTGGATTATCTGCAATCTTAAACCTATGCAGGTATGACTGATAGCTACCATGTCCTGTTAATAGTTGTGTGACATAGTAGTTCACTTCGCCGTGCTTCCTGTTAACCCAGTCCATGATGTTGGGAATCAGTCTGTCAGTCTGTCAGTCTGTCAGTCTGTCAGTCTGTCAGTCTGTCAGTCTGTCAGTCTGTCAGTCTGTCAGTCTGTCAGTCTGTCAGTCTGTCAGTCTGTCAGTCTGTCAGTCTGTCAGTCTGTCAGTCTGTCAGTCTGTCAGTCTGTCAGTCTGTCAGTCTGTCAGTCTGTCAGTCTGTCAGTCTGTCAGTCTGTCAGTCTGTCAGTCTGTCAGTCTGTCAGTCTGTCAGTCTGTCAGTCTGTCAGTCTGTCAGTCTGTCAGTCTGTCAGTCTGTCAGTCTGTCAGTCTGTCAGTCTGTCAGTCTGTCAGTCTGTCAGTCTGTCAGTCTGTCAGTCTGTCAGTCTGTCAGTGGTCTGTCCAGTCTGTCAGTCTGTCAGTCTCAGTCTGTCTGTCAGTCTGTCAGTCTGTCAGTCTGTCAGTCTGTCAGTCTGTCTGTCAGTCCTGTCAGTCTGTCAGGTCTGTCAGTCTGTCAGTCTGTCAGTCTGTCAGTCTGTCAGTCTGTCAGTCTCGTCAGTCTGTCAGTCTGTCAGTCTGTCAGTCTGTCAGTCTGTCAGTCTGTCAGTCTGTCAGTCTGTCAGTCTGTCAGTCTGTCAGTCTGTCAGTCTGTCAGTCTGTCAGTCTGTCAGTCTGTCAGTCTGTCAGTCTGTCAGTCTGTCAGTCTGTCAGTCTGTCAGTCTGTCAGTCTGTCAGTCTGTCAGTCTGTCAGTCTGTCAGTCTGTCATCAGTCTGTCAGTCTGTCAGTCTGTCAGTCTGTCAGTCTGTCAGTCTGTCAGTCTGTCAGTCTGTCAGTCTGTCAGTCTGTCAGTCTGTCAGTCTGTCAGTCTGTCAGTCTGTCAGTCTGTCAGTCTGTCAGTCTGTCAGTCTGTCAGTCTGTCAGTCTGTCAGTCTGTCAGTCTGTCAGTCTGTCAGTCTGTCAGTCTGTCAGTCTGTCAGTCTGTCAGTCTGTCAGTCTGTCAGTCTGTCAGTCTGTCAGTCTGTCAGTCTGTCAGTCTGTCAGTCTGTCAGTCTGTCAGTCTGTCAGTCTGTCAGTCTGTCAGTCTGTCAGTCTGTCAGTCTGTCAGTCTGTCAGTCTGTCAGTCTGTCAGTCTGTCAGTCTGTCAGTCTGTCAGTCTGTCAGTCTGTCAGTCTGTCAGTCTGTCAGTCTGTCAGTCTGTCAGTCTGTCAGTCTGTCAGTCTGTCAGTCTGTCAGTCTGTCAGTCTGTCAGTCTGTCAGTCTGTCAGTCTGTCAGTCTGTCAGTCTGTCAGTCTGTCAGTCTGTCAGTCTGTCAGTCTGTCAGTCTGTCAGTCTGTCAGTCTGTCAGTCTGTCAGTCTGTCAGTCTGTCAGTCTGTCAGTCTGTCAGTCTGTCAGTCTGTCAGTCTGTCAGTCTGTCAGTCTGTCAGTCTGTCAGTCTGTCAGTCTGTCAGTCTGTCAGTCTGTCAGTCTGTCAGTCTGTCAGTCTGTCAGTCTGTCAGTCTGTCAGTCTGTCAGTCTGTCAGTCTGTCAGTCTGTCAGTCTGTCAGTCTGTCAGTCTGTCAGTCTGTCAGTCTGTCAGTCTGTCAGTCTGTCAGTCTGTCAGTCTGTCAGTCTGTCAGTCTGTCAGTCTGTCAGTCTGTCAGTCTGTCAGTCTGTCAGTCTGTCAGTCTGTCAGTCTGTCAGTCTGTCAGTCTGTCAGTCTGTCAGTCTGTCAGTCTGTCAGTCTGTCAGTCTGTCAGTCTGTCAGTCTGTCAGTCTGTCAGTCTGTCAGTCTGTCAGTCTGTCAGTCTGTCAGTCTGTCAGTCTGTCAGTCTGTCAGTCTGTCAGTCTGTCAGTCTGTCAGTCTGTCAGTCTGTCAGTCTGTCAGTCTGTCAGTCTGTCAGTCTGTCAGTCTGTCAGTCTGTCAGTCTGTCAGTCTGTCAGTCTGTCAGTCTGTCAGTCTGTCAGTCTGTCAGTCTGTCAGTCTGTCAGTCTGTCAGTCTGTCAGTCTGTCAGTCTGTCAGTCTGTCAGTCTGTCAGTCTGTCAGTCTGTCAGTCTGTCAGTCTGTCAGTCTGTCAGTCTGTCAGTCTGTCAGTCTGTCAGTCTGTCAGTCTGTCAGTCTGTCAGTCTGTCAGTCTGTCAGTCTGTCAGTCTGTCAGTCTGTCAGTCTGTCAGTCTGTCAGTCTGTCAGTCTGTCAGTCTGTCAGTCTGTCAGTCTGTCAGTCTGTCAGTCTGTCAGTCTGTCAGTCTGTCAGTCTGTCAGTCTGTCAGTCTGTCAGTCTGTCAGTCTGTCAGTCTGTCAGTCTGTCAGTCTGTCAGTCTGTCAGTCTGTCAGTCTGTCAGTCTGTCAGTCTGTCAGTCTGTCAGTCTGTCAGTCTGTCAGTCTGTCAGTCTGTCAGTCTGTCAGTCTGTCAGTCTGTCAGTCTGTCAGTCTGTCAGTCTGTCAGTCTGTCAGTCTGTCAGTCTGTCAGTCTGTCAGTCTGTCAGTCTGTCAGTCTGTCAGTCTGTCAGTCTGTCAGTCTGTCAGTCTGTCAGTCTGTCAGTCTGTCAGTCTGTCAGTCTGTCAGTCTGTCAGTCTGTCAGTCTGTCAGTCTGTCAGTCTGTCAGTCTGTCAGTCTGTCAGTCTGTCAGTCTGTCAGTCTGTCAGTCTGTCAGTCTGTCAGTCTGTCAGTCTGTCAGTCTGTCAGTCTGTCAGTCTGTCAGTCTGTCAGTCTGTCAGTCTGTCAGTCTGTCAGTCTGTCAGTCTGTCAGTCTGTCAGTCTGTCAGTCTGTCAGTCTGTCAGTCTGTCAGTCTGTCAGTCTGTCAGTCTGTCAGTCTGTCAGTCTGTCAGTCTGTCAGTCTGTCAGTCTGTCAGTCTGTCAGTCTGTCAGTCTGTCAGTCTGTCAGTCTGTCAGTCTGTCAGTCTGTCAGTCTGTCAGTCTGTCAGTCTGTCAGTCTGTCAGTCTGTCAGTCTGTCAGTCTGTCAGTCTGTCAGTCTGTCAGTCTGTCAGTCTGTCAGTCTGTCAGTCTGTCAGTCTGTCAGTCTGTCAGTCTGTCAGTCTGTCAGTCTGTCAGTCTGTCAGTCTGTCAGTCTGTCAGTCTGTCAGTCTGTCAGTCTGTCAGTCTGTCAGTCTGTCAGTCTGTCAGTCTGTCAGTCTGTCAGTCTGTCAGTCTGTCAGTCTGTCAGTCTGTCAGTCTGTCAGTCTGTCAGTCTGTCAGTCTGTCAGTCTGTCAGTCTGTCAGTCTGTCAGTCTGTCAGTCTGTCTGTCAGTCTGTGTACAAGATTTCTCAAAAACTAATAGAGCTAGCGCCATGAAATTTTATAGGCATGTTGGGTCCTGAAATGGGACGATCCTATCAACTTTTGGTGGAAATCCATTAACCGGAAGTATCCAAAATGGCGGTTTTTTAAAAATCGCAATTTAGTTTTTCTCGATTTACTCCCAAACTACGCGTTTTTTAGTGGCCTTAAGTATGACAAAACTTGGAGAAAATAAAATTTCCCACACTTTTGTCTTTAGCTATAACTCGATATCTCCACCTGTTATCGAGATAAACCGTTATTTCCAAAAAAACAGTTTTTTGCGATTATCTCGAAAACTAACGGGTTTTTGCTGACTGAATGTATGAAGTGAATTAATGAGAATGGCATTCTGCACAATTTTGATTCTTACCGTTATCCGTTATCTTTTACCGTTATTGAGATATTTTCATTAATATGTAAAAAATCATATTTTTGCGAATAATTTGCAAACTAACGGTTTTTCGACAAATCAGTTAAAAGAATAATTAAAGATGTTAACATTTTCTACATTTTTGCCATTTACCGTAAATTGATATCTTTTACAGTTCTCAAGTTATCTCAAATTTTGTACGTTTTTGATATTTTTGAATAAACCAAGAATTTATTGGGAGGTCGTCTTAGGTTGACAACGCGACAGGGCTATAACGTAAATTGCGCAGGGTCGTAGATTTTGTAGAAGAAAGTTTTGTGTTGACCACAACTGATATTATTTTTTTTATGTATTTCCAAAAACTCGCCACTTTTTTATCTCTTTAAATCATTTTTGAATTTAATAGGTGGTGGCAAAGATCTTGAGACTGCAGTAACGTATGCAAAAAATAAAACCAGTATTGGCGATACAAAGGCAAATTTAAGTGGAACAATGATTACACCCGAGTCAACAAATATTTCATCAAAATCGACTGGAGGGAAATTGCCAGTTGGTTTAGTCACAAAAACCAATACACCCGGATATGATGTTATCAAACTTCCTGTGGCTCAAGGTAAATTTTCTCATAAATTTTCATATTTTAAATAGTGTTGTTGTCTCAATTTTGTCAGTAGTTTCCAACTTTTATTTGGGCAACCCCTTTTTTTCAAAATTTAGAATCAAAAATGATCGGCGACCCCCTTCTACGGCTGTTGTAAACAGCTGTTGTAGTTAACCTTTAACTATGGACGTGATTTCTGTTTTACACTTCAGTACACACCCCTCCAAATTACTTGTTGTTGTTGGTACAAAACAACAAATATAACGGCAAATTTCGAATCACGCAAATTGATGCGTTTAATGCAATCGACTTGTTAAAATAAAATATTGAGGCATGTTTATAGGTCTAAAATAAAACAAAGTTAGTTGCGTGGTTATGGGAGAAGTTTTCGATTCTTAGAAACCGAAAAAACGAGGGGCCTGTGGGGCCCAACAGCCACAGTTAAAGAGTAAGAAAACTTCGCCTCATGCGAACATTTTTAATGTTCACAGTGAAATATAACTGAACAATTTTTTAATCTGAGTTTTCTTTCGCAAATAACGCTTCATTCGCTTCTTAGATCCGTTACGAAAAATTTAATTTTGATAAAAAAAATCGTAGCGCATACAGGGGGTAGCTATCCACCGGCTTTATGTGGTAAAAAAGAGCATTTTTTTTATTGCATATAAAATTTCACATATGTGTAAGAAGTGTAAAAAAAAGTTGGACCAACCAAATAGCGATTTTTTTAAAATATCTTTTTTTCAATATGACGCCTTCTTTCACACACCTCTAATTTTTTGTTAGAAAACTCTTTCGATTGATTCCTTTAACATATATTATTTTCAAAATTTTCATGTAAAAAATAGCGCATGAATAAGTTGGCACCCCTACCTTTGGCCTTGAAGTTGGATAATAATAATTTTTTTTATGTTCAGAAAAGTTGTGTAAGATCACTTCTAAATCTTTTTTACCGCATGACATATTTCGTCGCAATAATTAGTATCCAATAAAATGCAGAAAACAATTCCTTTCACTTGCGTTACATTCCAAACAAATTGTGTTCAAAGCTAAACAAAGTTAACAACTCGTTAATTCATCCAAAGAGTTAAGCGTTCACATAAAATATGTCTGCAGTTATCTTATAAAAATTATAATTTCCATAGTTTACTACGCGGAGATTTCAAACTCCTTGTCATTGGGGTGCTCTTTTTAACATTTTCACGTGGGTCCGCTTGCATCTCACATTCATGATTTTTAATCTTCGTCACTACAGTAACTAGAATACGCTCACTTAAGGATTTTCAAGCAATCACTTCAGACGATATTTTATATTTTACATAAATGTCGGAAAAATATTTGAAGTTCTTTTTTATTTTTACTGGGTTTTATCAACTTTCTCAGGCTATATCTTATTTGGGAACCCGAATTAACGTATATTTAATAAACATATAGACAAAAAAAATGAATTAACATATAGGTTTTCTTTTATGCAAAACGAGCTATATGTTAATTCATATTTTAAACCTTTTATTTAACTTGCTCTCGTATCTGTCTGTTTGTTTGTCGGGGTCAAAAATCTGATTTTGATCCACTTCCATTCATCCGATTAACCCGTTCGGTACATGTTTAAAAATTCTCTCTATACAAATTAATGATGTTTAAGCTATTAGTATTCATTTAAAACAAAAAAAAAATTAAAATTTTTTATTTATTACAAATACGTCCACTGTAGTCCAGCTTTTTACTCAAAAAATCAAAATTGGGTCACAAATGCACTTAAAGGTGCACTGAATGAGAATAGAGTGTTAAAAATAAATAAATAATAAGTCAATTAAAATTTTTAACTGCGTTGCCATATGGCATCAAAATACCGAATGGGTTAACGTGAAGTTTTCGCACATGCGTAAGTCCGATGACAATGCAATATTTTCACTACTTCGTCCGTGTAAAGCCCAAAATACAATTGGCCCAACACAACATTTACGGCGACATTTCATATTTTAAACTCATAGGACTCTACGCTTTTATGTACAATCAATCCGACCAATTTTGCAGCCGTAAAAAGTTTAATCGAATTTAACTTTCGTCGGCCAGCTCATTCAAAATGAAATCTTATGGGGATGTCATAAAATCTAAATTTCTTCACTTAAAGCAAGTATTAGTAAATATAGTTCGTATGCTGTGTTGCTTAGATTGTATGATAATTGGGCACAAAAAATGTTATATGTAGCTCACTGACTGTCAAAATTCAAATGAAAGAAATAAAGAATAACCAAGACCAAGGAATGAAAAAAATTAATTTCGAAGAACAATTAATTGAGTGCGTGCGCGAATGAAAAGTTTTATCTGTGAAAAGCAAATTACGTTTAGAACAACAAAGTGTGCGCAATTGTATATGGAGGGCGACATTGTCGCCGTAATCTGCCGTCGTAAATGTTGTGTTGGGCGAATTGTATTTTGGCCTTAAGGACAACGTGATTATCCTTTTCCTCAAATTTCCCGGAAAAATCTCATCGTGGGGTCATGGGGTCGCTAAATTCGATTCTGCAATTAAAAAGTTGATAACGATAGGTCCTGTAAGGATAACTGATTTTTCTTTTCCTCGAATTTTCCGGAGGATTGAACGGTTAATATCAGTAACTATTTGTTTTTACTAATTGTTCTTTTTTCAAGATTTCAAGAAAATATAATTAATGGGAATTTCAAAATGTTTTCCATTCTCTTGCTGACAAATATTGGCTCTTTCAAGAGCATTTCCATTACTAAGCGTTGAGTTTGTGGCTCCAAGTTCCTTATTTCAGCGCGGATGTTCTTTGTTGAATCGTTTGTGGCTGTTTAGACGAAGATTCAGTTTGAGGCGGCACGTCTTTCCTCATTTTGTTGCCGTGTGCACACGGTTCGCCTTTTTCATTCGCTAAAATCTTTCCCCTTTTTGACGTTCAAGACATTGGGATGAAAATAACCTCAAAATTTAACCGAGTTGTGAAATTATTGCAGTGAAATTTGGGTTTTAATGAAAATATGGATCATATATGGATCATATAATAATTGCAGTAACAAGTTTATTACATGCTTCATCAGCAGCGGCTCTATTTTTATGCCAAAATGAAGAAAACAAAAATAAGCAGAAACGTTTTGTAGCTAGCACCGAGGCAACATCAATTGCCACAATAGAAACTGCCAATAATAGAAGAATAAGGACTGGTAATTTGTTATGGCATTTACCCTTTCCTACCTACCTGAAAAATAAAACTACCTGCAATTGGGATTTCATTATTTGCATTCAATTTTTGTTTGTTTGGGATATGTTTATGAGTTGGTGGCTAAGCACCGACTGACTCGATGAAATTACGCACAGAGAAAGACACAGGTTTCAACGACCAGACTCAAAAACCGGTTTGCAACCGATAATTTTAAGTGAATCTAAACTTCGTTCGCTCTTTTTGGTTTCCCTCCCCACTGCGTCCCTCACCCTCACGAATGGCGTGCCGCCTCAAACTGAATCTTCGTCTAAACAGCCACTTTGATATTTGTTGACATTCACTAGAACCTCCACAACTGCTTCACTGTGTACACACCGATGAGTACCTCTTTTTGGAAGATCTGCCATTGAGCCTTGTTCCTCAAAACGGGAGCTAAGTTTCTAATCGTGGAGCTGTTCTGACATTAAAATGCTGGCTGTATTTTCGTTGAGCTAAAACTATAGGCCTTTCCGAAAAATAAAACACTATAATTTTAACCCGTTGCTGCACATCGTAAGTAGCCATAATATATCTCCAAAAATCGTTTTATAAGTCACAAAAAGAAAAACACAAAAATTTGTAAAAACAAAAAAGTTATTGATATTTTTAAACGTTCATTCTCATTTGGACCACTGTGTATCTTAATTACTCGAAAAATATGTGAAAAATAATATTTATTCAAAACACAAAAAAAAATCGTTAAAGCAAAAAAGTTGCCGCGTTCTCGAATTATTCATCGTCATAATTTTACCTGAAATGGATTTCGTACTGATCAGAAAGTTTCTATTTGCCGACGTTCTGAAGTCGGTCCTCGTTATGAATACAGTACTTTCCCTCTATAGAAGAGGAAAGTAAAAATGTTATGGTTAAATGAATTTTAACTCAATATTTGACCGATTCAGCTGAGATTTCTCGAAGAAGCATTTCAGAATCTGAATCACAATAAAGTATACAAAATATACCTACCTCAAAATATTTTTTTCTAATTTTAACTCAATATTTGACCGATTCAGCTGAGATTTCTCGAAGAAGCATTTCAGAATCTGAATCACAATAAAGTATACAAAATATACCTACCTCAAAATATTTTTTTCTAAAAAGCCCTTTTTCTGTTTATTAGGTAAATTGAATCGATCAGTCTCATATTTATTAGAAATTTTGCATACTGGAAAATTTTGGCGTTGTATGAATAAAACCAAATCTGATCAACGGGTTTGTCGCGAACACAATATACAGGAATTTTTTATTATTTTATAAAAACTAACTTTATCTTTATGTAAAATACGTTTTAGGAAAAATCAAAATCAGAACATAGAAAGAAATTTTAGGAAAAATCAAAACACAGGAAAAAATCGCAAAAATCATGTGCAGCAGCGAGCAACTACACTATGCAACAGCCAAACTTAAACTAACAATCTGGTCAGTTTTTCAAAGCTTTTATTTAGCTTCCATCCGTACCTGTTTGTTGTCAAGCTTAAAACTTGCAATCTAATTTTGACTCACTTCCACTCATCCGATTGACTTAACATTATGCACATATACGTAAGTTCGATGGCAATACAATATTTTCACTACTTCGTCCTTGTAAGGAAAAGGGAAGGTTTTTTTTTTATATTTTTTATGCCAGGAGCTTAGGCAAATTGCCTCTAAATGCCGAAGCACAGCTCAAGACATTCATTCATACAACCATTCATACAATCCATTCACACACTGAATACTCCCCTCATCCCTCTGCAACAAAGACTTGGCGCGATAGTACATAGCCTTATCGACCATTGTAACATCACATAATGGGATTACCATTTTCCTCAAAAAATTTTTAATTCATACTATTGGTTTAGAATTTTGCATTAGATTACATATAGGTCCAGTGCAATCCACTTTTTGTTTAAAATTTAACCCAAGAGTTTTTACCGTGTGGGGTCACTGAATTCAATTCTGGTATTACTGTAAGGATAATGGAAGGGCCTGTAAGGATACCGTGATTATCATTTTCCTCAAATTTTCCGCTGAATCTCAGGATTCAAAAAGACTGTAAAAATATCTCAAAGGCACCAATTATATGTCGAAGACTAAAAAGTATGAACCAGCGTGGCGAGAGACAGACGTCACTTTGGATTTTTATTCATACTAATCAAGATAAAATAAAAAATTGACCCCAAAAACCTCCGGATGCGATTTTCTCCGGAAAATTTGAGGAAAATTATATTCGTGTTATTCTAATGGGACCTTGCGTTATCCTTATCGACTTAACGTCAGAATTGGATTCAGCGATCCAAAAACCCCCAAATGAGATTATTGCCCGAAAATTTGAAGAAAAAATGATCACATTGTCTCTACAGGACTTTACCTTCTTCTAACAAACATAAATTGGTGAAAATATTGTATTGTCTTCGGACTTACGTATGTGTGCAAAACTTTAAGTCAATCAGATGAGTGGAAGAGGTCAAAATTAAATTGCAAGAAATCCTGACAGGCATACAAATAGACAAATAGATACGAAAACAAGCTAAAGAGAAGCTTTTAGACAGGTTGGCCAATAGGTCGGTGGTAAGGTTTGCCAGATGGTTTGCCAAATATCAAAACTCGTTGATATTTGGGGGCGTGGCCAAAAGTCCGCTGATTGGTTTGTCAATATTTAATGCGTCTGTTTTGGGGCTTCAGCCGAAATGTGCGAACTGTACTCAAGTCTCGGTCGAATGTAGGTCTTGTAGATGCTAAGCACGTCGATAGGTGTGAAATAATTTTTCCATCGTCCCAGAAAGCCTGGGCAGAGAAGCTCTGTTGAAGCTTCTCGTTTATTTCCATGCCCAGCATTCTGATGTTTTTAGAATTGCTATGCACTACAGGAAATTTTAAAATAATGGCGATTGAAATTAATTTACATTAAAGTTTTTTAAATTTGGTTTATCATTTACGTGCATAATTCCAATAAAACAACATATTTATTGTATTTTTCTTCGAATTTCAATCATTTGCTAGTGATATTTTCACGATTCAATTCATTTCCCAGCAATCATAATAATATTTAAAAATGATTTGGTGTCTGTCTGTCTGTTCCTCTTTCACGCAAAAACTGCTGAACCGATTGACTTGAAATTTTGCATGAGTCTGTTGTAGTTCTGGTCCTAACATAGGCATACGGAAAAGTATCGCGAGGGTGGGGGGAGTAAGGGGAGGGGGTAAAGTGATTTCGAATCTTAGTTTTTTCGCTATGTTACTCTTTCGCAGGGAAACTACCGAGCCGATTGGCCTGAAGTTTAGCTCCAACATAGACCATCAAAAAAAAAAAAAAAAATTTGAAAAAACTTAACCCGGCAACGACGGGTATGTAAGCCAGTAAACGATAAAATTTAATTTAAAATCTTAGTAATTGTATTGAGCATAAATATTTTTCCATTTACTCGGACTGTGATTACATGTGCATTTATGATATTGGTTCATTGTGTTGACTTTTTGATGTTGTTCCGGATATATATACATATACTTCACTCCGCTAAAAGTGTCAGTAGAAAAAATTCTAGGAAAATAAAATTCATTTGGTTATAAATTACACAGTCTAGAGTACGGCGGTCCGTTCTTTTCTTCAAAGTTTTGTTTTCTTTCTTCGGAAAATGCCTTTCAAAAATTAACAAAAAGACAATAAATTCTAGCATTCGGATTTGGATTCATTTTACCCTGTCTCTTTACTCCCTCGACCACTCGGGCTACTTTTAAATGGGGATATGTTAGAGATGGACCCAAAAGAACATCTGCACCGGGTTTGAGGCCAATCGGTTCGTAAGTTTCACCGTGAAAGAGTAACATAAGGGAAAAAGTAAGCTTCGGATTCCTTCACCCCCTCCTCTTACTTCCCACCACTCGGGCTATTTTCAATGGGTCTATATTAGAGATGGATCCCTGATGATTATCTATGCAGAATTTCATGCCAATAGGCTCAGTAGTTGTCCCGCGCAAGAGTAACATAGAAGAAAAAGTAAGCTTTGAATGCACTTTACCCCCTCTTTTTGCTTCCCCAGCACTCCGGCTACTTTCCAATATGCCTATGTCGGAACCAGATCTACAGCGAACATCCATGTCTAATTTCGGATCAATTGGTCCAGTCTTTTTCACGTGAAAGAGGAACAGACACACAGGCACCAAATCATTTTTATATATTAGTATGATTTCAGGCCAATCGGCTCGGTAGTTTTCTAGATTTCCATATTTGTTGATCATTGCACAGGTTATTTGTAGAAGCTTTCTGCGTTCTTTCGATGACTCATTTTGGAAAACATCGTCCATAAGTCTGAATTTTGTTTTAATATGAACATTAATAACATCGACTACATACCGAATTTTTGTGACCACTCTAGTCGAATTGTGCTTAAGCACAAGACATTTTTTGTGGCTTCAAAAGGTCCAAAAACTTCAACTATGTAACTATTAGTTGTGACAATAAGGGTTTGAACAGATTTCTTTTTTTCTGACTAGAATAGGATGCCTTTTGGAAATTGAAATTAGAGCATTCGAATTTAAAAGTGCAATCGCTATTGGTGTTGTATTTGCCAGAATTGTATCTCGCGATATATTCTGAAATCCAATACTTTCATTAACAAACCTTTGTGAAAGAAGTTCAGAGGTTAAATGATTTTTTTTGCAAGAGTTGTCCGATTAGTTTCAAAAATATCAGCAAGGTCAATGTTCACACATGCTAATGTTTGTTTATCAACTATCGGAAACATAAGAATATAAATCCAAGAAATCGTCTTTAGAAAGGCCTTGAAAGATCTGTGCTTGAAAGATCTCTTTTCATCAGCGGTTTGAAAGTTTCAACTTGATCACAAACTAAAGGCGAATTTAATTTCGTTTTTTTAAGGAAAAGGCAAATGCGAGTAATCTTTAGACAATTAAGGGACGCATTCAACATTTTATTTCGTTTCTGCCAACGCGGCAACAATTAAACAACATTCTTAAGTGGACGAAACTCAAACATTAGTGTTTATCGACTGGTACGAGAGCAGTCGTTATGAAAATTCGTATTGGAAGGATCAGTGTTGCGGAGTCATAGTCGAGGGTAATTTTATTGGAAAGTTGACAGCGAGAAACAAATATAACGCCATTTTATATCACTACCACAAACGTAAAAGCTCTTATTCGTATTTATGGATAACGACATCGTTGTTGATAACTACATCGTTATAAGTGCCAAGAATTCGGGTGCTGACCAAAGTGCCCCAGGGGAGGGGCACCTGTGGCCATTGAGAAAGTAATAAACAGTGGCAATACAATTGTTGAATACAAACCAAAAACATAAGAAAAGCTACTTACTGCCAAGAGCCAATCGTCAAATACTATATATGAGGACAAACATTTTAATGAAAAAATACATTCGTGTCGGAGAACCGGATGAGTTAAATAAAATCCTATTTTAAATACATTTTAGCAGTATAAATTGTTCAATACGACTCACCGTTTTCGAGATAATCGCAAAAAACTGTTTCGTTTGTACGGGGGAGGGAGGAAGGAATGGTCCATTTTTACCCGTTCAAGAACTTAGCTTTGCCATTTACGAGAAACGCGACTATACAAAATTTCAAGTAATTATTTTTTTCTTAAATTTTCGAAAGGTATGGTGTTGACGGACAGGCAGACAGACGGACGGACATGAGGAAATCAAAATCTTTTGTTATCCCAAACACCCTGGTGTGTAGTTCATTTTTGTGTCCGATAATCGATTCGATGCGTTACAAACGGTATCCTAAATCTAATATAATCTTGTATAATTCTCATATAGAATAGAAAAAATACGCATTCAGTTTGCTCTAAATTTTTAAAACTATGAAGGGACTTTTTTTACATTCGGAACCTAAAAATATATTTCAGGCTTTGTACTCTTGATATTACGTTCTATGTTTATTGGAAAATGTAGTTTTAATGAAAAAGTATTTTACTTCTTTATATGAAAAATTAATTATTTTTACTTTCCTTAGTTTATAGAGGAAAAGTTTTGTATTCATCACGAAGACCGACTCGAGAACGATAGAAACTTTCTGATCAGTACGAGATCCGTTTCAGGCAAAATTATGAGGACGTCTGTGTAGTTTTCTGTCGGTCTGTCCGGTTTACATATTTTAAATAAGTTGAGAACGCGTTGAGCTAGCGACTTGAATAAACGTAGTTTTACGATTTATTTGTTTCAAAAAATACATGGCTTTAAAAAGATATCTGCAGCACTGAATCATATGGGGCAGATTGGTCAACGTGAAGATGGTCAATGTGTCCCCATGCGATGCTTTTTGAAAAAATATTTTATTTTTTACATAATGAAGTACTTTTTCACTAAAATTGTTATTTTGAAATTGTTATTTTAGATGGAGAGAAGGATATTTTTGGGGAGAGGGCCATATTTTTTTTGAAAAGTACATATAATAAATGTGGGATTCGTTTATCAACTTAATGGCTGATACAAGGAAAAGTGAAAAGACGGAATTACGTTTAATAATATTTAATATTTAATCTTCAAACTATCGTGTGACAAACTTCAACATCTCAATCTATTCGCGATCAAACACCGACTGTCTCGTGTCGTCGATCTTATTCAACTAGATCTCTTCTCGATTATGTACTAGATTAAGTGTGCCAGGGTCCCCATCCCACAATCGGCCATCCTGATGTTCATTCGCCCCGAATGAATTGTTCCACCTCTTCATGAACTCAGCCACGGTAGTTGTACGTCTGGGACCCTCAACATCGCCCACCTTCTCTACCTCATACCTCCCATGATTGGACTTTTTGATGATCGTGTAAGGTCCTAGAAACTTGGGCCTTAGCTTCATTCCGCTTCCAAATTGTGTTCGCTTAATGGCTACTAACTCGCCGACTCTGTACGTCTCTTCCCGTCTCCTCCCGGCATCAAAATTTCGTCGGTTCTCTTGCTGAATCTTCTGAATGTTCTGCTTCACCTCATCTCGCTGTTTGTCTCGCTCCTCATTTAGATCTTCAATGGCTGCTTCTTCCAATATCCTTTGTAGCTCCATATCATCCGCAACACGCATGTCAAGCCCCGTCAATATTTTAAAGGGTGCAAGACCAGTGCTCCTTGGCGCCGTATTGTTGATCAACTGCTGAACTCGGTCTACATGTTTGTACCAAAGCGAAGGCTTTTCTTGTACTAATTTGGCCAGCATAGGTATGACGATCTTGTGAATTCGTTCCACTTGACCGTTCCCACGAGGTACACCTGTAGCTATCAAAAGATGTTGTATACCCTGATTGCAACAATACTCAACAAACGCGTTAGACGTGAACGCTGTTCCTCTGTCTGTTATTACTCGTCTTGGGTTGCCAAAAATAGAAGCCTGCTTCTCCAGTCGCTGCAGAACTTCCTCTGTTCCAGTGCTTTTGGTTGGATATAGCCACACGAACTTAGAAAAGGCATCGACTACCACCAAAATGTGGTTATACTGTTTCTTGGTAGTTTCCATTGGTCCAACGTGATCTATGTGGTAAGTCCCCAGCGGTTTATCGTCTTTGTTTATGGGATTAAGGAAACCTTCCTTCTTTCCTGTCTTGGCTTCTGTTACCATGCACTCTACGCAAGATTTAACTACTTTAGTTACTTTATGATTTACCTTTGGTATGTAAAATGACTTCTCCACTACATCTTGGGTCTTTTTTGATGAAAAGTGTCCTTGTTTATGCGCCATCTTAATTATCTCCTCTTCCATTGCTGTGGGTACAACGACAAGTTCCTTAATGGGATCTTTGTATAATACATCGTGCTGCACATAGAAATCTTCGTAATCTTCCTTCTTCAACACCGTCATTACCGCCTTGATCCAGTCATCAGCCAACTGTGCTTCCCTCAAGCGATGATTTAGTGAATCCTCAATCATCAGACAATAAGCTCTGCTTAGTGCGTCCACGTGCTTCATCTTTGAGCCAGTCCTATGCTCGATTTCGTAGTCATATTCTTGTAGGAACATGGCCCATCTCGATACTCTCGGCGGAATATCCTTTTTCCTCATCGTCATCGCAAACGCGTTACAATCTGTAATTATTTTGAATTTTATACCCATTAAGTAGATCCTCCACTTCTTCACAGCTTCGATTATAGCTAGAACTTCTAACTCGTATGAGTGGTATTTCTCTTCAGTGGGTGTCGTCTTCCGGCTCATGTACATTACCGGATGTAGCAATTGATCTTCTGAATCCTTCTGTAATAATACCGCCCCATATCCGTGCATGCTAGCGTCAGCGTGAACCTCAGTTGACGCCTTCGGGTCAAATAGTTTTAACACGGAAGTGTTTACCAGAGCCGCCTTTAGCTGTTGGAAAGCCAACAATTGCTCTTGTCCCAAATGATATTTGACATCTTTCCGCAGCAAGTCAGACAGTGGTTTCGCCACAATCGCGTAGTTTTCAATAAATCTTCTGAAGTATGATGTCAACCCTAGGAATCGTTGAAGCGATTTCTGGTTCGATGGCAATGGGAAATCTCTCACAGCTTCAGTCTTCCTCTGCGATGGCAGTATTGTTCCATCTTCTATCACGTACCCAAGGAAATCAATCTTTGACTTCAAGAATTGGCATTTTGACCAGTTGATACGTAGACCACTCGCAGCTGCCACCTCCAACACCATCATCAGCTGGTGCAATCCCTCCTCTTTCGTCTTAGAGGGTATCGCAATGTCATCCATGTACAGGGCCACTACCCCGCTAACAATCAACGATCTGAAGACGCTCGCAATGAATCTTAAAAATACAGGTGGTGAGTTTGAAATTCCAAATGGTACAAACAGGAATTCAAACTGGCCATTATGAGTGACGAACGCTGTATACTTTCTTGACCCTGGTTCAATGGGAACGTGGAAGAACCCATTCTTCAAATCTAGAGTAGTAATTACTTTGGCTTCTCTTAGTTTCGTCAAGACGTCATCGATTTGAGGCATTGGGAAGTTGTCTCGTATGATAAGTTGATTCAACTTTCTGTAGTCGCAGCAAAATCGTTTGGTCCCATCCTTCTTTGCAACTAGGACAACAGGCGATGCGTATTCCGAGTTACTCGGACGAATTATCCCTTCAGCTAACCATTTCCCGACCTGCTGCTCCACCAACAGTTGATCGCTGTACGACATCCTTCTGGGCCCTTGGTACACTGGAATGTCGTCCGTCAGCACGATCTTCATCTCCACCGGTGATATTGGTTTCTTATTTGGACTATAATCATCTACGATGGTCTCAACAAATGCTGCTTCTATCCCGGTCAGGTGTTTTAAATCTAGTTCCGGCTTAGTGGCTGGGTCTTCCATCATTTCTGCAACACAAATCGACCTAAATTCATTAAATAAATGATTCTCAGATACCTCATTCTTGGTCGCCTGAACATCCCCTTTTGCTTCTGTAACCCCTTCCTGTCCTGATCTTTTTTTGACGAATCTTGCCTCGGTCTCGGACACGATTAAGTCGATCTCCTTCAATATAGTGTTACCGATGATGGCTGCATATGGGATATCGTTTTCTTTTACCACATGAAAGTTTATAACTAACCGCACACCGTCGACCTCTGTTTCGATATCGAAACTACCAACCGTATTAATTTCGTTTCTACTTAAGTCCATTAATTGTCTCCTTTCACTCGATAATTTAATGTCCCCTAACATTATCAACGTATCGTATCTTATCAAGCACAAATCGCAACCCGTGTCAACCAGTGCTGCAAATTCATAGTTATTTACCACAATGTTCTTAAATATCAAATTTGATTTTTTCAACTGTTCGCACTTTGGTTTAGATTCCAACATATTTACATTATTCGTTTCTGTCTTTACGGATTTATTCCCGCTTCCGGAACTACTACCCGCGCCACTCGAGTTATCGACCGCTCCCTTCGGTTTGACCTTGCATTCAAACGAACGATGCCCCGCTTGATTACATTTGAAGCAAATGAATAATTTACTTGGACAGTCTTTTGCAATATGTGAGTCCCTGCCGCACTTAAAACATTTCTTCGCGTCTACCGGTAATGAGCTTTTCTGACTTGGTTTTGCTGACTGAAAAGTAGATTTGCTTAATGGCAAATTCGGACTTCGCACTTTCTCGTATATTTTAATTTGTTTTTTCAGTTCAGATATGCTCCTTGATTGATACAACACAGCCTTGTTGTACTTTGCATCTGGTATCCCCTCGATGAAATACTCCACCAAACTCTCCTCGTCCACCTGTAGTGGCTTACCAATTTCCATTAGAGTATATAAATATTCTAACAGAGTTTCACCAGGTTTCTTATGACGACTTCTCAGCATACGATGGATTTCTGCCGACGACAAAGTTTCACCAAATTCCGCCAACAACGCCCTCTTTAAAGATGTCCAGTCACGAACCTCCAACTGACTTCTTACGAACAATCTAGCCGCTCCCTTCAATAACTGCTTCGCGTAAATATATTTCTGTAGACTGTTCCAGCCCACAGTCGTCGCGTTATCCTCAAATTCCTGGATCCACTGATTGATGTCAATCGACCCAGTACCCGTAAACTGTGACAAACAATCTTCAATATCTCGCAATGTAAAACGAGACTTCTCCACCACAACCTCACGCACCTCCCCACCTCGCACGTCCTGGTACTCGGAATGAACCGATTCTACATCCTCTTCATCCCCTGTAGACAACCCAAAATGCTGAAGCAATCGACATTGCAACTCACTCTTCCTCCCTTCCGCGCTCAACTTTAATTTCGACAAATTTTCCCTCAAATCTTCCACTTTCATGGACAAAATAGTCGTAGCGTCCATTTTTAAAAGTTATGTTTCGTTAATTTCTTTTTTAATTAATCTCTCAGTCCCTACACCCTGAACCCGCAACAACCGCTCTCGATCATCAATTACTTAATGTTCGTACACCAACGCTTCTTCACCGCGCTACAATGTCTTTTCTATCTCGACTCACACCGCTTTCAAACAACCTTAGTCCACCCCTGAAACACACCGCTATTTACCCACTTTGTCTATACCGCACCACACCGCTTGACAATTTCTGTCTTCCACCAAACCGCACCGCTTGACAATCTCTGTCCCACCCCGAACCGCACCGCTTGACAATCTCTGTCCTACACCGAACCGCACCGCTTGACAATCTCTGTCTTACACCGAACCGCACCGCTTGACAATCTCTGTCTTACACCGAACCGCACCGCTTGACAATCTCTGTCCTACACCGAACCGCACCGCTTGACAATCTCTGTCTTTTCTCACACACTCACATCTCCGACTCACAAACAAGCCATTAATGTAGCCTATCGTTGTCTCTTGGTCTCTGTCTCTGTCGCACTCAACGCTGCTTTTTGCGTTTCACTGAATTTCACAACATGTGAAATAATTTCACCATCTTCCAACACAGTTTTTCAACGTTAATTAATTGTTTTACCCCGCAAATTTCTTATTTTTGAGGATTGTTACCTCTTCACTTCCCATTAAGTTCAATTAATCACTGGAACCATGCGCTTTTCCCGGCAATCACACGTTTTCATTCCCCCTCTTCGCTCTTCCTTCGATCCCGGTTGAGCCCCCAATTTGTAGGATTCGTTTATCAACTTAATGGCTGATACAAGGAAAAGTGAAAACACGGAATTACGTTTAATAATATTTAATATTTAATCTTCAAACTATCGTGTGACAAACTTCAACATCTCAATCTATTCGCGATCAAACACCGACTGTCTCGTGTCGTCGATCTTATTCAACTAGATCTCTTCTCGATTATGTACTAGATTAAGTGTGCCAGGGTCCCCATCCCACATAAATAAACTCCTTATGTGTTTAATAGGGTTTCCGGTTTAGAAGTTACAAATGCTTATTAGTATTGATCTCGTTCCTTCCGCCTATCGAGCATTTTTACGCAAACAAAAAAAATACGTAACTCTAACGGTTCTGAAAAAAAAACCCATTTTTTGAAAATTTCCCGATAACTCTGCGCTTGTATGAAAAAATGCATATATGTAATCAAATTCAAAGAAAGTAAAATTTCCTGTAAAGTAGCATAAAAAATAAAATTAAAAAAATCGCTTTTATTTCTAATAAACAGTTCCCATAAAATATTTTTTCCTTTTAGTGCCTTTTTTGGAAAAAAGCCCATTTTTAAAAAAAAACCATTTTATTTTTTTTTTTTCTTTTTAATATCTACATTTTTTCTAATAAAAGCTTTTTTTTCATCAATTCAATTTTGATAAAAAAATATCGAAATTATAAAAATTGGGTATTAAGAAATTTACACCCAAACATTAAAGATGTTTTTAACCATACGAAACCCTCTGGTTCCGTTTAAAATATTCATAAATGGTTGTTATTGCAATTTAACTTTTTTTTAAACAATTTTAAGGTGGTGTACCATACGGAATGGGCTCAAGTCACATGATGAATATGGGCTTCGGTGCAAATATGTCTGCATACTATCAGGGAAATATGGCAGCGTCTTTGTTGGCGCAGAGTAAGTCGAATAATGTTGATAGCAAAAGTAAGTTTTATTTATTTTTTATTATTTCTTTGCTTGCGATTTATTTGTAATTTAGTTTTTATTAAAATCTTTTAAATATTTTAATTTGCGTTAAACTTTTTTTTAAAAATATATTATTATTTAGATTTTAATTATTTTAAAAGAGACTAAGCTATATTTGAGTTAGCCCACTTGAGGTGGTCGAGTAAAACATATTTTGTCTTGTATTTTTTTAAATTTGGCTAATCTTTCCAAGGAGCACAAAATCCTAAGAAAATTTCCATCACGTCTTGAAGACGTCTTCAATATTACCTTTCAGTTGGAAATACTCTCTCCGGTTGTGAAACTGTCTAACGGACTACAAACAACTGGTTGTTACGTAGTCGTAATTTTCATTATTTCGTAGTGCTGCCAACTTATTACGTAACCACCGAACTACTCTTCGGGCTAGTAAGTCGTCAGGCCGACTTCCATACGTAATTTTCGATTAACCTTACGTCGGTCATAACAAAAGTCTTTAAACCATGTTACAACCACTGATTGAACTTGATACCGACTCGGTAAATAAATATGGTCGTAAGGTGGTCCTGAAACCATTCTTGCGACTTTTTGTACTTTGTATGAATCAAAATTAATGAAATGCAGCTTATTCTGATGTTTTCATTTGCTGGGCACCACATAGAAGTAAATTTATTGCACCATAAATTTTGTCAGACAACTGGAATTAGGTTTTGAATCGTTAATATTTTACAATCAATGGGAAAATAAAAAAATCAATACGAAGAGAAGAAATGTCAAAATAATTTTTAATTCCCATTTTCCCTCTAAACTAATGTTCTCGTTAATAAACTTTTCTAAATTAAATTTTAAAAAAAATATTTAGAATTTCGGCTTTTATTATTGTTTTTATTAAAACTTTTACTAGAAGCATACGCTACATCTTCTGCTTATATTTTATATGAAATATCAATTGAGATTATCAATTTGATATATTTTTAATGTAACAGGTCGATTCCCTTAGGCGCGCGCCTCGCCTTGAATCACGCCAATCGACTCTTGGTATTCCCTTAGACTATTTTATCGACAGCAGACGTAAAAATTCGAAATATACAACTAACGCCATCTCTTGTTTGATATTCCAACAAATTTTGTGTATTACTCAAGACTTTTGTATCGAAATGAGTCGATAAAAAACGACAAATCGAGGCGCGCCGATTTTGGAATCGACAGCTAAAATTAAAAAACCGTGAAAATGAATAAAGAAAGAAGGTGTGTATATTTAATTTAAATAATGTAATTTCTAGCTTCTTACACATGCCGTCTTCAATTGAGTGGTCTAAAAACGAATGAAATCAATGAATTGAAGACATTTTTTGCTGCTAAAATTATCTTAAAAATCGTATTGTGGATGCTAGTTTTATTATCGGAAGAACTGAATTCGACCGCAAAGTTGGAGGTAGATTGCTGTCTAAAACTCCTAAGACCGAATTGAAGGCCGATTTGTTTAGGCGAAAGTATTTCACAAACCTTGAAAAACCAAAACAAATAGAAGAAATGTTAAAATTAAAACACAATTTTGTTACGTAATATCCGGCAAGTCCAGAGGATTCGCAGCATCTCTTAAAAACCTCCTTGTTACTCGTAGGTCCACATTGCAGTCTTCCAAATCTTCGTCAGGTTCATAAAATTCGAACGAACTCATTTTGTGTGGAGAATAAAATTTAATTTCAATTGAAAATGAATGACGGTTTTTTCTACTAAAATATGTTATATCCTGCCATAATATTTCCTATAGCCTGTACATAACGCCGATTTTAGTGCTTTACTAAGATGTTTTAGGCATTAATCGCCAAATTTACTTTAGCGGCGACAATTGTAAGTTCGAGAGTCGATTCGAGAGCCTAAGGGAATACCAAACTTCACGCGATTCGCCTCGACACAAGGCGAGTCGATTAAAAACGCCTCGCCTAAGGGAATCGACCTGTAAGTAACTAAAAACAATTATAAATGTATTTTAAATCGAGCAGAATATAGAAACGAAACCCTACTTTATAACATTAAATGGAGGAAAAAATCAAACTGAAACGAATTAATTTAAAAATCGAAATTTTAACCGGAATGTGTCATAAAAAGCCGTTTAATTGATTATTGATGTGTTTTCAAGGTATTTCGAGTATTCGAGTAGAAATTGTGTAAGAAGCATTTTCTGAAGGGCGGGTGAAAGTTTCCGAATCGTGATATTCATCGAAAATATCCAAGGGTTTGTTAATTTGAACTAGAAACGCTCTATAAAATCGGAATGTCCGTGTTTTCCATATATTTGCTATATACCATATTTTGCTAGAGTAAAAAGAAAATTTCGAGATATTTTAGACGAAAGTTTTTAACCGTGTAAAGGCTGTTGGGCGTAAGTTCTACACTGAGAGAATATAGATTTCTATATTTTGTGTGCCAATCACTAAAATGTTAGTACCAGTCACTACTGATGTAGTGTCAAATTCTCATATGGGGCTTCCCACTGCATTATAGTGGCAAGACAAATGAGCGAGAAGCTTTTGAAAAAAATCAATATCTTTTCTCTCAGAATTTTTTCACTAGCGCCCAAAGTTACAGAGAGATAGAAACCAGTCACGTTTAGAATCGCTTTGTTAATTGGTTTCGATGAAAGTTTTTCAACATTTAATAATGCATAAGAAAATACATATTAATAATTTATAAATACTGTGAAAAATAAAAAATGACACTGGCATAAAAACCTCTTTATTACAATCTCAAAAGCCGTGAAAAATGAAGATTTTATTTTTGTGTTATTTTTGTGAAATATAATGGCACGTTACTTGGTACGTTACTTAAAAAGTTACTTAAAAAGTTGGTTGAACTCTCGTCTAGCCATCGGGTAGCCAAATAACACTTGCGCTAAATCCATTCGATGCACTTTTCCCTTTCATTATAATATTGTGGCATTGGTTTGCTATTTAGTAATCGATTGTGATTTCGGTTGAGTTTTTAGGCACAAGGATAAAAGCAAGGTGTCTGTCTCGTAGAGACGGCCAGAAGACGCGGATCCGCCTACAACGATCGCCAATAGATATTTAAGTAAGAAATTTTAGTGAAAAGGAAACTAAAGAAACAATTTGATTGACCGTAATGTTACGTTTAGACCTGCCTTACACGTTCAATATTTTTGCTTCAATATATTGAAGGGTATTCAAAATCGTATGGATCGCTTCAATATTTTTGCTTCAATATAGTCCTTACACGTTCAAAATATTGAACACAACCCAAAATATTGTTCAATATATTGAACATATAAGGTGCCCATTGCGGGATGTGCCTTTCCGTTGGGTGAATTTCGGCATCTTGTACCTAAAAATCAAATTTCACTTGCAACACAATGAACAAATGTTTAATTCCAAAAAAGTTACAGGGCATTTTCATAAATATACTCGGAAGTTGCGCAAATTGCACAAAACATTTTCTTCTATCTCCCCGTAATACTTAGTTGTTCAGTAATTTGCGAAAGTAAACTAACTAAACGAATAACTTATAATTGGGTGGATTATTATCAAAATCTTTTGTGTTATTTGGAGAACTTGCATTCATGAAAACACCCATAGATGAAAAAGAAATAAAAATCAAAATAAAATAAAATTACACGATAAAAACAACAAAGCAATTTCAATTTACAGCAACTAAAATCTTAAACACAATTCGCCTGCTCACACAATTCGTATACATAAATTAAAGGAAACACTGGGCAATCAAGAGAAACAATCAAGTAAAATGAATTTCCGGAACCAGAACAACCCATATAGAGAAGAGAAACAATCAAGAGTAAAAGCTTTCAGTCAACCTCAACATACTTCGTCGTGTTCTCTTTCCTGTGCCTCTTCCAAATATTCAATAGCACAAAGAAAACATAAAAAGAGTATAAATGTGAAATCTGTACTACAAGCAGCAAACACAGCATAACAGCGGCAGTGAAAATTTAGATTTTGATTCTTAAAAAGATAATTGAACATAGTTTAACATAACAAAATACCCTAAACAATGCTTTAATGTAGGCCGGAACTTATGACACAGTTTCTATTCCGATGTCACCACAAACTATCGAATATTATCGATTGCAAATTTGTTATCATGGCAGCAAGCCGATTTTCTAATTTGTACCCCCATAACCAAAATCCAAGACGTATCCACGTAAAAAAAAACAATATAGGAAAATAGGACTTAAATTTGAATCTCTAGTAGAGAAGATGGACACCAGTATAGGGATTCTGAGGGAACTGTCGATAATTATCGACAAGCGACTTATGTGCACATATTCAACTTTCTTTTAATTGTGTTGGTGGATACAGCACACTAATGCAGGTTTGACTTCCAATGCGATTTCCTTCACTCGGGTAACACTACTGGTTTGACGTCTGGAAATCTATCCCACATTTCCAACGTTTTTATCGACATTTCCAAGGGATATCACTTGCTTTGTGAGGTGGTGAAAACAGTGCGTTTGCGTAGAAGTTTAGCGCATACAAAACACCAAGAGCAGGCGATATTAAAATTTGATTAGGCATGTGCGGAGTCAACATTTCAATGATTTCCACTGCTAGTGCCTGTGGAAGCCCATTTATTTCTATAAACCTCACAAACACATAAATATCCCAAAAGGATCTGACGCGTCCCGTAGATTTCGCCTCATTATTCGCATTTGATTCCTCCTAAGGTAATAATAAACGGATACTGCGGAATTCATTATCTTTGGTAAATTATTAAAAACACTATCTAAAGTTTTTCGCGGTACTTTTCGTTGTCCACTTCTCTCACATTTGCGGCTGTCAAATCGAGAATTTTTGGGTTACTTATTACATTTGCAACTTATAAATTCAATTCAATTCAATTATTTATTGATGCTATAGTATTAAGTATAAATTCAGTACAAACTTAATACCAATGATAAAGTGGTAAAATTCTATACGACAAATTTGATATAATGAGAATGGATTTACACACATATCATTAGCATTGCAACTTATAAAATTCACATCGGGCAGGTAAAAAATTCTTAATCGCTGCGGATCTTCAAGAAAATTTCCTAACTTTAAAAAAATTCCCTCTTTTCGACATTCCCTGGCGATAAGTATCGATTATGCTTTAAAGTTAGGAAATTTTCTTGAAGATCCGCAGCGATGAAGAATTTTTTACCTACCCGATTTGAATTTTATAAGTTGCAAGTGTAATAAGCAACCCAAAAAATCTCGATTTGACAGCCGCAAATGTACCGCGAAAAACTTTAGATAGTGTTTTTAATAATTTACCAAAGACAATGAATTCCGCAGTACCCGTTTATTATTACTTTAGGAGGAATCAAATGCTAATAATGAGACGAAATCTACGGGCAGCGTCAGATCCTTTTCCGATACCCGAAGAAAGGTAAAAAAGCGTAATTTATGTATGTTTAAAAACTTTAAATTTATGTGTTTTGTAGGTTTATAGAAATATATAGGCTTCCACAGGCAGTGGCAGTGGAAATAATTGAAAAGTTGACTCCGCACATGACTGAAGTGGGGCCCAATCAAACTTTAATATCACCTGCTCTTCGTGTTTTGTGTGCGCTAAACTTATACGCAAACGCACTGTTTTCACTACCTCATAAAGCAAGTGATATCCATTGGAAATGTCGATAAAAACGTTGGAAATGTGGAATAGATTTCCAGACGTCAAACCATTAATGTTACCCGAGTGAAGGAAATCGCATTGGAAGTCAAACCTGCATTAGTGTGCTGTATCCACCAACACAATTAAAAGAAAGTTGAATATGTGCACATAACTCGCTTGTCGATAATTATCGACAGTACTCTCAGAATCCCTATACAGAAAACAATAGCTGCGGCAATGACTATAAATGAACAGAGGAAATAATTCGGTAATTAATTGAATTTATGAGACATCGCTAGTGATTTAATTAGCAATCAGCAAATATTTAATTTTTAACCGACTTCCAAAAAGGAAAAGGTTCTCAATTCCACCTGAATATTTTTTTTTGATGTATGTTCACGCCTAACTTTTTACTGGGTGGACCGATTTTGGTCATCCCAAAGAGAAAGTTGTAGAGAAAGTTCCTGGTTGGGCCCTGGTTCATTCATGGGCAAAAATGGACCATTAGGGGGGGGGGGGGGGGGTACCCCCCATACAAACGAAAACGTTTTTTCCGAATTTCTCAAAAACGGTGCATCTTATCAAAAAAGTCTAAGAACAAAAGTTATTTAGAATATGATTCTACATAAAACTCCCATACATCAAAATCCGATTGGAATAAATTTTAAAAAATCTGATTGGAAAGTTCGACTTCAAAGTGTAATTTTGGTACAAATGCTCAAATTAAGATACCAATATCACCATACAGGTTTTCAATAATTGCCAGATTGGCAATTATAACTTTTGTTATGTTTTTACGTTGTGTTCAGTACAACACAAGGAAGGTTCTTTTATATATTTCCCCCGTGTTAACCTACCACTTCAAACCCCTCCCTACTTGGGATATCGAGTAAAATTCTTTGTATTGTGTTCAGTACAATATCTGGAAGATTTTTTATATATTTCTCATCTGCGGACTTATCCCCTCAAACCCTGTGTAATTTTATATTAAAAATTGAAACTAAAAACGTTCGAAATAAAAAAAAAATTTCTAAAAAAAATAAAACCGACTTTAACACGTTCACGACCGAGGCGATTAGACTAGGGGTGGGCATAAACCAGATGATAAATTTTAATTATATAAGTTTATTATAGTTCAATATTAGTATACATATATTAATTATATTTATTGCGCACTTGGTGACGTCAGGGAGTACGTGACGCATATATGCGTCACTGGTTTATGGCATGGAATTTTCTTATTTAAACCACAAGACGCACATATGCGTCACTATATAAAAAGGTAAAAAATAGGTTTGTTTTGCAATATTTGTATTTTCTCATTTTTTTTCAATATCCCATCAGTACTTGCACATAAAAGTTCATTTATTTCTTCGTCTTGTAAATATTTTGCAGCCATAACTGTACAGATGATATTTTTTTAATTTATAATAATCATGTAATATCTGTGGTCACAAGTAAAAAGGGCTTCAGTCGAATTTCTTGATTTTTCAGGAGAAGCATTTTAATATTTATGAAATTTTAACTGTCGGTGGCAAAATGATATCAAACCGAATTCAAAAACCTATAACTACAAAACGTTATGAAAAATAAGCTTTTTACGATTGGTTTAATCTGGTTTATTCAAACTTAATATTTTCAGAGAAATTAAGGATTATTTTACTTTAGCCAGTCTTTCAAAACTTTTTTATGTCTTAGAAATGGCTACAATCAATGGCTAAAGTCAAGTTAAGCCCCTAAAAACCTACACCCCGATTTGAAAAAGAGGCTAAAACAGACTTTAGCCTGCTCGTTTCGGAAAAATTAAAACCGAAGAATGAACTAATTCGACTTAAGCCACTATTCCACGTGCAAAAACGATCAAATCAATGCAGCTTCGCGCCCATAAGAGTGGATTAAGTCTATACAAAAATATATGGGACCTGACTTTAGCCGTTCTTCCAAATGCAACTTGGAAATTTTTTGACTTAAGCCGTTTGGTGGGGTAGCCTATAACGGTCAAAAATGGTCATAGAAACTAACGGGTCAGTGGAATTAAAAGCATTTTGGAAATAGAAGGCAATTCTGTAAAAACATTGAAAACGGCTAAAGTCGAGTTAGGCCCTTACAACTTGTGACCACAGAATAATAATAAACTTCTCACCTTTTACCTAAATAGAACCACTTATAAATTCCCTTTCAATAACCTTTTGCTTAAAATTATTCAATATAAATTCATTTGCAAAACTAAATATATTTTCAAAATTCTACGTACGACGTACCGTATGGTAAAACCACTCACATAAAATAACAATTCGGGACTTCCCCTAAACCAAAAACAAATTTCAAAAGAATCTGTAAATCAATATAGAAATAACAATACACTAAGCAAATATAAGTTTGTGACTCATATATGCGTCGTCGGTTTACAGTGAAAACTACACGCCGCATATATGCGTCGTGTGGTCGTGAATGCGTTAAAAAAAACTGAAAAGAGAAAAAAGCACTAAAAAGAAAAAAATAATTTCAAACTATGTCCATTAATAGCGTATTTAAAATTCGGCTTTTTTGGAGTGGCGTTAAATTTACACTAAATAAAATCGTAAAATTTCTATTGTCAAGTTTCGCACAAAATCAGTTTGTACATGGAGACAAAAAATAGGATAGATTTCTACAAAAAATAGTAACATATGAGACTTTTTATAGCGATTGCTTAAAACTAGGGAATCCAATTTGGGACATAAAAGAACTTAGTTTTGGTGCTTCTAAGAGCCGTGTCTATAGTTAATCTGTTTGACAACAAAATTTTTGGAGTCGATCTTAGTTCTTAGTTAGCCTTAAGGGTTAGAAAGTATGTAAACGATTAGCCTTAAGGGTTAGAAAGTATGTAATTTATTTTAGTTGCAAATTTAACGCCACTCCAAAAAAGCCGAATTTTAAATACGCTATTAATGGACATAGTTTGAAATTATTTTTTTCTTTTTAGTGCTTTTTTCTCTTTTCAGTTTTTTTTAAAGTCGGTTTTATTTTTTTTGTTTAAAAAATTTTATAGTGACAAAAATTTATCTAAAATTGTTGAATTGTCGTGCGGTTTTTTTTATTGTCTAATTCAATTTAGTGGCAACACTGATTGAAGGAGGCGGGAAAAATTCTGGAGACGAGATTTATTTATATTAATTTAAGTTTTTCAAAACTGAAACTAGGATCAAAATAGCAAATTCCGCTTACAGCCGCAAGTATTAATTATATTTATTTGCAATATCTTGGTCGGGAAGCTTGCTATTGACTTTTCGTCGATGGGAGATTCTGATAAGACGCCACAACTGCCAAAACGTCAAAGGGACTGCAATTCTTCTCCTGAAATCCAAACTCCGGCAAAAAAGCAGGTACTTGCGAAAATGGGTTCGAAAAATACAGGTGGGCTAGACATTGAGCAGTGGAAACAGCTGAAATCTAATGTTCTTGACGAAAAGTTGGCTCCGATCAAAGTAAAACTAAATGAAGTTGGCATCTTGGTAGAAGAAAACAAGGCACTGAAAACTCAACTAGAACAGCAAATTATGGTTAATGCGCGACTGGAAAAACGGCTAGATGAGCTGGAGATTAAATCTAAAGCGGCCAATTTAATATTCCGAGGAGTTGTTTTGGGCAACATACTGCTGGTCGAAAGATTTAAGGCTTTGTGTCAAAATCAGCTGAGAGTCAAGTGGTATAATTCTATAGTCAGGGCGCGAACCATTAAAAAGACAGTTGGTCGGGATGATCAGATGCTACTAGTCGAGTTTTCGTCTAAAGAAGCTGTGGCGCTAGTTTTTAAAAGTATCCGTGTTCTGCAAGGAGCTGGAATAATGGTCGGTCGAGATATGCCACAAAGCAAATAAATTGCTGGCGATAAAAAAGTTTCTTCGAAAAGATGTGGATCAGAACATTAAAATATCGGTATACTATGACAACCTGTTCGTTAGAAACGATAAATTCAACAGTAGCTCAGCAGTTCGAGAGGTGAAGCAGTCTCACAATCAGACGCAGCAGAATTGACATAACTTTGTTTCTCCTACGAGTAGTATTTTTTCTATATTAGCGTACAATGTTTCCGGACTAAGCAACAAATTAATTATCCCAGATTTGTTCAAAACAATTTGTAGTAATGACATTTTCTTTTTGTTCGAAACTTTTGTAACTCAGGATAGTATTGTAAAATTTCAAAAATATTTCAACGGTTTGAAACTTTTTTGCATTCCGGCGACGCGTATTTATTCGGTGGGTAGAGGAAGTGGGAGATGCGTTTTTGGGATAAAACACAATAGTCAAATTGCGAAAAGAGCAGATTTTGTCTGTAGTGATGATGGTGTAGTAATAGAATTGTTTCTTGGTCATACAAAATTTTGTATAATAATATTCTACTTGAATTTTAATAAATTGGAAGATTGTGTTGCTCAGTTACATAACACCCTTTTAAGTAGGGTCAAAGTGGGTAAATGTAAACAGGGGTAATTGTAAACACTATTGGTTGTCTCCAAACTGCTATTCCTTCTTAGCTTATCGAGATAATATATTGGAAATTGATCTTTTGTCTCACTGCGGACATGTGGCACAATAGATCTAAGAGAGGGTTCGTTCTGTAGGAGCTGTCAAAAAAAGTGCTTCTTTTTAGTGTGATTTCAGTTTTCCTAAGAGGGAAAAGAATTATATTTTGAAGGGAATTTTAAAAGAAGGATGTATGTTTTAGCTTAATATACGAACAATATAGTTGCTTGAGATAGGTTATATATGTTAATTGTTGGCTATAAACAAACTGTAAAAAATTATTGTCTGTTTACATTTACCCCCTCATTTGTAACCTCATGTCCAAATGTAAACACTATAATGGGGTTAATGTAAACAATTTCTGGCAAATGTAATCACCCTTTTTATACCCGTATGGTAAAACCAAAGGGTATATTAACTTTGCCTTACTGTTTGTAACGCCAAGATCCTGTCATCACACACAAAAATGAATTATACCAGTATGTTAAAAAAAATTAACTTCTGCATGTCCGTCCGTCCGTGTGTCTGTGGCGTGGGTTGCGGGCGCACGGATTGAGCTAGAGACTTGAAATTTTGCGCAGATACGTATATAAAAAAAGGATAAAAAAAGGTGTTTACCTTTACCCCATTTTTCAAAAATTTGAAAAAAAATATAGGGGTAAAAGTAAACATCTAATTTTGTAAAAAATTAAGGACCTATAATTTTGCAATCACATGGAATGGGCAATAAATAGACAACAAATTTTAACATAATATATCAAAACTCCGCAGTTAGTGATTTAATTTAAAAAAAAAACCATTACAAAGTTGAAAAAATATCCAAAAAGTGAAAATCGTTTACAATTAGCCCCCTTGACCCTATAGGATCCGAAAATGTTATGCTAATAGGTGATTTAAATGCTAGAATTGGTAGCCGCATTAGAAATTCGAAAGACAAAATACATAATTCTAAAGCAGACATGGGCAAAGTGTGGCCTTTTTGGCCCATTTGGCCCAGTTTGAGAAAACAGTTGCAATAATACAATTGCAACTGGGCCAAATACAATTGCAACTGGGCCAAATTTAGTATCATGCTTACACAGTGCTTGTAACTCTCTACTTTCACACATCACAGCCATCGGTCGCTCTGAGTTGTTTTCATGTCATTCGCCATCAGGCACTCCACTAAGTAGGTTGTGTTTGTTATTTGCGCATATACACTGAAATAAATATGAAGCGTTTCTATAATAATAGAAACTTCAAAGATCAATGAGAGGAGGATTTTTTTTTGTAGAAATCCCTGGACAGGCCGTACAATGCTTGGTTTGTTTTCTTAAGCTTTCCCACAGCAAAAAATATGCAATGCAAAGGCATTATGTAGCCAAGCACAAAAGGGATTTTTGCAAAATTAAAAGAAAACTTTCTAAAGAAAACTACATGCACTGCTAATGTTATACCAGAGCAGAAAACTAAGTCATGTAATTCGAAAGCAATAAAAAAAGCTTCGTTTGTAGTCAGTTTAAAAATCGCACAGCACAATAAATGTTTCAGCGACGGGACTTTATAAAAGACATTTTCTCACAGTGTACTCGATTTTCTGAAGTTATTTTGGCTTGTTGGTATATGTTTGGCCCGTTTTAATTTTCTCTTGCCCACGTCTGCTCTAAAGGATAAAACTATTAGAACTGCTTCAAGATTTCAATATGCAAGTTTTAAACGGGAGTACGATGGGCGATTCAGAAGGGGGATACACATTTGTGGCGAAGCAGGGCTGCTCGGTAATAGATTTATTTATGCTGTATTTCAGGTCAGTGGCAGGGAATTCTCTATGATTTTAAAGTCGAAATGAGTAGTTTTGCCGAACACTTCCCGATTAAAGTTTCAGTCTTTGCAGAATAAATGGACAATCATAATACTCATAACAGATTGCTGCCCAGGCTTAAATGGGTGGAAAATAGAAAGGAAGATCTATATATATATAATCGTTTAACCTGATTGACTGAGTGACTGAGTGACTGACTGACTGACTAATCAACGCCCAGCACAAACCCCTGAAGCTAGACTTGAAACCTTCTCAGTATGTCCCAACCATCGCGTAGGCGCTCACTAAAGCGGGGTTTTCCGAAATTTTACCCCTAAGGGGATGGGGTTTGGGTGGTTTTAAACCGTGATAGGAGGCTGAAAAGTTTTACTCAAGGGTTTTCGGGATCGCTGATCACGAATCCGGTGTTAGATTTTCATAATTCGGAACGGAAGATCCTGTAAGGATAACGCAAATTTCCTTTTCCCCATTTTTTCCGGGGAAAATGGCATTAGGGGGTTTTCGGGATAGCTGATCACGAATCCGATGTTAAATTTTCGAAATTGGAAACGGAAGGTCCTGTAAGGATAACGCAAATATCCTTCTTCCCATTTTTTTCGGGAAAAAATCGCAGTAGGGGGTTTTCGGGGTCGCTGATCACGAATCCGGTATTAGATTTCCAAAATTAAAAACGGAAGGTCCTGTAAGGATAACGCAAATATCCTTTTTCCCATTTTTTCCGGGAAAAATGGCATTAGGGGGTTTCCGGGGTCGCTGATCACGAATCCGGTGTTAGACTAATTTGCAACGGAGAGTCCTGCAAGGTAAAACTTTTCTCGAAAGTTTTTAAGTTTTTAAGACAACGACGGGTATGCAATCTATTGGTTAATAATTTGAAAAATATTTGCTTTTCTTGAAATTAAATTTTTATACGAACAAATGATTGTACAGAATTTCTCATGGCGAATGATTGCATATTTTAAATTAATTCAATTGAATCAACAAGGACCCGTCAGCCAAGTTTCGTGCCCAAAGTGCAACATGGGCCATTTTTAGAACAACTACTAAAGTTCGGTTGAAATTCGGAAAATTTTTTTCTTGAAAAAGATATCTAATGAACTTTCCAGAACATGCTTCGCTCCTGACCGTTTGGGGTCGCTGAACACGAATCTGGTGTTGAAATTGCCAACGGACTCCTGTAAGGATAAGCCAAATATCCTTTCTATCATTTTTCCTCGAAAAAACTGGCAATAACGGGGTTTCGGAGCCGCTGATCACGAATCTGGTGTTAGAATTTTAAAATGCGGAACGGGAGGTCCTGAAGGCATACCGAATTTTTTTCAAAAGTTTTTAAGTTATTTCTTTGTTTCTTGGCCGCAAGAAAATTTTTGCAAAAAACTTTTACCCGACAACGGTCGGGTGTGCAAGCAAGTTACAGGATAAAACTTGAAAACTGGTGACACCGCAAATGTGAATAGAGTAGACACTGGTAGAATGCATCAAAAACGTAGGTCCTAGCATTATCTCTAAACGACCATTTGAGCCAAAGCAAAAGAAGAGAGTTTTTTCGTCACTTGCGCTTGTATCGAAAATTCTCAACTGACGATTTCAAAAAGCGATCTCCCGGAAACTATAAGAAATTATGCGTCCAAAAAAAGGAAAACCACACTAAAGAAATTGCTAACAGGTTACATAGGGCAAAAGATAGTAAGTCTTTCTGGGAGATTATACGGTCACTCAGGAGCTCTAAGTTCCAAGTCTCGGGTGGGGCTAGTATAGAAGATTTAGTAATCCATTTTCAATCGCTTTTAAATCCTACAATTCTAGCTAGTGAGTTTTTATATGCAGAACCGCTCCTCATCAACCCCGTCCTAGATAAAAACTTTAATTTCGAAGAATTGGAAGCAGTATTCCAGTGTTTTGGAAATAATAAAGCCCCAGATTAGGACCGTGTGCCTTACGAATTCTTTAAGAATGCTTCTAGGAGCTTTTAATTATTGTTTTTGCAATGGAAGAGTTCCTCAAAGTTTTGACAGAGCAATCATCTTTCCGTTATTTAAAAAAGGGGATAAAGGTCTAGTATCAAATTATAGAGGAATAAGCTTTATGAATGCGGTTGCTAAAATTTTTGCAGGACTTATTTTGGGCAATTGGGTAAAAGAGTGCAACATACTACATGAGTTACAGGCAGGTTTTAGAAAAGGTTATAGCACTATCGACAATATTTTTACTTTGCGAACTGCAGCTGACTTTTATATTTCCTGCAAGCGAAAGGTATATGTTTTCTTAGTTGATTTTAATGCGGCGTTTGATAGCATCCATAGAAGCTAATTTGGGTCTGTCAACTAAAATCTTAACCGTGATCAGAGCTTTGCTGTTTGGGATGGCGAGAGCTTATCTCTTGGTTTCCAACTGGCATGGGTGTAAAGCAAGGGTATTTACTTAGCGTGTTTACTTAGCCCCATTATTAATGACTTATCAGACTGCATGTGTGACGGAATCAAAATTGATGAGCTTAATATAAAGCTGCTTATGTATGCCGATGATATAGTCATTTTGGCAGAGTCACCCTATGATTTGCAAAGGGCTATAAACTCTTTAAAGACCCATTGTGAGTTATGGAATCTGGTGATAAACTTGGACAAGTCTAAGATTATGGTTTTTAGGAAAGGAAGGGATGGGAAACGTTATCGTAAGATAACGAAATAACGACATAACGAAATGATTTTCGGGCTATTTCTTCATAATTACGTTATAACGTTATAGAAATTCAATTCCGTTACAATAACGAAAAACGAAAAAAAATATTACGTTTTTTCGTTATTTATTAATTTTTCCTTGTTTTGTTCAGTATTATATTTTTGTGAAATTTTCCACAAAAGTTCATCAAGTATAACCCCACAGACCTACCACCTGCATAAAATACAATTAAAAATATAAACCCCTGAAGCTAGACTTGAAACCTTCTCAGTATGTCCCAACCATCGCGTAGGCGCTCACTAAAGCGGGGTTTTCCGAAATTTTACCCCTAAGGGGATGGGGTTTGGGTGGTTTTAAACCGTGATAGGAGGCTGAAAAGTTTTACTCAAGGGTTTTCGGGATCGCTGATCACGAATCCGGTGTTAGATTTTCATAATTCGGAACGGAAGATCCTGTAAGGATAACGCAAATTTCCTTTTCCCCATTTTTTCCGGGGAAAATGGCATTAGGGGGTTTTCGGGATAGCTGATCACGAATCCGATGTTAAATTTTCGAAATTGGAAACGGAAGGTCCTGTAAGGATAACGCAAATATCCTTCTTCCCATTTTTTTCGGGAAAAAATCGCAGTAGGGGGTTTTCGGGGTCGCTGATCACGAATCCGGTATTAGATTTCCAAAATTAAAAACGGAAGGTCCTGTAAGGATAACGCAAATATCCTTTTTCCCATTTTTTCCGGGAAAAATGGCATTAGGGGGTTTCCGGGGTCGCTGATCACGAATCCGGTGTTAGACTAATTTGCAACGGAGAGTCCTGCAAGGTAAAACTTTTCTCGAAAGTTTTTAAGTTTTTAAGACAACGACGGGTATGCAATCTATTGGTTAATAATTTGAAAAATATTTGCTTTTCTTGAAATTAAATTTTTATACGAACAAATGATTGTACAGAATTTCTCATGGCGAATGATTGCATATTTTAAATTAATTCAATTGAATCAACAAGGACCCGTCAGCCAAGTTTCGTGCCCAAAGTGCAACATGGGCCATTTTTAGAACAACTACTAAAGTTCGGTTGAAATTCGGAAAATTTTTTTCTTGAAAAAGATATCTAATGAACTTTCCAGAACATGCTTCGCTCCTGACCGTTTGGGGTCGCTGAACACGAATCTGGTGTTGAAATTGCCAACGGACTCCTGTAAGGATAAGCCAAATATCCTTTCTATCATTTTTCCTCGAAAAAACTGGCAATAACGGGGTTTCGGAGCCGCTGATCACGAATCTGGTGTTAGAATTTTAAAATGCGGAACGGGAGGTCCTGAAGGCATACCGAATTTTTTTCAAAAGTTTTTAAGTTATTTCTTTGTTTCTTGGCCGCAAGAAAATTTTTGCAAAAAACTTTTACCCGACAACGGTCGGGTGTGCAAGCAAGTTACAGGATAAAACTTGAAAACTGGTGACACCGCAAATGTGAATAGAGTAGACACTGGTAGAATGCATCAAAAACGTAGGTCCTAGCATTATCTCTAAACGACCATTTGAGCCAAAGCAAAAGAAGAGAGTTTTTTCGTCACTTGCGCTTGTATCGAAAATTCTCAACTGACGATTTCAAAAAGCGATCTCCCGGAAACTATAAGAAATTATGCGTCCAAAAAAAGGAAAACCACACTAAAGAAATTGCTAACAGGTTACATAGGGCAAAAGATAGTAAGTCTTTCTGGGAGATTATACGGTCACTCAGGAGCTCTAAGTTCCAAGTCTCGGGTGGGGCTAGTATAGAAGATTTAGTAATCCATTTTCAATCGCTTTTAAATCCTACAATTCTAGCTAGTGAGTTTTTATATGCAGAACCGCTCCTCATCAACCCCGTCCTAGATAAAAACTTTAATTTCGAAGAATTGGAAGCAGTATTCCAGTGTTTTGGAAATAATAAAGCCCCAGATTAGGACCGTGTGCCTTACGAATTCTTTAAGAATGCTTCTAGGAGCTTTTAATTATTGTTTTTGCAATGGAAGAGTTCCTCAAAGTTTTGACAGAGCAATCATCTTTCCGTTATTTAAAAAAGGGGATAAAGGTCTAGTATCAAATTATAGAGGAATAAGCTTTATGAATGCGGTTGCTAAAATTTTTGCAGGACTTATTTTGGGCAATTGGGTAAAAGAGTGCAACATACTACATGAGTTACAGGCAGGTTTTAGAAAAGGTTATAGCACTATCGACAATATTTTTACTTTGCGAACTGCAGCTGACTTTTATATTTCCTGCAAGCGAAAGGTATATGTTTTCTTAGTTGATTTTAATGCGGCGTTTGATAGCATCCATAGAAGCTAATTTGGGTCTGTCAACTAAAATCTTAACCGTGATCAGAGCTTTGCTGTTTGGGATGGCGAGAGCTTATCTCTTGGTTTCCAACTGGCATGGGTGTAAAGCAAGGGTATTTACTTAGCGTGTTTACTTAGCCCCATTATTAATGACTTATCAGACTGCATGTGTGACGGAATCAAAATTGATGAGCTTAATATAAAGCTGCTTATGTATGCCGATGATATAGTCATTTTGGCAGAGTCACCCTATGATTTGCAAAGGGCTATAAACTCTTTAAAGACCCATTGTGAGTTATGGAATCTGGTGATAAACTTGGACAAGTCTAAGATTATGGTTTTTAGGAAAGGAAGGGATGGGAAACGTTATCGTAAGATAACGAAATAACGACATAACGAAATGATTTTCGGGCTATTTCTTCATAATTACGTTATAACGTTATAGAAATTCAATTCCGTTACAATAACGAAAAACGAAAAAAAATATTACGTTTTTTCGTTATTTATTAATTTTTCCTTGTTTTGTTCAGTATTATATTTTTGTGAAATTTTCCACAAAAGTTCATCAAGTATAACCCCACAGACCTACCACCTGCATAAAATACAATTAAAAATATTGGAATAGTATTTTTAATCGTATTTTGATTCTAATGTAGGGGTCACATCTATCAGTTTTCCATCAGTTTTTGGGAAATTGATGGGAAACTGATTGGTGTAAACGTTCGCGTCAGTCGTATCGCATTAGAATAGAACCAAATATTATTTTTTGAACTTAATGCAATAATAATGTATACACACTCTCTCTCTTTATTATCCACCGGTATTTTTTGAACTCTACAATCAAAATGAATGGAAAATTTTCACAAAATACTGTCAGTCGCAACTGATAGATGTGAACGCTTAACTGGATGTAAAAAACTGATGGAAAACTGACGAGTACCGTAACAGTCGCGACTGATGGAAAACTGATAGATGTGGCCCTTACATAAATCGGATTTTATTTTGGCCCGATTCTCTCTATTTCTGGAGATACGAAAAAGGAAATCTTTCAAGCAACTTTGTTGGTATCGAAAATATTTTCTTTTTAGTAACTCCAGAAGTAGAGTGAATTTCGCGAAAGCTAAGTACGACTCAGAATCAGCGACGTCAAAATAGCCTAAAATTCTATATCTTTGATATTGACCAAAATGCCGATTGTTTAACTTACACCGCATCTTGATTTGGGATTTTTCATCGCAGAGATTTTTGATTGACCAATCAGAGCTCGAGTTTATTTATTTATTTATTTATTTATATTTGAGCTAAAGTACAGAAAAAAAATTCCAATTACACTGTAGCATCAAGAATCAAACAATTTGTTTTTTACTCTATTTTTAAAATTAAGAAAAGTGCAATTTAAAGATCCAAATTGGAAAAAATCGTGGGTGCGTTGTAACCTGATAATTGGAGAATTAAAATAGATGTTCATAGTAGTACCTGGTGGCGCAAATGTATTATTATTTCTGCTGTTAAAAGCTGGCATTCTTATGTTAAACTCTTCGTTTAATGAGGTGTCTAAAAAACCATGTAGAATTTTGAATAGCACACATTCATCAAGATAAATGCGACGACTTTCTAAGGAATGCATGCGAAGTTGTGTCAATAATTTTATGTTATGCTTTAATAGGAGACTTTTAGTAAACTTCCTTTGAACTGACTCTATGGTTAACTTGTGAACGTCCTGACAGGGACTCCACACCACGGAACTGTATTCTAAAATACTCCGCACTAGTGATTTAAAAAGTAGAATACCTGTAGCAATGTTATTAAGTGTAGATGAAATTCTTAGACATGCGATATGCTCTATTGGCAATGTCTGCAAAATGATAATCAAACTTAAGTCTAGAGTCGAAGATTATGCCAAGGTCTTTGATATAACTAACTCGCTGGAGAACAGTGCCATCAATATTGTAGTCAAAATCCAAGGGACGTTTTTTTAGAGTGTAGGTCAATTTAAAACACTTAGTGACATTAAGGACAAGGTCATTAGAACGACACTAACGCAACAGTGATACAATGTCGTTTTGTAAAATAATATTGTCAATAGGGGATCTAATCTCTCTGAATAATTTGAGGTCGTCAGCAAACATTAAAAACTGGTTTGTCAAAGATTGTGATACGTCATTTATGTAAAATAAGAATAAAAGGGGTCCGAGGGTTGAACCCTGTGGTACACCTGACCCGGGAATAAAGCATGGAGACACACATCCATTAAATAATACACGCATCTGTCTACCTTTTAAATAAGATTCCAACCACTCAAGTAGCCGTCCAGACAATCCATATTTTGCCATTTTATCAATTAAGTTAAGTGCACACGATATGATCACTGTTCATATTTTTGAGCAAAAAAGTGTCCCAAACGTGTTCATATCGTCTGAACACCATATTTTTGTGTTCATACGTATGAACACAAGGCATATGAACACATTTGAACATACCGTGAGCAAACGTATGAACACGACCTGTTCATACCGTGTGAACACTATTTTGGGACCGTATGAGCCTAGTTTGTAAAATTCCGACGTATGATCACAGATATGAACACACTGTAACATTTGAACATGGGCTAAGTTTTCAACATGTTCAAATGTAAAATTTTGAGTCAAATTTGTAAGTAAATTCATGTTTTCTGGTTTTTATTTGGGTCTAGTAGGTTTTAGATTTGTGGCGTGGATGGCTCAGTCAGCTAAGTGCTTGCCTTGTGATCCAATGAGCAGTGGTTCAAATCCCACTCAGCGTAAAATAATTCGACTCGAATTTGAACTTTTCTGTTCATGGACTTTAAAACACGGACCAGTTTGGTCTTCGCCTCCAAGTTCCTGGCATATAATACAAAAAAAAAAGTTTTCGACAGTTTTGTAATTTGTTGTGTTGTGTGCTCAAATGTTCTTAAAAATTGTTCATATCTGTAATTTGAACAAAACGTTCATATCGTCTGAACAGTGGTTCATACGCGCAGAAAAAATATGAACACAATGCATTTGAGCACATATGAACACACCTAAAAATTTGAAGCTTTGGGACAAAAAGTTCATATCGTGTGAACACCTTTCATATATTGTATGAACATATGAGCATTTGAAGCTTATAAGCAACATATGCGTATGTTCAGAAATATGAACAGTGATCATATCGTGTGCACTTAGCTTTAGAATGTTGTGATTTACATTATCAAATGCTTTGGAAAGGTCAGTATATATAGTATCTATCTGACTATGGGAGTCAAGTGATTTGGCTACATAATTTGTAAATTCAAGCAAATTGCTTGTCGTTGATTTACTCTTGATGAATCCGTGTTGTTGCTTGGTCAGATGTATGGAAAATTTGTCATAAATCCTTAGGTGGATAAGGCGTTCAAATATTTTACTAAATCCTGATAGGATGCTTATCGGACGGTAGTTCAGTGCATCATTAATACTGCCCTTTTTATGAATAGGAACAATTTCGGATAATTTCCACACATCAGGAAATTTGCCTTCAATAACAGATTTATTAAATAGTAGAGTTAGTGGCCTACAGAGTGAAGAACCCAGTTTTTTAATAAAGAAGTTAGGTATACCATCTGGTCCACCATTTTTCTTTATATCGAGAGCTTCTATAGAGTTAAGTATATCATCAATCGTAAAAGTCAATTCAGAAATTATGGTACTTTCATTTACATTAAAATTATAATTAAGATTGTTGGTCGATTTGTGATACGTGTTTTCAAAAAATTTGGCAAAGAGGTTACATATTTGTTGAGGTTCAGATTCAGTAGATGCATCATACGTAATGGAAGAAGGGTAAGTCGAAGTCTTTCTACTATTTTTAACAAAAGCCCAGAATGGTTTAAAATTATTATTTTTGAGTTGACGGCGATAAAAAATCCCAGAGATAAATTTCAAGAAATCTTGCAATTGCAAAATTTCTGGGAATTTCTCAATTCAATATGGCGGATCCAAATTCTCCCGACAAGTAGTTGCGAAAATAACTAATTTTTACAAACAATACGATACAAAAAGCTTTGGAAGAGAATATTTAACATTAAGAGGTTTTTCTTTTCGTCTGTTCTTCTGTTTCAGCCTTTTCAATTTCACGTATTGCATTAATTGCGAGAGCGGCGAAAGAGATTTTCGGCCCAGCTGTCAAAAAAATCTCATTGCGGTGAGATATTTCTTGGGATGAAAAATTGTTAATCAAGACGCGGTGTTAGTAATCACTATTTTATTTTATTTTTGTTTTTATTTGTATTTTATTTTTGCTAAGTTTTATTATTTTTTATAGAATTTATTTTTATGGAAACTGAACTGAATTACTTTGTGACAAACTATTATTAAACTGCGTTTTTTTGTTTTCAGTTTCCATACAATGTGTAACGAAATATAACGTTATAACGTAACGAAATGAAATTTTTTATCGTTACAAAACGAAATAACGTAACGAAATAAAAGTTCAATTTCGTTACGTAACGAAATGAATAACGTTACGATTTTTTATTTCGTTTCCCGTCCCTGAGGAAAGGGGGTTAGAAAAAATTCTAAAGAGGAAAAATGGTTCTATGGGCGAGAGATCATTGAAGTAGTTTCGGAATATAAGTACCTGGAAGTGATTTTTACCTCGGATTTTTCGATGTCAAAACATCTTAGATACCGGTTAGATTTGGGAAAAAGTGCTATAAATGGCACATGGAAGTCTATCATCGCTCAAAAACAGATCAATTTATCTGACAAATACAATAAATAGTTTTTCAAGCGGCAGTGCGAAGTATAATTTGTTACGCGGCTTAAGTATGGGGTTTTTCCAATATGATGAGGTAGAGAAGATCCTAAGATTTTCCTTAAAAAGGCTTTTTCGGCTTCCGCTTAATACCCCTAATTACATGATACATCTGGAGACAGATATCGGCCCTATATTTTTGCATACGTTAAAGACTATATAGTAATATAGACATCAATAATATCTACATGTAGACTATAAAGCAGTCAGATCGTTTATTTTTAAGACTCGGGGTGAATTGTTGAGTCTAAATTATATGCCTCACGTACAAACAAATTCAGACCTATGCTCCATGTGCAATTTAGGCGTTAAAGAAGACGGGTTACATTTTTTAGCAATATGTCCTATAATAAAGCATGCTCGCGTGCTCTATTTCGGAAAGCCGACTTTATCTAGAATCGAAGTTTTTGATTTTTTAAATGGCAAAGACTAGGATAGCCTTTACTTTTTTGTTAAAAAAGCTCTAGAATTTAGAAAGAGGGTAATTGAAGAAAATTTTTGAAGTATTTACAATCACTATTTTTTTGTTTTGTTTTTTAAACAATCAGTATTTTGAAAATCGCTGCAATATTTATACTGTTAATATAAACTATTATAACTATCTAATTATTTATTTATTTTTGCATAGCTTCGAATTTTTCCAATATATTGTGTTGTAAATAAAAGCCAGAGTAGGAGAAACAGAGACATCTATCTCTAATGTAAAAAATTTGTTATAGTTTTTTGAAAAATATGAATTGCGAATAAAAATTATTATATTTATTATTATATTATTATTATTCGCGAAAATTAAAGAAAGTATTTCTTTTCAACGCAAACTGGACAAAATTTCAAAATCCATATCGCTTTCATTCCGACCTATCTCTAGCCGAGAGAATAATCTAATATACCGTGTAAATACTCGGTAAAACTGTATGTGGAGAAAGCTTTCCTGAATTTTTATCTCGAGTCACTTTGCACGAGAGAAATTCTCATGTAAACGTGTTTGGTAGAGATTTTAGAGCTCACGCACAAGGGTTTAAGAAGCTTATTATCATAGGTTAGGTTAGGTTAGGTTGGAGTGGCTGCCAAAAAGGCACACTTAGGCCAGAAATGGCCCATTGTGATACCACGCTAATCTTGACGATCCATTTCCCTATACCTCGAACCATTTGGAGCTTCTGATGAAGCGGAGTAGATCTGCGACGCTTGAGGCGCTTAGGTCTTCCAGATCGTTTAGGAAGAAACTCCCCAAATGAGTTCTTCTGCGTTGAGCTAGTACTGGGCAATGACAGAGAAGATGAGTTGTCGACTCCTCTTCGTCCACATCTCCACAGCTGCTACAAAAATCGTTTGAGGGAGCTCCGAGCCTATCGGCATGTCTACCTATTAGGCAGTGCCTTGTTATTATTCCCACTACCGTGCTGATCGCATTTCTTTGCAGTGAGAGGAGTCTACTGGAGCGTTTTTTGTCTAGCTTTGGCCAGATACGTTTGGTGACCGTACACGTTCTCTCCCGTGTCCATCTCTGGTTTGCCTTGTTTAGCGTTTCAGAACTTAGTAGGAGTTTGCACGTTGCCATAGGTATGCCTATACTCTCTTTTACAGGTAGAGTTGGCGCAATTGTGCCTCTCCTAGCGAGTTCGTCCGCTTTCTCGTTCCCATCTATGTCACTATGTCCTGGCACCCAAACGATGTTGATATTGAAGTATTCGGACATCTCATTAAGAGATGCCTTACAGTCCCGTGCCACCTTTGATGTGAGTGCGATAGATTCTAGGGATTTTATTGCCGCTTGGCTGTCAGTAAAGATGCTAATATCTCTAGATGATACAACATTATTTTTGAGCCACTCGGTGACGTCTTTGATTGCCATCATTTCGGCCTGAAATACGCTACAGTGATCCGGTAGGCGGAGGCATTGACTGATCTTTAAATGACCAGAGTAGATCCCCCTGCCCAATCTCCCATCCAATTTGGATCCATCTGTGTAAAAGTGTACTGTGTTACAGTTTTGTATAGTACCATCCTCCCATTGTTGCCTGGAAGGGATGATAGTGGTGAAGTTCCTTTCAAAGAACGGTTTGGATATGGTGTAATCTATATTTCTCGGGACTTCCTGAAAATTCTTAAGAATACTGGAGTGCCCTTTTTCAGTATTATACCATGTTAATGAGGCTTTTAGTCTTATGGCTGCACGTGCCGCCATCTGCTTGCCGTATAGGTCTAGGGGAACCAAATATAGAAGGGTTTCCAGTGCCTTCGTGGGAGTAGTTCTCAATGCTCCGCTTATGCACACTGACGCCATTCTTTGTATTTTCCCTAGCAAACCTCGGTGTACGGCTTTATCTAAAGCTGTCCACCAGACGACCAGACCCCATACATAAGTATGGGTCTGATAACGGACGTGTAGAGCCAGTGAACCATGTATGGTTTCATTTCCCATTTTGATCCAATGGCTTGTTTACACGAGTAGAGGGCCACTGAGGCTTTTCTAACCCTTTCCTGAGTATTCAATTTCCAGTCTAGCTTCCTATCTAGAATAATACCCAGGTATTTGGCCCTGTCTGTCCAGACTAGGCTGGTACCATTTATGGAGGGTGGGTCGATTTGAGGAATTTTATATTTCCTGGTGAAGAGGACTATTTCGGTTTTTAGCGGATTAACCGCTAAACCGCATTTGTTTGTCCAGGTAGATAGTTTAGAGAGAGCATTCTGAGTTAGCTCTTTCAATGTTGTAGGATACTTTCCTGAAAAAGCTATAGCAACGTCGTCCGCGTAAGCTACCACTTTGCAGCCCTCCGCTTCCAGGATTTGAAGCAATTCGTTAATTGCTAGTATCCAAAGAAGTGGGGAGAGTACTCCCCCTTGTGGGGTTCCTCTCTTTACATATCTTTTTGCAGATGAGTTCCCCAGCTTTGAATTGATAATCCTGCCTGTTAGCATTAGATTTATCAGTTCGCTTAAAGGAGCCTCTACGCCAAGATACTGTAATGCTCTCATGATAGCCCCGGGTGCGACATTGTTAAAGGCTCCTTCAATATCTAGAAAGGTGACCATTGTGTATTCCTTGAGGTCCAGTGATTTTTCTATTGTGTGAACCAGAGTATGCATAGCTGTCTCCACGGACTTGCTTTGCAGTATGCGTGTTGAGATGTAGATAACTTATTTGGGTCAATTCTTTGACGTATATGAGTATCTAGCAATCTTTCTAGTGTCTTCAGAAGAAAAGACGAGAGGCTGATCGGTCTGAGATCTTTAGGTGAGCTATGTGAGTTTTTCCCTGCCTTGGGGATAAAAACGACGTTAACCTCTGCCCATTTTAAGGGAATATAGACTAGGTTAATGCAGGCTTGGAAAATTGTTTCGAGCCAGGGGAGGGCCAAGTCTGAAACTTTCTGAATTTCAGCTGGTATTATACCGGGTGACTTAATAAACGGTTTAAAACTCTTAATTGCCCATGTAATTTTTGTTTTATCGAGGAGTTTGCTATGAAGCCTGTTCTTCTCTCTATTTATCGGAATCTCCCTTCTTGATGAGTCTTTAGAGCATCCCGGGAAATGGGTATCCATTAAGAGTTCTAGGGTTTCCAGGCTAGAACATGTCCATGTTTCGTCAGCTTTTTTTAGATAGCTGGGCATATTAGGAGTGGTTGAGAGGATTTTCCGAAGCCTGGCTGCTTCAGAGCACTCTTCTATCTTATCGCAGAAGAGTTCCCAGGACTTACGCTGGGCTTTCCTCACCTCTTTTTTCAGGGTTCTCAACATCCCTTATTATCATAAGAAACAGAAGTTTTTTTTTAAATCTTAAATAATTTTTTTAATATTTTTACCTTTTCTCCTCTTTTTGAGGAACTTAATATTTAAAAAAAAATACCGAACCCTTTTTATAACCTTCAAAGAGGACATGTCCTGGCATAAGAGGACGCCTAAACAAATCATCGTCTTTTCGTGTAATTTAATTTTTAAGTCGATTTATCTTCGTGTTTGTGTTTTCGCTTAAATCATATTTATGGTGAGAATTTTTTAAATGTTGTGTGGCACCTTGGAAATACAGTGGAGCTCTTTTATAACAAACGATATCATGTTTGGGACCGTTTATTATATGGAATTATTCGTTATATCGAAACAAAAATCAAGCAACATTTGATCCCGAAATAGGCGGATTTCAGTAGTAAAACAAATGGACCACACAGAGAAAAAAGTTTCTCAACTGGAGTCGATTTTTTGTCTTTTTGAGTTTTGTAATCTCATACAGACAGACAAACAGACAGACGGAAAAACAGACAAACATCCATTTTTATATATATAGAGTTATACAATTTCTTTTTTAATTAATAAAAAAATATATTTTTTCAGTGGAACTATGTTCCACTTCCACTTAAATAAAAGACTTCAATTACTTTTAATGTAATTTTTATTGAAAGAAAGCCCAAGGCTTACGGAGTTACAATTCTTACAATAGTGAACTGATGAACTAACTTCTGATGCACGGATTGGTCCTATTTATGAATATTGAATGTTTACATTATGGAAGCTAAAATCATACAATTCTGAGTTGATAAAAGTCTGAGTTGGTCACATTCGTTTATACAGGTGTCCATGATTCAGGCTCTTATGCATTTTGTGATTTTATGACATGACTCATGACAGATGAATCATTTACAGTTACTTTATGATTTCATACTTTAATTCTTACTTTACTATAGATATGTATATATTGCAATGTATGACGAAACATCAGTAATTTATCCCCTCGTCTCTCCACTTCCTCCCTCCACCTACCCCCCTCCTACCACTTCTCCCTTCCCCCCTTCCCCTTCCCCTTCCCCTTCCCCTTCCCCTTCCCCTTCCCCTTCCCCTTCCCCTTCCCCTTCCCCTTCCCCTTCCCCTTCCCCTTCCCCTTCCCCTTCCCCTTCCCCTTCCCCTTCCCCTTCCCCTTCCCCTTCCCCTTCCCCTTCCCCTTCCCCTTCCCCTTCCCCTTCCCCTTCCCCTTCCCCTTCCCCTTCCCCTTCCCCTTCCCCTTCCCCTTCCCCTTCCCCTTCCCCTTCCCCTTCCCCTTCCCCTTCCCCTTCCCCTTCCCCTTCCCCTTCCCCTTCCCCTTCCCCTTCCCCTTCCCCTTCCCCTTCCCCTTCCCCTTCCCCTTCCCCTTCCCCTACCCATCACTCTTGTTTACGATAAATTGACCGGCACCCATCTGTATTCTATCTCATTTTCTCGCAGGCTAAAAAAGCCTATCTCTTTTTACTGTCGCTTTTTGGTTTCATCGAGTTTGAAATCACTCACAACGGCGCTAAAGAAGTTTTCACTTCAAAAATTTTTGTGTGGAAAATTTCCCTTCGTTCATATTTCTACAAATTAACTGTACAATTGCTGCAAGTATACAGTACGAATATTCTCCGTATCTTTCTATTTCAGTTGACGAGACTTCACACGTACTTGCGCTACAAGTACACATTTTTTTTTTGTTTACCTGTGGCAGATTGTTTTTTCTTTGCCTCAGGCAAACATGTTCTACTATTGCAGGTTAACCTCATTTACTCCAAATAATTTTTTCGCTTTTAACCTACAGCAAGTTGACAGATACACAGTAGTCATGTCAAACAATATACTTTGCAAACGAGGCGAAATATAATAAAATTTTGTATTTATGAAAAATTTTGATCTCTTCAAGTTGCCTAAAAACGATCGGAGCATTATTACAAAAATGTCATTAGGTCTGTTTGTCTGTCTGTCTGTAAGTCGGTTAGTCTGTTTGTCTGTAAGTCGGTTAGTCTGTCTGTCTCAATGTCTGTCTGTCTCAATGTCTGTCTCAATGTCTGTCTGTCTGTCTGTCTCAATGTCTGTCTGTCTGTCTGTCTCAATGTCTGTCTGTTAACTTTTAGATTAGCTTTGTTTAGTTTCGAAAATATTACCCTTAGGTCTTCGAAATGTTGTTCGATGTCTGTCTGTCTGTCTGTCTCAATGTCTGTCTGTCTGTCTGTCTGTCTGTCTGTCTGTCTGTCTGTCTGTTTGTCTGTCTGTCTGTCTGTCTGTCTGTCTCTGTGCCTGTATGCCTGTGTGTCCGTCGGTCTGTCTCTTGCTGTGTGTCTCTCTTTCTGTCTGTCTCTGTCTGTCTGTCTCTCTTTCTGTCTGTCTGTCTGCCTCTCTATCTGTCTGTCTGTCTGAAAAATAGAAATAACACCCACGGGACCCAAAAGTAAGTTTAAAGTAAGAATTTAATTAAAAACATAACAAAAGCTATAATTGCCAATCTGGCAATTATTGAAAACCCGTATGGTGATATTCGTATCAAAATTCGAACAGTTGTACCAAAATTCCACTTTGAAGTCAAACTTTCCAATAAGATTTTTTAAAATTTATTCCAATCGAATTTTGATATATGGGAGTTTTATGTAGAATCATATCCTAAATAACTTTTGTTCTTGCACTTTTTTCATAAGATACACCGTTTTTGAGATATTCACAAAAACATTTTCGTTTTGCATGTCCGTTCGTCCGTCTGTGGCGCGGATTGCAGGCGCACGGATTGAGCTAGAGACTTGAAATTTTACGCAGATTCGTTTTTCGTAAAATGCAAGGCTAAGTTCGTTAATGGCAAAAATGGACCATACGAACGAAAACGTTTTTTACGAATATCTCAAAAACTGCATCTTATCAAAAAAGTGCAAGAAAAAAAGTTATTTAGGATATGCTTACATAAAACTCCCATACATCAAAATCCGATTGGAATAAATTTTAAAAAATCTTATTGAAAAGTTTGACTTCAAAGTGGAATTTTGATACAACTGTTCGCCATTCACTTAAATCACCATTCGGGTTTTCAATAATTGCCAGATTGGCAATTATAGCTTTTGTTATGTTTTTTGTCAATGTTTAAGATGCTTAAAAAAGAAGAGATTCGACAAACGAATTCTTTAACTCACTACATTTGATTAATTTTTGATGGCAAACAATCTAAATACTTAAAACTTGCGGAAAATAGTGTAAAACGCTTGAATGTCTTTTATTCGTCGATACAATGATTATTTTTTTTTGTTTTACAAAATAAATCCAAAAGAAAATATATTTTACTCTTAGATAGATTTTTAGGTAGATTTATTTCAAAGTTTTGCTTGCGGGGTGAGAAAAGGCAAACATGGAACACTATTTATTCTATTTGCCATTCAAATACCGACATATTCATAAACTCATAAACTTTAATCAGAAGGTCAATATTAAATCTAAAACTTTTTATTGCGTAGTGGAAATGGCAGGAATGGGTTTTAGCAATTTGATGTCACCGAATCCAGTTGGTGGATCGATAAACGCTAATCCAATTTCTAACATGAATCAATTTCTCCTACAAAATCTTCAAACACTCATATCCGCAAATCCAAGCTTCTTGACCAGTGGCATTCCAAACAAATTACTAACACAGATGTGGATGGAGCCCGCTAAGGTGATGCAATCAATGAACGTATGTTACCTTGTTTTAGTTTGTTTTATTTGGAAGTTTTCAATAAATATCAATCTACTTGTTAGTTTTTTTTTTAAATTCTACAGCAAATAAATCAGGTCCCGGAAGAGGAAGAAGCTGAAGACGAAGAAATGGGAGTTGCTGAAACATATGCAGAGTACTGGCCATCGAAATGTAATGCAATTTATTTTAAATGATAAACATTTCAAACTAAATTATACATTGACAGTGAAACTCGGTAAGAAGCATCCAGATCCTGTTGTAGAAACTGCTTCACTATCGTCTGTTGAGCCATCTGACGTTTATTATAAAATTTCTATACCAAATGAAACAATTAATGCTGGAATGCTCAGCGCCCTGCAATTAGAATCTATTACTTATGCGTCTCAAGCTCATGCTTATTTATTACCTGATGGAAGTCGGGCTGGGTTTCTGATCGGTAATTAATTCAACGAATTTGACATTTGTTTCATTTATTTAAGTTTTTTTCATATTTAGGTGATGGTGCTGGTGTCGGCAAGGGACGGACAATTGCTGGTATAATTTATGAAAATTATTTAAAAGGGCGAAAAAAGGCTTTATGGATTTCCGTATCAAATGATTTAAAATACGATGCTGAACGAGATCTGAGGGACATTGGAGCTGGAAAAGTCGAAGTCCATTCGTTAAATAAAGTGATTTACACTCAAATGTATCTGTGATTCACACATTGTAAATTAATCTTCTTTCAGTTTAAATATGCCAAGATTTCGTCTGATGTCAATAATAATGTTAAAAGAGGAGTAATATTCAGCACATATTCTGCTCTAATTGGTGAATCGACTAACAAAAGTGGCAAATATAAATCTCGATTTAAACAACTGCTCCAATGGTGCGGTGAAGACTTTGATGGTTGTATTGTCTTTGATGAATGTCACAAGGCGAAGAACCTCTGTCCGGTAGGATCGGGAAAGCCAACAAAGACGGGATCGACGGTACTTGAACTGCAGAATAAATTGCCAAAGGCACGAGTCGTTTATGCATCGGCAACTGGTGCTTCGGAACCAAGAAATATGGCATACATGGTGAGATTAGGTATGTGGGGTCAAGGAACACCCTTCCCCAGCTTTAATGACTTTATTTTGGCTGTAGAAAAGAGGTAAAGTATCAATATATATTTTCGTTTTGGGTAAAATTCTAACGGTATGTTTTGTGGTGTTGTAGAGGAGTTGGAACTATGGAAATTGTAGCAATGGATATGAAATTGCGTGGTATGTACATCGCCAGGCAACTGAGTTTCCATGGAGTCACATTCAAGATTGAAGAAGTTCCACTAGCTAAAGACTTTGAAAAAGTTTACGATGATTCCGTGCAGTTGGTAAGTTTTATGCTCCGTGTCGTTGAAAAGTATTTAAATGCTATATCTACACACTGCTTAACAAAAGACTTTTTGGTCTTACGAAAGATATTGCAATCGTTTTTATGATAATTTGACGTCGCTGACTTCGAATTTGGAAGCTGCTCACTAGACTAGTTTGTGAGGTACTGTGTGACCTCGGTAAACTCAACTCTCGTATGATGCAACTCACCAACCTCCTAAATTTTTACACTGTTGATTTAATCAACGCCACTTTCAAAAAAATTGACTCTGAACAACTTTACTAATTCGATTTGAGCGAGAAAAGGTAGAGATAGTTAGACAAACTTCTTATTGACTTTATTTCTATTCCTTGTTCTTATTTATTAAATAAATGGCGGTCACAAAAGTGCAAATAAAAAACACAACAAAAGCTATAATTGCCAGTCTGGCAATTATTGAAAACCCGTATGGTGATATTCGTATCAAAATTCGAACAGTTGTACCAAAATTCCACTTTGAAGTCAAACTTTCCAATAAGATTTTTTAAAATTTATTCCAATCGGATTTTGATGTATGGGAGTTTTATGTAGAATCATATCCTAAATAACTTTTGTTTTTGGACTTTTTTGATAAGATACACCGTTTTCGAGATATTCACAAAAACCGTTTTCATTCGTATGGGGGGTACCCCCCCCCCCCCCCCCCTAATGGTCAATTTTTGCCCATTAACGAACTTAGCCTCGCATTTTACGAAAAACGGATTTCAAGTCTCTAGCTCAATCCGTGCGCCCGCAATCCGCGCCACAGACGGACAGACGGACGGACATGCAGAAATTAATTATTTTTATCATTCTAAACACACTGGTGTAATTCATTTTTATGTGTGATGACGGGATCTTGGCGTTACAAACGGTAAGGCAAAGTTAATATACCCTTTGGTTTCACCATACGGGTATAAACAAACATAAACATAAAGAAAACTACAATTTCCAGGCAATTGTAAAATCTCTATATATAAAATCGTTTATCCTGACTGAGTGACTAACTCATCAACGCCCAGTCTAAACCCCTGAAGCTAGAGACATGAAACTTCCACAATATGTCCCAGTCATCGCGTAGGCGCTCATTAAGGCGGGGTTTTCCGAAATTTTGAACGGGGGTTAAAGGGGGTTTGGGTGTTTTTAAACCGTGATTTTCGCCATGAATCCTGCTCAACAGGAGGTTGAAAAGCTGCACTCGGGGGTTTTTGGGGTCGCTGATCAGGAATCCAGTGTTAGATTTTCAAAATTAAAAACGAAAGGTCCTGTAAGGATAACGCAAATATCCTTTTTCCCATTTTTTCCGGGGAAAATGGCATTAGGGGGTTTCCGGGGTCGCTGATCACGAAACCGGTGTTAGATTTTCAAAATTCAAAACGGAAGGTCCTGTAAGGATATCGCAAATATCCTTTTTCCCATTTTTCTCGTGGAAAAATGGCATTAGGGGGTTTTCGAGGTCGCTGATCACGATTCTGGTGTTAGAATTTTAAAATTCGGAACGGGAAGTCCTGAAGGCGTAACGATATTTTTCAAAAGTTTTTAAGTTATTTCGTTGATATTATTGGGCGAACAATTTCCCTGAGGGCAGGCCTTCCTAATGGAGAAAACGTAATCCAAGTCTCGTCAGTGTTGTAGTAGATAGCAGGCGAGGGAGTCTACCGAGAAGGAAGGGGGGTAGATATTACTCGGCGAAAAATTTCCCTGAGGGCTGGCCTTCCTAATGGACAAAACCGAATCCAAATCTCTAATTGTTGTAGAAGATAGCAGGCGAAGGGGTTTACTGAGAGGAGGGAGGGTAGATATTAATCGGTTGAACGGTTCGAAAGTTATCAGGGGAGGGGTATCGAAGAAGAGGGGGGAGGTCAATAAAAATTAGCCTATCATTTTTTCTGCCAGTAACTCTACGTGTGTGCAAAGTTTCGTCGAAATCGGTTGGGCCGTTTTCACGTAATGTCGGAACAAAATTCGACGGATAGGCAGAATTACAGATTTATTATATGTGTAGATAGCTTGCATACCCGCCGTTGTGGGGTAAAAGTATTTTGTAAAAATTTTCTTGCGCAAAAAAAAACAACGAAATGACTTAAAAACTTTTGAAAAACATCGTTATGCCTTCAGGACTTCCCGTTCCGAATTTTAAAATTCTAACACCAGATTCGTGATCAGCGACCTCGAAAAGCCCCTAATGCCATTTTTTCCCGGAAAAAATGGGAAAAAGGATATTTGCGTTATCCTTACAGGACGTTCCGTTTTGAATTTAGCTCCGGATCTAACTCCGGATTCGTGATCAGCGACCCCAAAAACCCCCGAGTGAAGCTTGTGTTATCCTTACAGGACCTTTCGTTTTGAATTTTGAAAATCGAACACCGGATTCGTGTTCAGCGACCCCGAAAACCCCCTAATGCCAGTTTTTCCCGGAAAAAATGGGAAAAAGGATATTTGCGTTATCCTTACAGGACGTTCCGTTTTGAATTTAGCTCCGGATCTAACTCCGGATTCGTGATCAGCGACCCCAAAAACCCCCGAGTGAAGCTTTTCAGCCTCCTGTTGAGCAGGATTCATGGCGAAAATCACGGTTTAAAAACACCCAAACCCCATTTACCCCCCGTTCAACCCCTTTCAAAATTTCGGAAAACCCCGCCTTAGTGAGCGCCTACGCGATGGCTGGGACATATTGTGAAAGTTTCATGTCTCTAGCTTCAGGGGTTTGGGCTGGGCGTTGATGAGTCAGTCACTCAGTCAGGTTAAACGATTTTATATATAGAGATGGCGAGATTTTAAACTTTCAAATTGAAAATCTTCAATTTGTTCATAATATCCCAATTAAATTTTGTTTTAAAACTGGTCCAATTAAATTCTGATGTATAAAGCCGGCAATACATTATGAGACTTGTTGTACAACTTGGTTCGGTTGTAGGCAATGTTGGATCGTATATGGGCCGATTGTAGTACCAAATTTTAGGTTCGACAAACGGTTGGATAAAATCAAAACCCTGTTGATTTTTTGTGGGCGTGGTTTCCTGTTGTACAAACCGTTTGCCTGTGTATGGCAGTGGCGGCTCGTGTATATTTGAAATGAGGAGGCAAAGTTTTTTTTAGTTCTAGAAAATTTTTTATTATGTAGGAAGACGTTTTCCGAATCATGTAGGAAGACCTATTCTTCTGGAGGGGAAAAGTGAAACAGAGATTGGTGTTCGTATTCTATATGTGGCTATGCTTGTTTTTAGCAAAAGCTGTATGAACGTATTTGTACGAATCGGAGGCTAGCCTCTATGAAGAGAATTTGTAGTTTATGTTTTAGAGAATTCGACATTAGAGAATAGGATTTTCTTTTAAATTATTATTTTCTGAACATACAGATTTTTATACAGTCCATTATGGTATAAAAAATTTAAGGCATACGTTAGAAAAACATTTTTATAAAATGTTATGAGGACGCAATGCCTCCGTTGCCTCCCCTATACAGCCGCCACTGGTGTATGGACGTGTTTAGCATCCTCAGTTACAACTTCAGTTGATATCGTTGCATCGTTGCACGACCGCCTGCTTTACTCGTCTTTGCAAAACTAATGTTTGTCGAACCAGTTGTATGAAAATGTCTCTACGTGTATAGCATTCGCCAAGATAAATTGTACAACATGGTTTTGGAACAAGTCTCATAATGTATGGCCGGCTTTAAAAGTCTTATATAAAATTGCATAGTAAATATTGTTGCTCAGTTTACACTTTTGATTTTTCCTTGGATTGTTCCACGAATTTATTTCACAAAATTTATTAAATTCTGGAAATTTTTTGTGAAAAAATCCAAGAATAATTTTTACGAGATTCGGTAAAAAAAATCTTGAAATTTCGCGCAATCGTTACTACCCAAATAGCATTTTAAGCAGCAATTATGGTGTTCATCCCCATATTTCGTCACCATGCAAATCGCGGCGATAAGCAATTTATGTCGCAAACACGTCGTTAGTTGTGCCAACGAGACGCGCAACGACACCCATAGTGGGGAACACTTTTCAGCGGTTTGCGGCGCCGCAATTATAACGACAGGGGCGTAATTAGTTGCCTTAAGCTTTATGCGCGAGCGTCATCTGACGGCATTATATCACACAATTACACAAATCATCGAGCGGGTTTTCTTTCTCCCTCGAATTCTTACTTAGCTTGGTGAGTCAACAGAGATGAACAAATAAAAACGTAAGCAGAAGACGAACGAGAAAAATCTAATGGCGACAAATTAATGGAAACTTTTGTGGAGTGTTATTTTATAATGGACTTTTCTTCCGATTGCATGTCGTGATTTTAATTGCCATTAAAATTTTTCGACAATATTGGATCTGAAATTTAAACAGATTTTAATGGGCCATCAAATTATTTTGTTTTTAATCAAAAATTTCTTTAATTTTATTTTATCGATCAAATTTTTTTTCTTTTGCAATGAAATTTGGATGCCAATAAAATTATGCTGTTTCAAAAATGTCTGCTATCCACTTTTTATGCAATATCCTTCAGTCATTCCCCTGAAATAAGAAATTTAATTCTCGAAACGAAATCGTTTCCATCAAATGTCAATGGGAAATATGGCGGCTGAAGGCATCAATTTTTTTTGGTGTTTCTTAGACGGGGAGCTTTAATGAAACTTTAGTGGCAGACTATTTCGACCCGAAAACCATCAAATGCTGCTCTATCGCTGCAGGAGTTTTCATGAAGCGAATGTTGCCCCAAAGATGATCCGTGGGCAGCGCCGGCTCTATGGTTCTATGCGTCCTATGCAAGTTATTTTTTTGCGCCCTATGCAAGTTTTTTTTGCGCCCTTTTTGTTTGAATTAAAAAAAAAAGTGTACATATGGCAGATAAGTAAATAAATTTAAAGACACAAAACGTTTTATGTAAAATAATTCATACAAATAAAATAATTACAAGTTCAACGAATTATAATAGTTCAACATAAAGTATAAAAAAGTTAACAATTTTATTTATTTAAGTTTCTAAAATTTTACGTTTCTTGCGCCCTTTAGCTCGGCGCCCCCATGCCCTGCATGGCCTGCATATTAGGTTGAGCCGGCCCTGTCCGTGGGTCACCAATTTCCCCACTAAAGCAATTGTGGCTTTGCAGACGCATTATTAATCGGTGCGACGCGCTCGTCACTTCTTTCGCTTCTTTTACGCGGATGTGAATTATAGGTGTAAATTTTTAGCCCCGCTTGCGTAAATTGCTGCATTTTAAAGCCGCAAAGAACAAATCTCATGTTCCCGTACTTTTCGATGCTATTTGGGTATGAATCAAAACGTGATCCTGTACTGTCATTTCAGAAAATTTGAAGCTGCTGATATGGCGAAGTCAAGAGTCAAAAGCTGCGTCGAAGTCGAAAGAGATACATGATTCCAGCCCTGATATTCCAGAAAAAAATTGCGAAATAAATTCGTCAAGTTGTCAAAATTTGTACTAAATGAAGTGCTTTTTGTGAAACTATTTCCGAAGAATTTCAAAAAGTAGACAAAGTTTTCACTTTTAAATTTATTCAGTTTAGTTTTTTTTCGTGACTGTTAACTTGTGACCATATATTTTTTTTTGTAAGGTGCAATATTACTTTTGAAAGTGTGGAAATTTCAACCATCCAAAGATTAACAATCGAACAATGTGTTAAAGTTATTGAAGCCTACTACGAAAATGGGCATTTCGCGCACTTCTTGATTTTTTGGGCAGCATAATGGTGTTACGATAACCAACTTTTTATGGCCTGAATTGGTTGATGAGTTTGAGAAAATCCCGAAAGCGGTTATATAAGGGCAGGAGGGTTATGCGTTACAAATGGTAGAGTTATTACCCTAATTTAGGTTTCACCATATAGGATATAAATATCTGAATTTTTAACCAAAAATTAATTTGAATGTGGCAATTTCTTATTTTTGTGTATTTTTATTTTCCTGCATCAAAATGCACAAAAATATAAAATTCTCGAGCCGGAGATTTCTAAATAATTCGTACTTCTCGTTTATGATCTAAACAATAAATGAACAATTTCTGTAACAGAAAGTAGGGGCATTGGCATTAATCTATCTGACGAAGACATCGTCCCTCCCGTGTTCCCGAAACAACTTACTTACACGGTGATAATAACACAATACCGCAGTAGCAATGGACAGCAGGTTATCAGAGAAAACTTCACGACTAAAGCGCCGTTGTCATTATGCAAGTTACTTGATTGCAGTAGATAATTCAGCAGCATTCCGCTACATTCAGCCATCCACACGTATCAAGCGACTCTTGCAAGTAATATTGTCATCTGGGCGAAAACATAACCTAAAATTTTCTGAGGACATAAATCGCTACATTAAATTTAACCTTAAATTGTGTTGTACGAAGATTTGTGACAATTGTGTTTGTTTTGGCATTAGGCAGTGAAACTTTTTTACTAGATCTAAACCGTTGGAAAAATGCGCGCTACAAAAAAGTGTACACATCATCTGGTCCTGCACCACTTTTTTTTTGATTGATTCACCTTTTTTTAATTCCCCCGCATAGATTGTCTTTATAGTTCTAATTTTATTTTTAACACCATCAACTGTAAGTCCTTCAATCTCCATATCTCTCACTAAATTTTCATATGAGACTTCCCGCAAATGTTTATTTTTATACGAATTACTCCCAATATCCCACAAAATACTGTATCCTTTATAAAGCTCAAGGAATTTTAGGGTAACTTCGTTTGTCCATTTCATTTGAGCCATTTCTAAAACCAATTATCAATTAAAAAACAAATTTCTTATGAAAATATATACAAAAAAAATTACCTCACAAAAGTCGGCTACCTTCTCCAGCGAAAGCAGAAAACAAAATGAATTTAAACACACACATATAGAATTGCTTTGTTTCCACACGCTTTTATGAGCATGTGTTGGAATCAAGTTGAAACAAAAGTAGTTTCTACTTTGAATCAAGTTGATTTGTCAGCAACTAACACATATGCGTGCGACGTACATAACGTTAAATATCGTGCATGTACGACTACTTGATTCAAGTAACTTGATCAATGACAACGACACTTAAAGGAGGAACTCCATTCCCATGACTTCTGTAACTGCAAAAAAATGCAGAAAACTAGAGCAAGATAGACTTATGTAGATCTAAATAGGAATGACTGAATACAAGTATAAACTAAATAGGAATGACTGAATACAAGTATAAAAATTTATAGCAAAAATATCAAACCTTATGCTATGGATATAATGTTCAAATCGGCATAGCAATAAAGCTATAGAGCTGTATGTGTGTGGTTGAACTACATGAAAAATGACAGCTACGCTATAATAGCACTTTGGATGTGTCTGTGCTCACTATTCACATACAGAGACAATGTGTGATTGTAGTAGAAATCGCTATAAAAAAGTTGAAGTCCGTCAACTGTAACCATAAAATCGCCATAAAAAAGAGGGGTAATTATTTTTGCAGTTGCAGACAAATTTTTGCAGTTGATTCTTATCTCCCTTTCTCGCCAAGGTATCTTCACATAAATGTGTCTCTATTTTTTTTGCAGTTGGGAAAAGTCATGGTAATGGAGGGCCTCCTTAATAAAGACAAAACAAAAACAAAAAAATATATATCGCTCTAGTTTTTGAAAACATATACCTTTCGGAAAAAATACTTTGAAATTTTAAAAATACGAATATAATTTTAAATATCTAGGATAGTTTCAACTAATCCCTCAACACCTTAGCGAATAGGAAAAGAACACAAAGGAAAATAAAAACGATCGAATCATGGTACGGATAGATGCCTCACCCGGATAGATGCCCTTGGAATACATGAACGCATGATTTATTGAAAAAAATAATCTCGAAACACAATTCAATCTCATTCGCGGTACCTTTCGCGGTTTTTTTTGTCCAATTTCTACATGGTATTCATCCATATTAAAATTAAGACCAAATCCTCATCGATTGTCACCTATCCGTGTCCAAAACTGGGGTCCATGGCACGGATAAATGCCTTTTCGATTTTTTTTAGTTAAATTAAAATAGTTATTATTTATTAAACTATTAAATTAGCATAGTTATTAATTATTTAACGCAAACAAAAACAAGCCAAAAAAATTGACATTAATTTTCAAATTAGTTGTCATATAAAAATTTTCTGACAGTACAAACAATTTTTTTAAAAAAACCTATCATAAGGTTAATGGCCGTTTGTAATTTTGTAAACATACTAGGCGCGGTGTAGATTTTATATTCAGTGATTTGTATTCATTCTAGATAGTTTAGCAGTACACGCTGCTAAGATTCGAAATTTTTGAAGTGATAACTTCTTTAGGCGCGTTGGGCGATTTTTGGATGGGTAAAAACTTATGGTTTGGCGTTAGCATCAAAACGTGACGCTTTCCACATTGGAAAACCTTTCAACTTCCAAAGCTTTAAGCTTCAACTTCCACATTGGAAAACTTTTAAAAAAAGCACCTCAACTTCCAAAGCTTTCTGTTATGGTTTTTTCGATAAAAAAAACGGTCATCTCCACTTTTTCAAATTTTTCAGGAGAGACAAAAAACATATTAGCGTGAAATTTTTGCTCTGGGACAAAGTTAACAATTTAAGCCTAGTACGCAGTTCGAGTAAAATGAAATTTCCTATACAAATTTAACACTGCGCTTAAATTTAACCTCAGAAATTTTACCAAGCGGTACGCAGTTCGTTGGTAAAATGATGTGAAAAACTCATGTTGCAATGTTGTCTACATAGATGGCGTAGAAAGTCTCCACTTGATTTTACCAGCATTTTAACTGTTCGGTACATTAAATTCGAGGTAAAAATTTGACAGATGAAAATAATAGAGGTTATGTTTCCAGTTTTCTTAACGAGTATGGTTTTTTTAATTAAAAAGAATGGAAGAATATTTGATTTCTCCACAAACAGTTTTTACTTCGGTTTTAATGTGCCAATTTGGAGACCGCGGTAAAATTTCATTTTACTCGAACTGCGTACTAGGCTTAACAGTTTAAATCAAGCATGTATTCTTACATCATTAAAAGCTTTTATTTAGCTTGCCTTCGTGTCTGTTTGTCTGTCAGATCAAATCTTGCAACCCAATTTTGACCCACTTCCACTTGTCCGATTGACTTGAAATTTTGCACACTTATATAAGTCCGAACACAATACAATATTTTCACTACTTCGTCCTTGTAAGGATAACGGAAGGTCCTGTAAGGATAACGTGATTATCCTTTTCTCCAAATTTTCCGGAAAAAAATCTATTCTGGGGGTTTTTGGGGTCGCTGAATCCGTATCTGTCATTAAAAAATCAGTAAGGATAACGGAAGGTCCTGTAAGGATAACGTGATTATCCTTTTCTCCAAATTTTCCGGAAAAAAATCTATTCTGGGGGTTTTTGGGGTCGCTGAATCCGAATCTGTCATTAAAAAGTCAGTAAGGATAACGGAAGGTCCTGTAAGGATAACGTGATTATCCTTTTCTCCAAATTTTCCGGAAAAAATCTATTCTGGGGGTTTTTGAGGTCGCTAAATCCGAATCTGCCATTAAAAAGTCTGTACGGATAACGGAAGGTCCTGTAAGGATAACGTGATTATCCGGAAAAAAATCTATTCTGGGGGTTTTTGGGGTCGCTGAATACGATTCTCAAGTTAAAAAGCCTGTAAGGACTTCTCAAATGTAAGGATATATATTCGACGACTAAAAAGAACAAAATAAAAAAAAAAATTTTTTTAAAAAAGCTTTTATTAAAAAAGAATGCACTAAAAAGAAAAAAATAATTTTCTGGACGCTGTGTATCACAAATATAAAAGCTTTTAAAAAGCGAGATAAAGCATAAAACAATAAAATAAAATTTTTGCTCGCTTTTAAAAAGCTTTTATATTTGTGATACACATCATCCAGAAAATTATTTTTTTTCTTTTTAGTGCATTCTTTTTTAAAAAAAACTTTTTTTTAAATTTTTTTTTTATTTTTTTTATTTAATGATCCGGATAACAGATCCATATGGATCATTAAAAAAAACAGCTAATGTATATATGTAATTGTTGCTCGGAGTGGCGATAGATATGAAAACCAGACTAATGTTAATGATTTAATTTACAAATTATGAAATATTAATTTTTGATACTACAAATAATTTCAAAATCCAAAAAAATTCTGTTATTTCATAGTTTAAGGTTATCACTTCTGTCGGCAGTCCCAATGACTGCTTTGTTTTTTTTTTGTAGTAATCTAGGCGAAGATAACTAGTAAAAATACAAGCTGTTTCGATTTCTTTTATATGAAAAACGTCAATTGGACAAGTCGTGGAGTAAATTATTAAAATCTTTTACGGGAGAAAACAAATCAAATGGAATTTTTTTGTATTTCCAGAACTTAGAGCGAATATAGCTAGACCGAAATAAGATTCAGAATCAGCGATGTCAAATTATTTAAAAATAATTTTAGTTCCAGCGTAGTCCAAGTGATAAAGTACTTGGCCCGTATTCGGTAGTTTAATTCCCGACTGTGGCATGCCGTGATTCAAGTCCACTCGCTTTACGGAATGAGTAGTCATAGTTGCTTGGTGTTAAGGACATTAATGGTCTAGATATCTATTACGGCCTCTAGTGTTGATGGGTTGCAACGTAAAACCCTGTAAATATAATTCATCCGTGGTTCCCAATCCATGTAAAAAAACTCTAGGTACAGAGCAGGGAGGAAATTGTTATGAAACCTCAATTGAGGAGGCCCAGGCTCTTCAAAGCTGCTGCGCCGAGCATGATGAATTTTAACATCCACGACCACAACAAAACAAAAAATGTATGAATCACTTATAACTACTTTCAGATTCGAAATCAACTATGTCAAATCACCCAAAAACGATTGTAATATTTATATTCAGCAATAACATGTCTGTTGGCAAGTGCCAAAGTCGTTAAATAAGCAACTTTAGCAAATATTGGCTCATTATGTAGTAGTTTGTACACAGAAAAAATACCAATGCTAAAATGTAAACATTTTTTTAAAATTTTTAAAGTGGGTCGAAGCCATGCAAAAATTTACAGAAGCGGCCGAATTGATCGATGCCGAAAGCCGTATGAAAAAGACAATGTGGGGACAATTTTGGTCTGCGCATCAGCGTTTCTTCAAATATCTGTGCATAGCTGCTAAAGTAAATCATGCTGTAACAGTAGCTAGAGAAGCGATAAAGTATGGAAAATGTGTTGTCATTGGGCTCCAATCTACAGGAGAGGCACGAACGTTAGAACAATTGGAACGAGATGATGGTGAGCTCAGTGATTTTGTATCAACAGCAAAGTGAGTCAGTAGTTGAATATTGTTAAAAACTAAATTTAGTAAAACTGGTTTCATTTTCTATCTTTTTTATGTGAATTTTAGAGGAGTTTTTCAATCACTGGTTGAAAAGCATTTCCCTGCTCCGGATAGAAATCGCATCCATCGATTGCTTGGCATCGAATCGAAAAAGATTGAGCTACAGTCGATAATGGAAGAAGATATAGCGGGAACATCAAAACGGAAATCAAGTAAATTGTGAAATATGTGCATGTAATCTAATCAAATGATCTTAATTTAGGTTCGCTTTCAGTTCGACAAGCAGCCCAACGGACTAAACGCTCTCGGCTCGGCTCCTCGGACGCGAGCGACGAGTCCAATCAGAACTCTGATGATTCCGACTTTAAAATGTCTGAGAGCGAAACAGGAGAATCAGATCATGGCTCAGACAGCTGTCCAAGTAGCGATTTTAATCCCTTCTATTCAGGGTCGGATAGTGATGCGGATCCTTGGGTGAGTTCAAGAAAGAAAAAGAAAACTAAGACAGATAAATCGCCACGAAAAAAGCCGAGAAGTACTCAAGATAAAATTCAGCAGTTACTTGCAAAGAAGCAAGAACAGAAACCTGTTGTGACTCAAGCAAATGGCATTCGAATGCAGTTAGGTCCACCACCAAAAGACGCCATAGAGAGGGCATGCAGTATGAAGGAAGAACTTCTCAAGAAAATCGATAGGCTCGGCGATCGACTTCCACCAAATACTTTAGATCAGCTAATAGATGAGTTAGGCGGGTCCGATAACGTCGCAGAGATGACAGGACGCAAGGGACGTGTCGTGCAAACAGAAGACGGTTCGATCCAGTACGAGTCAAGATCTGAACAGGATGTTCCGCTAGAAACTCTAAATCTCACAGAAAAGCAGCGTTTTATGAATGGCGAAAAGGATGTGGCAATCATATCGGAGGCTGCCTCCAGTGGTATTTCTCTGCAAAGTGACCGGCGCGTGCGGAATCAACGTAGAAGAGTTCACATCACACTTGAACTGCCTTGGTCTGCAGACAGAGCTATTCAACAGTTCGGTCGCACGCATCGATCAAATCAGGTTAATGCGCCCGAATACATTTTCCTCATTTCGAATTTGGCCGGTGAACGGCGGTTTGCGTCCACAGTTGCCAAGCGTTTAGAGTCGTTGGGCGCTCTCACACATGGTGATCGAAGAGCGACAGAAACACGTGACTTGTCGCAGTTTAATATTGACAACAAATACGGCCGAACGGCCCTTGAAGCAGTTATGAAGACAATTATGGGCTATGAGTCGCCCATAGTCCATCCACCAGAGGACTATAAGGGAGATTTCTTTAAGGATATTGCTGGTGCACTGGTTGGTGTCGGATTAATTGTTAACAGTGAAGCAATGCCGGGCATTCTCAGTCTCGATAAGGACTATAATAATATGTCAAAGTTCCTCAATAGAATTCTAGGAATGCCAGTTGAACTGCAGAATCGGCTCTTCAAATATTTTACTGACACCTTGGCTGCAATAATCGCGCAGGCTAAAAAGATGGGACGGTTTGATTTGGGTATTTTAGGTGAGATTTGATTTTTTCAAAACAAAACTCAAGGATAAATATATGTTTTCTTAAAATTTACAATAGATTTAGGAACGGCTGGCGAAAATGTTGCTAGAATAAAGCTAGTAAAGTTCATACGGAAACATGCAACTGGTATAGCCCCAACAGAAGTACACACAGTGCAAGTTGAACGTGGAATGATTTGGCAGGAGGCCATTGACAAGTAGGTTTTTTTCACCTATAAAATTAGTAAATCAAAGAGCGTATAATTATTTAATGTCAGTTACTACGTTTATAAAACTAAGGAAATACAGCTTTTTAGACCACATTTCCTATAATGCGGTTCTAGTATGTCGTATTAATAGATATTATAAATCCAAATCTACCCCCAAAAAATTGTGGCTGGAACATAAATTCGAATTTTCTTGTCCATATAAGACTTTCTGAAAATTCATGTGTGGGGTATCTGGCCGTACTGAAATAAAACAAAGATCAATCTGATGTAGCACGCTCTACTGACGAATCGAGAGTGCACAATTATTCGCTTATTCTAGAAAGCCTAACTGGATAATCTAATTGAATGCCTAACAAAAGGCTGGACCAGTTTAGTCTACAATGATAAACATAACAAAAACTATAATTGCCAATCATATGGTGATTTAAGTGAACGGCGAACAGTTGTATCAAAATTCCACTTTGAAGTCAAACTTTTCAATAAGATTTTTTAAAATTTATTCCAATCGGATTTTGATGTATGGGAGTTTTATGTAGAATCATATCTTAAAATTTTTGCCCATTAACGAACTTAGCCTTTGCATTTTACGAAAAACGAATCTGCGTCAAATTTCAAGTCTCTAGCTCAATCCGCACGTCCGCAATCCGCGCCACAGACAGACGGACGGACATGCAAAATTCATTCATCATTCTAAACACTGGTGTAATTCATTTTTGTGTGTGATAACGGGATCTTGGCGTTACAAACGGTAAGGCAAATTTAATATACCCTTTGGTTTGACCTCTTCTTCTATCTATATATATAAAAGAAAGTGACGTTAGTTACTACGCTTATAACTCAAGAACGGTTGGATCGATTTCGATGATACGCACCAATTCGGACTGGTCTTCGGTCAAACCAGAAGAATACCCAAGAAAATTTTGGAAAATCTCCATGGAAATGCGGGAAACACATTTTCCACATACAGCGCCATCTATGATACACGACATGTATTAAGAACGAATATGGTTTTGTGTGGTGGTACCGATAGTGCCATTTCAATAAAACAAAACACCACCACTACCACTTTAGGACAACTTTTTCAGGACTTTTTTTTATGACCATTTTTTTTTGTGACAATTTTTGCTTAGCGACAACTTTTTATCACGAATTCATTCAAATTACATTTCGATTTTTCCATTATTTCTGTTATCAACATTGAAAAAAATTATGAAAAACAAAATTCAATCTCCACATACAACGTTATGTGTAGAAAACGAACATGATTTCGTATGCTGGTTCTGGTAATGCCAGTATATGGCGTTGTGTCCATCAACTTTTGACAGCTGATTCATTTGCACAACCTTTCCATCGCAAATTATTGAGATGTGCAGACGTGTGCCGCGATTTATCAGTATTTTTTTTAATTTCCTACAAATTTTTATCACTTTGGCAGTTATTGCAATTCAATCTGATTTAATTGATTCTTTTGAAACGATTTTTTGTGAAAATTACCAACGAAAAGTGATTTCACAGAGGTGAGTTCAGTTTGATGAAGTGCACTTTGTGAATGGTTATGTTCATTGTGATTGCGTGCGCATCAACTGGAGTGCAGGAACAAACTTATTGGGGTGCGAAAGCGTTTTTTTTTTGATTTGTGAGATAGAGTTATATTTTTTTTTTGACTTGTGAGATGGAGTAACGTATAAACTCAAGAACTACTGCACCAACATAGACTATGAATCATGACCAAGGTTTATAGTTAGGTGTGGTCGCGGTATCGGCTCGCTTTCCACCCCCTCGCCTGTTATCTTCTAAACCACTGCAGGGATTTGAATACGGTTTTCAGTGTTGAACAGGTCAATCATAATATAAATTTTTAACCACTCAAACTACTCCGCTCTACATGGTGCGAGCCCCCTCTGCAGCTCTCTCCTAAACTACAGAACGGATTTTTATACGATATGTAGGCCCTTATTATGAATGTCAATACACAATTGATAGTTGATAATTATCAACTAAGTTGATACATCGGTATTACGAATGTCAATCGGTGTCAACTTTATTGATAGCTGTCAACCAAAGTTGACACCGATTGACATTCGTAATACCGATGTATCAACTCAGTTGATAATTATCAACTATCAGTTGTGAATTGACATTCATAATAAGAGCCTTAGTGTTGGATAGGTTATCTGTCAAGGTAAATTTTCGACCAATCCCCTCCTCAGCTATCTCTCAAACTATTTGATTAATATATCTCTCAAACTATTTATATATGTTACAACATAAATGTAAAAATCTTAAGTGTCTGGCGAAAAGGGAATTCGCTCTATTCCCTTTCTCCCAAGCAGATGGAAAAAATATTTGCAATTTTCTTGAAAACAGTGCGTCAAACAACAAAAAATTATTTGAAATATATAGCCCTATTATGAAAGTCTCGCGACTCGTCGTACTGCGGCAAATCTGCCACTGCGGACTGTTTTGGTATTATGTAAGTCCGCACGACCTGCGTTTCAAGCAATTTCAAGTCCGCATCTATTTGGCTGCGGACTCACCTTTTCCAGCGACATTTCGAGGTTATGAAAAAAAGAGACTGTGTTTGATTTTCTTATCATTGATTTTCTTATAATTTTCATATCAGTGTTGTTATTATCATTAAAGAAAAAAAGTGCTACACTTGGAAACATTGCTATATTTTTGAAAAATAAATAAATAGCCCTATTGTGGAAGTCGCGTGACTCGTCGTACTGCGGCAAATCTGCCACTGCGGACTGTTTTGGTATTATGGTAGTCCGCAAGACCTGTACACCGATTCTGAGCATAATCGAAACTTATCGCCAGTGGAATATCGAAAAGAGGGATTTTTTTTAAAAGTTAGGAAATTTTCTTGAAGATCCGCAGCGATGAAGAATTTTTACCTACCCGATGTGAATTTCATAAGTTGCAAGTGTAATAAGCAACCCAAAAAATCTCGATTTGACAGCCGCAAATGTACCGCGAAAAACTTTAGATAGTGTTTTTAATAATTTACCAAAGACAATGAATTCCGCAGTACCCGTTTATTATTACTTTAGGAGGAATCAAATGCGAATAATGAGACGAAATCTACGGGCAGCGTCAGAGCCTTTTCCGATACCCGAAGAAAGGGGAAAAAAGCGTAATTTATATATGTTTAAAAACTAAATTTATGTGTTGTGTACAGATATCCTACTACTAGATCAAGCCATTTGCTATCTCAAATGGGCCACTGAAACGTCAAAAAGCTGTGACGAAAAAAAGGGACAAAGCTAGTCATTCTGGGAAATTAAAATTCTGGAAAAAAATGCTTATGCAGGTCCCCGACGGAATATTTTTCAATCCCTATACCGATTATTCATGTTAATATTCAGAGCTGCCGCATACATTAATATGCAATTCCCTAAACCGTGTGTAAGTCTTATGAGTTCGACGTAAAACATATAATTCAAGTATTATTGAGTTTGGTGATTCGAACGTCTGACATCACTAAAATTCGAAGACAAAATGAGACAACCATAGTCACGCTGTCCCATATTTTTGCTATGGAATTGTTCGAGTGCCGCGATCTAGTAGTACGATATCTGTGTGGCAGTGGAAATAATTGAAAAGTTGACTCCGCACATGACTGAAGTGGGGCCCAATCGAACTTTAATATCGCCTGCTCTTCGTGTTTTGTGTGCGCTAAACTTATACGCAAACGCACTGTTTTCACTACCTCATAAAGCAAGTGATATCCATTGGAAATGTCGATAAAAACGTTGGAAATGTGGAATAGATTTCCAGACGTCAAACCATTAATGTTACCCGAGTGAAGGAAATCGCATTGGAAGTCAAACCTGCATTAGTGTGCTGTATCCACCAACACAATTAAAAGAAAGTTGAATATGTGCACATAACTCGCTTGTCGATAATTATCGACAGTTCCCTCAGAATCCCTATACTGTTTTTCAAGCAATTTCAAGTCCGCAACTATTTGCGAAAAAAAAGACTGTGTAAGTAAATTATTTTTTCTTTTTTATATATTTATAATTACAATGTTTTTTTTTATATATATGTATATAGATAAGGCAATGAAGCAAACAACTCAAAGACAGTTCAAAACTCTGATCGAGGAAATGGGTTCCCGACAGGGAAAACAAAACAGGAGGTGAACGATTTTTGGGAGCATCTCTAATTGATTTTCTTGTAATTGTTATATCATTGTTGTTATTATCATTAAAGGAAAAAAGAGCTACACTTGAAAACATTGCAATATTTTTGAAAAATAAATAAAATCTTTGACAACTGAAACGAATCTTTCTCACGTTTGACAGTTCAACGCGAACCAACGCATATGATCGCAGAGAGTCTAGTCCGCAAACGGCATGCGGACTTACATAATACCAAATCACTGCGGAATGGACTCCGCACGACTTACATAATAGGGTTAATAATTACTGCATAATTTTTCTATACATCAAAATACTTTTGAAAAAAAAGGATTTTTTCATATTCAAACATAACAAAAGCTATAATTGCCAATCTGGCAATTATTGAAAACCCGTATGGTGATATTCGTATCAAAATTCGAACAGTTGTACCAAAATTCCATTTTTTTTAAATTTATTCCAATCGGATTTTGATAAGATGCACCGTTTTTGAGATATTTACAAAAAACGTTTCCGTTCGTATGGGGGGTACCCCCCTAATGGTCTATTTTTGCCCATTAACAAACTTAGTGCCGTTTGCACCAACAAAACTTAGCAACTTATGTACAACTTAATAAATTTAAGTCGAAGAATTTCTACGGTTTAAGTAGGCTAACCATAACTTAATTTTTTAAGAATAATACGCGCAAATGGGCCTTAGTCTCGCATTTTACGAAAAACGGATCTGCGTCAAATTTTAAGTCTTTAGTTCAATCCGTGCGCCGGCAATCCGCACCACAGACGGACGGACGGATGGACATGTAAAAATTAATTATTTTTATCATTCTAAACACACTTGTGTAATTCTTTTGTTTGTGTGATGACGGGATCTTGGCGTTACAAATGGTAAGGCAAAGTTAACCCGTTCGGTACATGTTTTTTTCTATGGGGGTTAAAAATACTCTCTATACAAATTAATGATGTTTAAGCTATCAGTATTCATTTAAAAAAAAAATTAAAATTTTTTAATTTTCCACAAATACATTCACTGTAGTCCAGATTTTTACTCAACTAATCAAAATTGGGTCACAAATGCACTTAAAGGTGCACTGAATGACGAGAATTTGAATGTAAGTAGCACAAATATAGAAAGTGAAGCAATAAATCAAGAATTAGAAAATTTACTCGAAATTGTGAGAAAGAAAAAATAAATTTTTGAGCTTAAAAAACAGTCAGCGCAGCAGTTAAATGTGGAATGTGACGCTCCAAAACCGGTTCACTTTCATTTTAAAGACTTTGAGAATTCAATTTTGTCATTTTCTTGTGACGATAACTATCCAGTTAAGAAATTTGTACAGAATCTCGAAGAATCTGCCGAAATCTATAAATGGGATAGCCGCACTTTATTCATTTACGCCAAACGGTTCCTCAATTGTACGGTTTTAGCGAAGTTGTGGATGGAATTAAAATCGGCCTTGTTAAGAGACATTGATAAAAAAGTTACAGGTGCCGAAATTCACATGATGTTGCAATCTCGAAGAAAAAAAACTGACGAAAATTTGCAACAGTATTTATTAGCCATGCAGGAAGTCGCTACGTTGTCCGACGTTGACGAAGAGGATCTGATAAAATACGTGATCAACGGGATCAAAGATTCGACAGTTAATAAAACAATGTTTTATGGGGCGAACAATATGGCGGATTTCAAGACAGCTATCAGAAAGTACGAAAAAATGAAAAATTTCAACTCCGTTCAATCCGAGTCTGACAAACAAAGCAAGAATTATCAAAAGGCGCCGCATAGTATGAATATGACGAAGCTCCGTTGCTTTAATTGTAATTCATATGAAAACGTCACTTTTCGCCAGTTTCTGGTAAGGTTAAAGGACACCTTCATAATATCCCGAAAGAGAACGGGCAATTGCGTAATAATACCGATGCTGTCTAAAGAATGCGAGTCTCATTCATCTGGCGATTGGAGCTTATATTTACCTAAAATAGAGAATGCCATAAACAACACTGCAAATCGAAGCACAGATTATACTCCCAGTAGACTCCTTTTTGGCGTAAATCAAAAAGGCGAGATATGTGACAAGATTATGGAATATATATCGCGAAATGTAGAAACGACAGGACGAGATTTAGTTTCAATTCGCGAACAAGCATGTAACCAACTAAGGAAAATTCAGAACTATAACAAGAGTTATTACGACAATAGACAAAAACCTCCACACAAATATCAAAAAGGCGATTATGTTATGCTAAAACATGTCTCAAGCTTGCCGGGTATTAACAAAAAGTTGGTGGCAAAATATAGAGGACCTTATGAGGTCGCAGAAGTATTATATAATGATCGGTATCTCGTAATAGACATCGAAAGCTTACAATTATCGTGAGTCCCATACAAAGGCATATGCTCACCAGCCTTACAAATATTGATTAATTTTTAATGAAAAACATAACAAAAGCTATAATTGCCAATCTGGCAATCTGGCAAAACCCGTATGGTGATATGGCATTGTTCGAAGTTTAAAAGAACGACGACCAGTTGTATCAAAATTCAACTGTTCAATAAGATTTTTTAAAACTTTTTCCAATCGGATTTTGATGTATAGGAATTAGGGGTTGCATTACCGGACGGTTTACCGGTTTTACCGGCCAATTTTATTACCGAAATTACCGGTAAATTAAAAAAAATACCGGTAATTTCGGTAATTTTTACTTTCTTCTACGGACTATAATAAAGTATTGTATTCATGAAAAATTTCGACCTCTTAATTTTGCCTAAAAAAACATTTCCCGATCACTCCTGAGCAGAGATGCAAACCAAATGTTTTTTGAAAAAGGTTCGGTTTTGGTTCAGGGACTCTTTCGACATCTGGTTTTGGTTTTGGTTTCCAAGTTTTGAAATTTATGGTTTTGGTTCGGTTTTGGTTCAAAGAGCTTGGTTTTGGTTCGGTTTTGGTTCGGTTTTGGTTCAGACAAAAAACTCGATTGAAAAAATTTATTTTAAAAAAGTAAAAAAACAAAAAAATAACAATTCAGTCTTATTTAACAAATTTAAAAAAAATCGATTTTTGGTATATGGATATGATATATCGTCAGCTTAAAGTGAATTTGTGCTAAGTCCAAAATATGAAATTTTACAAAGGAGCAAAAAAAAGCCTTGTTAAATCAATTTAATTTTCATTTAAAGAAAACTGAGTCTGATTAAAAGAAAACTGAGCTTCATTTAATTCTCAGTCAATTTTCAGTTTTCTTTAAATGAAAATTAAATTGATTTAACAAGGCTTTTTTTGCTCCTTTGTAAAATTTCATATTTTGGACTTGGCACAAATTCACTTTAAGCTGACGATATATCGATATATAAATTAACGTTCAGTTATTTGCTATTTAAATTTATTAACAAGATATCTTCAAGCAGAACATCTTCAGTGTTGGCCCGTTTATCCGACAGCACGAACTTCAAAGTTGAAAACGCCCTTTCGACCGTTACCTGGGTCGCCGGTACTGCAAGGACAATGGCAGCAAGATTACTTAATTCCTTAATATGATAATTTTCCCAGAATTCTAAAATGTTGAAGTCTTTAGTGGAAAGTGGCACTCTTTTAACATTATCAAACGAATGAATTTTAGCAACCATATTATTAATTTTAGTACCAGTGGCATCATTTATTTGATCCAAATTTAACAAACTTTGCTTTTCTTTCTCGATGTTTTCAATGAAGCTTTCCAATTGATTTATCTCGTTCGAACAGTGTCCCGAAACATTTGAAATTTCAATTTCAACATGACTATTGTTGTCATTTTTTTCTTCGTTATGAAAATATCTTGATATGTATAAATAAATTTTAAGCAGATGTGATTTCGCTTGCGTTTTTTGGACTTCATTTAAAATAATTTGGTATCGCGGATCCAAATACATACAAGCCAACATCGGATCACTGTCCATTATTTTTTCACTACGTTTATCTAGTGATACGATAAAATTTTTAGAAAACTCACTTTTGATTGCTTGTATTTTAAGCTTACAAATAGTCCAAGCACTATAAAAATCACCTAATGTTAATTGCTTATTCTGTAGTGTCATAAAAGCCTCGTTTGCTGGCTTAAGTACAGTTACTATTGCATTAATGTTATTCCACGTGTAAGCATCCAAGTGGAGTTCTTCAAAACCATCTGATAATTTTACGCAAAATGGTTTAAGGACACATGAAAATGGTTTAAATGGACACATGATATACGATGAGTTCCATCTTGTAACACAGTCCAAAATAGGTTTTTTTAATTTTTTAAGTTTCAGCATATTTAACAATACGTTGGTTCGGAGTTTTTTCACGACTCGTCTTGCTTTTTCTATTGTATCCTTAAATAAACTGTTTCTCAAGACATCACCAATAGCCAACTGAAGCGTATGTGCAGCGCATCGTAAAATTTTAAGAAAATCCTTTGACCCGTTGAGACTACATTCTAAATCAAATAAAAAATCATCATTAACTATAGATGTACCATTAGAAAGTGGTTCGTCCTCGGTTTCGTCGTCTGCTTCTTCTTCTTCCTGAGATGAAACTTCATATTTATCAAAATTATACATATTCTGATTTTCGGCAAGTAGTATACCTGTCTTAAACATTTTGGCTCCATTGTCTGTTGTAATTGTATACACTTGATTTATACATAAATTATACGACTTTAAAATATCTGTTACAATACGAGCAATGTTTTCGCTCGTATGCCTAACTTGCATTTCTCTCATAGCGAGAGTTTTAACATAAATTTTTCCTTTTTCTATATACTGCACATTGATACCCAAAACTGATCTATCTAACCTAGAGGCACTATCAATTTTCAGCGAAAAAATTTTATATTTTAAATTATTTGTGATTTCTTCTCTTAAAATTCTAGCCTTTTCAATAATGCTATCTCGAATATTTTGTCTATTAATTGTTAGATTTTCATTTATTCCATTTAGAATTGGATCTAAAATCCGTCGAAAGCCACTGTCCTCAAGCATGGATAAAGGTCTGCCATTTATTGTAACTAATTCGAGGCATGCTTCTTTTACTTCATTTGCAGTCATCAATATATTAATTTTTCGTTGAGTTGTTGTGGGAGAAAAAAAATTAGTTAATGTAGAATTTTTTGGCAAATCTTTCCCATTTGTTTTATTTTTCATTCTGCGTTTTGAATCAATTAGATCGTAAGATTCTTTATGCTTCCTCTTGAGATGTCGCATTAGATTTTCTGGGTGGCTATTGCTCATAAAAGCACTGCAATCGTTGCATTTACTGGTTTTTGTGTTTTCATCATACGCAAATTTCCCAAAAACTGGATGACTTTTATTTAGATTAATACTGCTCATTTTATTCTTCTTGATGCATGGAAAGAATACATTTATATAATATATTAAGATATTACTTAAAAAATTGGAGATACTTACATAAAACCAGTAACAAGCAATATTTTTTTTTGGTTAACTTTGAAATATGAACCAAATGTCAAATTCAACAGGGTTGTCAATTTTCTTTTGGGTGCTAGGGTTCGAAATTTTAAGTATACGGAAAGCAATTTTTTTGGGTAGTAGATTAACATAGAAAGTTTTTAGATTTTAAATATGGTCGATAATAAAAAAATTTCAATCCTAAATATTTCAATATAAACTGAACCGAACCGAACCAATGGAAAAAATTCTGGTTTTTGGTTCGGTTCAATCAGCTTGTTCAAAAATGGTTTGGTTTTGGTTTGGTTCGGCCATATTTTTTCAGAGAGGTTCGGTTCGTGGTTTGGTTTTGGTTCACTAAAATTTCAATGGTTCAGTGGTTTTTGGTTCGGTTCAAAAACCGGTTTGCATCTCTGCTCCTGAGTCGATTGGAGTCATATTAAAAAAATGTCTTTCTGTCTGTTTTCTCAAAAACTAATAGAGCTAGCGCCATGAAATTTTATAGGCATGTTGGGTCCTGAAATGAGACGATCCTATCAACTTTTGGTGGAAATCCGTTAACCGGAAGTATCCAAAATTGCTGTTTTTCAAAAATCGCAATTTCGTTTTTCTCGATTTACTCCCAAACTACGCGTTTTTTAGTGGCCTTAAGTATGACAAAACTTGGAGAAAATAAAATTTCCCACACTTTTGTCTTTAGCTATAACTCGATATCTCAACCTGTTATCGAGATAAACCGTTATTTAAAAAAAAAACAGTTTTTTTGCGATTATCTCGAAAATTAACGGGTTTTTGCTGACTGAATGTATGAAGTGAATTAATGAGAATGGCATTCTGCACAATTTTGTTTCTTACCGTTATTGAGATATTTTCATTATGAAAAAAATCATATTTTTGCGAAAAATTTGCAAACTAACGGTTTTTTGACAAATCAGTTAAAAGAATAATTAAAGATGTTAACATTTTCTACATTTTTGCCATTTACCGTAAATTGATATCTTTTACAGTTCTCAAGTTATCTCAAATTTTATACATTTTTGATATTTTTGAATAAACAAAGAATTTATTGGGAGGTTGTATTGGGGTGACAACGCGACAGGGCTCTAGCGTAAATTGCGCAGGGTCGTAGATTTTGTAGAAGAAAGTTTTGTGTTGAGCACAACTGATATTTTTTGTATTACTTTGGCGGGCTTAGCGGACCTATTTTAAGAAATTAAAACAAAAGTTGTGTTTTAATTTTCCAGCCTGACGTTTTGAGCCTTGTTTTGGCTCATCTTCAGAGGCGTTAAACCAGTGATTCTTAACCTTTTTAAAGCCAGGGAGCACTTTTGATCAGAAGAAAAATTCGCGGAGCACAAAAATCAAAACGTCAAAAAACCAACATACATAACTTTTATTAAAACCTAGCTTTCATGGTCTATGTTGGAGCTAAACTTCAGGCCAATCGGCTCGGTAGTTTCCCCGTGAAAGGCTAACATAGAGGAAGAGCTAAGCTTCGAGTACACTTTACCCCCTCCCCTTACTCCCCCCACCCCTCGCGCTACTTTTCCGTATGCCTATGTTGGAACCACAACTACCGCAGACACTCATGCCAAATTTCTAATCAATCGATTCAGCCGTTTTTGCGTGAAAGAGGAACAGACAGACAGACATACAGACACCAACTCATTTTTATATATTAGTATGATATGATATATTAGTATGATATGATTAAACTGATTATTACATAACAGTTAAAAATAACATCAATTAAAAAATAAATAAAAAAATATTATATATTCGAATGAAATTTATTTGAGGCGAAAATCATTTAATAATATTTGTCTGTCAGTCTGTCTGTCAGGCTGTGTACAAGATTTCTCAAGAACTAATACAGCTAGCGCCATGAAATTTTATAGGCATGTTGGGTCCTGAAATGGGACGATCCTATCAACTTTTGGTGGAAATCCGTTAACCGGAAGTATCCAAAATGGCGGTTTTTCAAAAATCGCAATTTCGTTTTTCTCGATTTACTCCCAAACTACGCGTTTTTTAGTGGCCTTAAGTATGACAAAACTTGGAGAAATTTCCCACACTTTTGTCTTTAGCTATAACTCGATATCTCAACCTGTTATCGAGATAAACCGTTCAGTTTTTTGCGATTATCTCGAAAATTAACGGGTTTTTGCTGACTGAATGTACCCAAGGAGCATTTTTCGGTTGGGAAGTAGTCCTATGGCACACGAACCGACTGAAAGTCATGACTCACGACCGTCCTTATGACTGAAATTGTGGTACTGAAGAAGTGCTGGCGACCCAAATACGACTGAGTGGCGAATAGCCGCTACCGCCTGAAGACGTCGAATATCCCGCGGTAGAACTTTGATAAGTTTGCCGAAACGGTTGCAAGGACCCTTTTCACGACCGGGAGAGAAAAAATGAGCGAAGATGCCACACAACGACAAAAAATTCTCACCATAAAATGCTGACACAAATTAATTCACACTAATATTGGTTAAGCGAAAACATAAATATGAAGAGAAAACAACTTAGAAATTAAATTACACGAGAAGACGATGATTTTTATAAACGATATGGAAAACACGCACTTTTAATATCGAATTTATGGAGCTTTTCTAGCTTGAATTGACAAACCCTTGCAAATTTTTGACGAATATCATGATTATGCTTCGTAAAATTTCACGCGCCCTGCAGAAAATCCTTTTTACACCATTTTTTGCACTAAATAATTTTTTTCCCACGACAATATTTGAGTATTTTTTTACTCGAATAAAAATGTCACTTAAATATCTTGAAAACACAATACTAGCCACTTAAACGTTTTTTCAGCACACATTCCGATTAAAATTTCAATTTTTATATAATTTCGTTTCAATTTATATTTTGCCTCCATTAACAATATTTTTGACTATTCCAGACGCTATATAATTGTACCAACTTAAAATAATTTTAACTAATGCTAACATTTAGCGTAACGCGAGGGGATAAACAATATTTTTGGTTTTCTGATTTGATGCATAGATGTACAGAGCTTTTGGAGTTCCTACTCTGGAGCAAGCAGCATATAGTTGACCATGCGAAAAACATGGTTTTTCTAAATTTAGTCCGGCAACGCGCAGTGACTGCCCTTGAGCTTTGTTGATTGTCATCGCGAAAGCAAGACGCACAGGAAACTGTAGTCGTTTAAATGTGAAGGGCAAATCAGTGGGAATCATTGGAATGCGCGGAATCAGCACATCTTCTCCTTTACATTTGTCGTTAATAATTGTTGCTTCAATTACATTCGGCATCAGTTTTTTTAACGGAAAGTCTAGTTCCGTTGCACAACTTTGGCGTATTGAGATTTGGAAGGAGCAGTATTGGTGAGCCAACTTTCAATGTCAATATGTGCGGTGGCATTCCAGCAGGCTCCAATGAATTGAGAAATTTTACTGGATAATTAACAGCTTGATCCTCTTCTGTAACTGTGTCAATGGATTTGTATTTCGTAACCGTACCAGGAATTTTTAATTGAATGTTATTATTAATTCGATTGACGTCATCATTCTTTGGAGCTAAGATAGCTCGCTCGCATAGCCAATCGTGATTCCTGAAATTGTTGGCGATGTTCGGGAAAACCTTATTTTCAAGATCTTCAATTGATGACTGAAGTTGACAGAAGTTCAGTGGGAACGATATCTCCTGTGTTTCAGGAATAACTGGAAGTTTGCCGTCGCCCATATCCACAAGTTGCTTGGCAAATGTTTTTGCAGATACATCTCCAAATAAATGCACACGCATATTGGTCGACAGTTTTATTTTCTTCACATGTCACCAGAGAGCCGAATTCTTCAGACATGCGTTCAGCTCGTCTGCTGGAGTTGATCTTGGAATGACGGGCAAAGTTTGACGGAAATCACCGGCGAGCAATATCAGAGCTCCGCCCATTTGGCGTTGATCGCTTCGAAAATCTCGCAGAGTACGATCAAGTGCTTCAAGCCCTTTTTTATGGGCCATGGTACATTCATCCCAAATAATGATTTGGCATGTTTTCAATACAGTTGCCATCCCAGATGTTTTTCCAATGTTGCAAAGAGGATCTGCAGCTAGATTTAAATTCAATGGTAGCTTGAGAGCCGAATGCGCCGTGCGTCCTCCATCAAGTAGCGTTGCTGCAATCGCAGATGATGCCGCAGCCAGAGCAATCTCATGCTTCATTCGAATTTCGGCGAGTATCAAATTGAGAAGAAATGTCTTTCCTGTGCCTTCTGGTGCATCAAGAAAAAGAAGTCCACCATTTCCGCCTCGTACATGCTCCATAACTGTGTCGTACGCGAGTCGTTGATCGTTTGTTAAGCGCCTTTTCTGAGCCTCAACATAAACCTGTAGCGCATCGACGTCATATTGTTTTTCTCGCAATACGTCTCTATCGGCAACATCGTTTCTGTCACGTACCGGTGAAAATAGTCCAAGCTGATTGAGGATTTTGTTGTTAATCGACATACACATATCCTCAAGTGATATCAGTGCTTCATTGAAAATGTCTTCCGAATACTGTACATCCAGACCGGGGTTGTTTCTGCGTGCTCGGAGAAGTATGTCTTCGCTCATACCAAGTTTGAAACATGCTTCTCTGTATGTCTGACACACTTGACCATCAATGGTTTTGATTACTTGAAACGATGTTGGTCCTTTGACCACGTGAAGCAGCATTCGCAAATAGTAGTATTCAGCATTATTTGGATGAACAGTATATACTCGTCCCAATGTGGCAGTAGAAAATATGCCAGCTATCGAAGAATGCCTGGCGCCTCGTTTTCTTCTGCAAAATATCTTCGTCGATTGATTCCAAGTGTAATAGTTGGGAACTTCGTGATATAGCAACGTTTTTGCGAATTCGTCAGTTGCACACAATTGGAAAAAAGCGGTCAATGTTGTGTTTGGTGGATCTGCAGCTCTCTGGGGTGCATTCTCTTCCGTGAAGTAGACTCGTTGACCGTTTTCCAAGTGAAGACTGAGATGGATGACAGCAGGAAAGCGTTCATGAATGTCGAAACCTAGGATTCTCCATACAGCTTCATTACTGCTAATATAACGTCCCATTTGAAATTGTTCGACTTCATTGACGGGTGCGTTGGGATTCGCAAGTCCGAAAACTGCCATATCGCTGCCTTTATTAACATATTTACATATGTATTTAATAGATTTAACCGAATTGCAGGCCTCCACGTTAATATGCGCATTGAATGATTTGGAAAGAATAGGAGAGTATGGCACAATCCATTGATTATCAATTTTAAAATCAACGTTATTGATTTTTATAGTTGCTGTGTGTCCCCTATCATCTGGTTTTCGTCGTCTGTACAGCGGATAACCATCGCCACCAGTTTGCGTTTCTTGGAGCATCTGACGTGGATAATTTTTGGTGCATTTTCCATCTTTCATGCATGGCGAATGAGGGTTGTGTGGTCCACATGGTCCGTGAATCATATGTTTTTTCACAATTTTAAATAATTCTGGATCGGGCAGCTCAGCAGCAATGATATCGTCAATTTGAGTAGGAAGAATTTTTTCAACCAACCAAATTAAGATATGGGCATGTGGTAAACCTCTTTTCTGCCATTCAATCGAATACATCTAGCAGCAAGTTTCTCCGTATATATGGCTGTTAGTGATGAGATCGATAAAATGTATCAATTTTTGTTTGAAAACTCTCGCTGTGAGGTCATGCCGATGGGATGGTTGCTGGCCAGGCAGAAGTAAATCTTTGATTTCGGTCCAAGATGGATTGCATGTGAACGTGATGAAAATATCTGGACGTTCATACTTGCGAACATATGTCAGAGCATCCTGAGCATATTCGTGCATGTGTCTTGGACTTCCAGTATACGAATCCGGAAGTATAACCTTTTGTCCAATGTCAGTAACTGTTCCATCATTCGCAATAGCATCTCGTAAATGAATATACTGTTCGACTCGAAGTTTCGATTGATTGTAACGAATGTAATTCAGTCGTTCGCTTTTGACTTTAGCGTACATATCAACGATGAATTGTTGGAAAAGTTGACGACACTTCAGGATGAGGTTAGATTGTTGTGCTCGAATCATGATACGATACGCATAAAAATCCATACAACTGATTTTTTTCGTTGTCGTAGCACCTGTGACGGGATGAGTTTGATACAATTCGAGATGATATCCGTCTTCTCCACGCGGAAACAGTATTGGATATTGAAGTGCATCGTACGATCGGTGTGTTTCAGCAACACGTTGCTTGGTTTGATCTCGTCTGCTTATAACAATATCTCGCCGGTTAATCTCTGTTCCGACAATTACAGCTGCTACTTCAGGGACCGTTGGAGCATTGAAGCGTCTTTCATGCTCATTCAACGGCGTTTTATCTGCCCTGATAATGACTTTAAAGTCATCTGCTCTTACATTTTCTAATGCGGATTTGAAATCTCGGACCAAACAGTTGTGCTCGTGGAATAATGCTCGCAATTCAGCAATAATTTTCCGATCTGTTGTTAGACTAAATGCACATCGTCGATCAATCTCTTCCTCGACATTGTCCATGAAATATATTTGCAAAAACTGTGCATCTTCTTCAGGCGCAGGAAGAAGTGAACCAATCTGATGATACACTTGTCCTTGGACTTTGAATGTAGGCATGAAATTACCATATTTCACAATATTCGTCGCTCCAAACGATGTCATTTGAAAGCATGAGTTGTATTTCCGAATATGTAGTAGAAAGTGTTTGGACTCCCGAGTACCTCCATCCACATAAGTTGAAAGTGGTTCTGGTGGCTCAGCCAGTGGTGGCAAATTGACTTTGCCATTGGAGCAACACATGCCAGGCGTTTCTCTTTGAAATTTCTTAGCGCCACAATGAGAGCACAAATTAGTCATTTTACCAATGACAACATGGCGATTACTACTGTAATCGTAGTCTTTATCGTAATTGAACGCCGCTTTCTTGAGATCGATTCTCGTTCTTGATTGACTGCGCCGTGAGCGTTCGGTTTCCCGGCGCGCGTCCCGCTCTTCAGATGTTTCAGCAGCTCTTGAAGTAGAGGCTCTGATCCGCTCAGTTTCTTGGCGTGCGTCTTGCTTTTCAGATGTTTCAGCAGCTCTTGAAGTAGAGGCTCTGATCCGGTCAGTTTCCCGACGTGCGTCTCGCTCTTCAGATGTTTGAGCAGCTCTTGAAATAGAGGCTCTGATCCGGTCAGTTTCCCAACGTGTGTTTCGCTCTTCAGATGTTTGAGCAGCTCTTGAAATAGAGGCTCTGATCCGGTCAGTTTCCCGACGTGCGTCTCGTTCTTCAGATGTTTGAGCAGCTCTTGAAGTAGAGGCTCTGATCCGCTCAGTTTCTTGGCGTGTGTCTCGCTCTTCAGATGTTTCAGCAGATCTATTGGCTGACAATTGCCGCGTATGTCTGGTTGATCTTCCAATGTTTGATTTTTTGAATGGCATTTCAAATAATTTCCGGTACTTAATGTTCGTTGACGATGCCTTAATTGTCATGAAAAACTAAAATCTTTATTATTTACTTTTTCCTTTGATTTTCTGATTTCCTTGATGTTCCAATTTCTGCTTTTACTCTTATTCACTTCCTCACTATAACCTTTTTTTATTTGTGTGCTTTTCTCCATGCTCAATGTTACTTTTCTCACTTCTACAATTTTTACAGGTAATTTCCTTCACCTTCAAAAATCACTTTCACAATTTTCTACTTTTTGTTGTAACCTAGTCGACTGACTTTTAACAACTGATTTATTACTCCATGGTTCTCTAGTATTTATATCCTTTTAGCGCCTTTGTTATTTCACAATCGGTATATTAGTAACATATGTTGTTTGTGGCTCCGCCCATTTCTGCCGAAAAGTTGTAAAAGTAATCTGGAAAAACCAAGCAAGCTGCAATCGACTTTCGATTTAATCGTCATTAATAATCGATTAATCGATCAACACATGTTTGGTAATACTCCAGATGGAAATGAAGCTTATAAAAAGTCCTAAGCGTATGGATGGTATTCGACAAAAACAACGCATGGACAACAAAAATTCCAAAAATTGTACCTAGTTTTTATTAAAAGAAAGTATTTTTTCTATATATATATAATAAAATGGATGTTGGTATGTATGTAGGTATATCAGATTAATAAACTCAAAAACTACTCGACCGATTTTTATGCGGTTTTTGATGATCCGCGCACTGCCAGGTGCAGATTTTTAGCTATGTTAGATTTTAAAAATTCGAAACGGAAGGTCTTGTGAGATTAACGCAAATATCCTTTTTCCAAGTTTTTCCGGAAAAATTGACAATATGAGGTTTTCGGGGTCGCTGATTACGAATCTGGCGTTGGAATTTCAAAATTCGAAACGGAAGGTCCTGTAAGGATAACACAAATGTCCTTTTTATAATTTTTTGTCGGAAAAACGGGGCACTATGCGGCCAATAGGTCTTGTGAGCGGACATAATTTAAAAAATGTGACTTTTAAATTTGTCAAAACGATAGATTGTAGGTGCTGTAGAACCATTTGAAGTTATTCGATATTTTATCAAATAATGGTACTTCAAATGTCCAAAAACAAAACTCGAAATAGATTTATTGATTTTCAATATTTTTTATGAACTTTAAAAAGTTACCATTTCCTTATATTTCCACCTAAGCTTACAAACTATTAGAATTAGCTTTAAAATGGGGAAAAAAGAAACCGGATATGTTGATTTTGGGCTTAGTTGTGATATATTTTGTAAAGTACATAATTTTTCATAAAAAAATTGTATAAATGTTGAAAATCAACAATGGCCGCTAAGCGACGTTAAGCTGAAACCCTTTTTACCTGATAGAAGACACATTTTGACACCTAAAAAACCATATTTTATATACAGTAGAATCCCGATAATTCGTATTTCAAGGGACCGAATTAGCGGGGTATACGAATTACAAATTTTTAAAGTTTTTGTGATTTCGAGTTTTCGCCGACTTTGACCCCCTCCTCTCCGCCTACTGGAATTTATTCCCCGAAACAAAAAAATACGGGTATCTTTTTTTTAGGTCCCTAACTACATCCAAATGAAAAAAGTTAAAAAAAATAAAGGTGACTTTCAAGCTCCATTCAAGTCGAGTATGAAGTTTTTACATATCTCTAACGGTTCATGAGATAATTTGAAAAACATTATTTTTCACATATTTTTTCGGAAACTTTAAATATTGCAGAAGAAAGTCATGTAATATTCACATCTTTTTTTTGAATTGTTTAAATCATACTTTAAATTGTTTAAATAAAATACATTTTTTTTGTTTTATCAAACTACAATTCTGTGGAAATTTGATAAAACTTGAAACTTACATTCTCAAAGCAATTTAAAAATATGAACAAAATATAACAAGATAAAATTTTTAGTTTGCTGTTTTTTTTTAACGTTTAAAGTTCAAAATAAATTTTGAATTAACGAACAAACTAAAAATTTTGTCATGTCACATATTTATTGTTAGCAATCAAAATATTCAAATCGAAAACCTGCGGAAGGAAAAAATACGCACAAACAAAAAAACACGCACACACAATACAAACACACAAAAAAAAAACACTTGCATCACGAAGTCTTGTGCTGTTGGCAGTAAAGCTCATGGCTGCTACGGCTGGAGTGGCTGCTATGGGTATTTATTTTTTGAAAGTTGAAATTCAATTTTGTTCTAGAATGGATTGAATGAAAATGTTAGTCTGCTTATGATTAGTTTGTGGTAGAACCTTTATCATTTTTTGGTCTAGGACTACTCAGTCCATTTCTAATCTTTTTACCGGCACCTAGTGCCGTCTATTATTTGCTAATTCAGTTGGGTATCCCTTACTGGGTTCTAGCAACCCTCTGGAGTACTTTTTGGCTATATGAATATTTTGAAAATTTTTAAGTTTGGGTTTTTGTTATTTTTTTCCTTATACTTCACTTTATTTTGTTCCAATGTTGTGCATGATCTTTACGCTCTATTTCGATAGCGAAAAAGCTGCTCCTGAGAACGCGGATCATTTTAGGAAAAACTGCATAAAAATCGGTCCAGTAGTTTTTGAGTCTATTAATCTCATACATACATCTATACCAACATCCATTTTCTTACACATGGATTTAGAATGCCAAAAAACCAACTTAAAAAAAATATATTCTGCGGGTTTTGGGGTTCGCTGAATACGATTCTCAAGTTAAAAAGCCTGTAAGGACATCTCAAATGTAAAGCTATATATTCAAAGACTAAAAAGAACAAAATAAAAAAAAATTTAAAAAATTTTTTTAAAAAAAGCTTTTATTAAAAAAAATGCACTAAAAAGAAAAAAATAATTTTCTGGACGCTGTGTATCACAAATATAAAAGCTTTTAAAAAGCGAGATAAATGTTTATTTTATTGTTTTATGCATTATCTCGCTTTTTAAAAGCTTTTATATTTGTGATACACAGCGTCCAGAAAATTATTTTTTTCTTTTTAGTGCATTTTTTTTAATAAAAGCTTTTTTTGAAAAAAATTTTTAAATTTTTTTTTATTTTGTTCTTTTTAGTCTTTGAATATATAGCTTTACATTTGAGATGTCCTTACAGGCTTTTTAACTTGAGAATCGTATTCAGCGAACCCCAAAACCCGCAGAATATATTTTTTCCCGGAACAATTGAGAAAAAGGATAATCACGTTATCCTTACAGGACATTCCGTTATCCTTACAGACTTTTTAATGACAGATTCGGATTCAGCGACCCCAAAAACCCCAGAATAGATTTTTTTCCGGAAAATTTGGAGAAAAGGATAATCACGTTATCCTTACAGGACCTTCCGTTATCCTTACTGACTTTTTAATGACAGATTCGGATTCAGCGACCCCAAAAACCCCCAGGATAGATTTTTTTCCGGAAAATTTGGAGAAAAGGATAATCACGTTATCCTTACAGGACCTTCCGTTATCCTTACAAGGACGAAGTAGTGAAAATATTGTATTGTCATCGGACTTATATAAGTGTGCAAAATTTCAAGTCAATCGGACAAGTGGAAGTGGGTCAAAATTGGGTTGCAAGATTTGATCTGACAGACAAACAGACAAACAGACAGACAGACACGAAGGCAAGCTAAATAAAAGCTTTTAAAAAACTTGAAAATCAACGTAATCCTTACAGGACCTTTCGTTAGTGTTATTGAAACTGAAACGCCGGATTCGTAATCAGCGACCCTGAAAACCCCTTAATACCAATTTTTTCGGGAAAAACGGGAAAAAGGACATTTGCGTTATCCTTACAGGACCTCCCGTTTCGAAATCTAATACCGGATTCGTGAAAAAAAATTTTTCGTACGTAAAAAAAATTAAATCGTGTTTTTTGGAAAAATTACTCATGTAATAACAATTTCATTTAATGGAAATGGTAATTAGAAGTAAATAAACACGTTTTGAATAAAAAAAAAAAATAGGAATTGGGTGTAGAAGAAGTAAATAAATCTGAATTAAAAAATTTTACTGATCATTCTTACGGATCGCTATAACTGGGCCCTAAGTGTTAGACTACAATGCGCCAGATGTGCGAGTTCAATTCCGAGTAGTGACAAAATGTTTTTTAAAAATTTTTTTTGCCTTAAATTATTTATTTTATTTATATTATACTTCTTTAGGCGCGTTGGGCGATTTTTGGATGGGTAAAATCTCATGAGTTCGCGTCACCGACATGATAATTTAACACCTTAAGAATGCTGATTAACTTTGCCTTACCGTTTGTAACGCTAAGATCCCGTCATCGCACAAAAAAATGAATTACACCAGTGTGTTTAGAATGATAAAAATATTTAATTTTTGCATGTCCGTCCGTCTGTCCGTCCGTCCGTCTGTCTCTCTGTCTGTCTGTGGCGCGGATTGCGGGCGCACGGGTTGAGCTAGAGACTTGAAAGTTTGCACAGATCCGTTTTTCGTAAAATGCGAGGCTAAGTTCGTTAATGGGCAAAAATGGACCATTAGGGGGGGTACCGTATTATTATCTTGTTAATAATTAAAACACGCCGACTAGTTTTATATGTGTCTTTATTGGCTCCTCTTTACTGACTCGGCTCTCCCTCTTCTTGGTGTTGCCAAATACTAACAATTATATATTGAACATTTCCTCACATCTCCCCTTTCATAATTCAGTTAAAGTCAGATAAGGATAAAGACTAATAGATTCTATAATACTTTCAGCAAACAAATTATTAATACATTTTGAAAATTCAATTGACATATTCCAATTATAATATTAGGATTTTAATTCATAATTGTAAAATTTGCAATGCTTTACTTAATAACTATATAATGAATTCATTAGTTAAATTAATATTTTATCATGTTTTTCATATTAACATAATATAATAATAAGTGAAGAATTCAATTCGCATTTATAAATTTTCTAAGAACATTCGAATTACGACGTATGACTGTACCATTATCTTGCAATTGAATCCAGTAAGACCTAGGGCTAACTGGTTCTTCCATCACCTGTGCTTTTAACCATCCACGTTTATGGTCCTTATACCACACCTCTTCCTCTTTTCTAAAATTTTGCTCCGTTTTGCTAATTCTATCATAATACTGTTTTTGTTTTAGCTGTTTCAGCTTAATATTGTTCAACATATTAGGAACTGCTTGTGGAATAAACATATTTTCCCTACCTGGTATTAAAGTTCTAGTTTTCCTACTCATTAATAGCTCCACAGGTGATGCATTAATTTCTTTAAGAGGCGTATTTCTATATTCTAGTAATGCTTTCCACAATTCAATTTTGCTTTCTTTTGATTTTTTTAATAAATTTTTAGCTATGTTCACAGCTTTTTCCGAAAAACCATTCGCTTGTGAGTATGTGGGACTAGAAGTAATTAATTTTACGTCAAGCGTTTTGCAGAATGACCTGAATTCATACGAATTAAAAGGCACATTATCAGCAACGATTTCTCGAGGTATTCCGTGAGTTGAAAAACATTGCTTCAATTTGTTTATCGACTCATTTGCTGTTTTATTTTTTATTGCAATAATATCAAGGTATCTCGAATAAAAGTCCGATACGACTAAGAAGTTTTTGTTTTCAAATACGCATAGATCCATCCCTAGTTTTTGATATGGAAGCGGCATTACATTATGTGATAACATAGGTTCTCGAACATTTTTAGATCTAAATTTTTGGCAGATCATACATTTGATAATTAGATTTTCAATATCGCGGTTCATAGTTTGCCAGAATACCAACGTTTTTGCACGCGCCTTCGTTTTTTCTATGCCTAAATGCATGGTATGTAGCTGATGTAGAACAAAAGATTGCCAGCTTTTAGGAATTATGATTTGGTCGTTAAAAAAGATAATATCATCATCAACAAATAACTGATCTTTGAATTGATAATAGTACCTAATATTTACGTTAACTTTGTTTTTACAATTTGGCCATCCATTGATAATGACTTGTTTTAGTTCTTTTAAATCAAGATCTTTTGTAATTGCTCTTTTTAACTCCTCTTTTCTAGAATCACTAATGTTTATAGAATGCACTACTTCATTGAGTTCTTCAATTTCCGCCGGTTGATCGTCCCTATTAAAGTAGCGTGATAACAGATCTGCAATATATAGATTCTTTCCGGGAATATAAATTAAATCGATTTTATATTTGCTCAAACGCAACTTCATACGTTGAAGTCTTGATGATGGTATTGTATTTAATTATTTTTTCATTATGCTAACTAGTGGCTTATGGTCACTTCTAATAGTGACATTTCTACCGTAAATATAATAATGAAATTTTTGACAGGCATACACCACAGCCAAAAATTCCTTTTCTATTTGGGCATATCTTACTTCCGTTTCAGAAAGACTTCGTGAAGCGAATGAAATTGGTTTCCCTTCCTGCATTAGACAACACCCAAGACCATATTTAGACGCGTCTGTTTCTTTGTTAACATCGAACGTTTTTAGAGTTGGTGCATCTGCAATAATTTGTTTAACTTTGTTCAGACATTGTGTATGCATAGGAAACCAATTGAAGGTATTATTTTTTTTTAGAAGGTCACGTAATGGGTGACAAATTTCAGCTAAATTCGGAATATAATTTCTCATATAATTGATAAGACCAAGAAGTTTTTGTAAATCTTTCTTGTCTTTCGGAGGTTCAATTTTATTAATGGCAAGAACTCTGTCAGGATCTACAGAGATGCCCTGTTCTGAAATAAGATGTCCTAAATATTTTACTTTTGATACTCGATATTGCAACTTATGTGGGTTAAATTTTATATTTAACTCGCGTGCTCTATCTATTACACGTTTCATAATTCGATCATGCTCTTCTAATGATTCTGCTGCTATGATTAAATCGTCCAGATATATAAATACTTCTTGAATATCTTCGAAATTTTTTGAATTATATTTTTGAAAGATCTCTGGGGCTACTTTTATTCCAAACGGAAGACGTAAAAATTTATAGCATCCAAAAGGAGTACTAAATGTGCATAGATCACTTGCATCTTTGCTCAGCTCGGCTTGCCAATAACCCTCTTTTAAGTCGAGGACAGAAAAATATTTTGCCAGCTGTTCAAAAGTTGGAATAAGGAACGTTTCGTCTTTGATAGCGTTATTCAGATCCTGTGGGTCTAAGCATAATCTTAACTGTTTGTCTTTTTTCTCTACCACAACTAAATTAGAAACGAAATTAGCTGGGCCTTCAGCCTTTTCAATAATTTTTCTTTCTAACATCGAATCTAATTCGCGTTTTATGCTACATTTACACGAATGACAAATTTGTCATTTTTTTCTTGTCATTCATGCTTATTCACAAATTTATTGTTAGTTAACAATATTGTTAAGTAACAATAAATTTCATAGCAATCCATAAAGAAAATGGTAATCACAATTTTGCTTGTTAAAAAGTTTCGTTAAAAATGTTCGTTGTGTTGTTATGGCAACAGTTTTGTGAATTATTTTAATAGTTGCAGTTGTATTGCATTGGCGAATTGTTGTATTGCATTGGCGAATTGTTGTATTGCATTGCGGGGAGACGATAAATATTTTTTAAAACTGTTTTCTTCTATGGAAAACGGATCGCTGGTATCGCGAAGAACTTGACTTGGTAATCCACGTGGTAATCCAACATAATGTCTTTAAAAAAAGCAACACAGTAGAACACGCTTAAATGCACATCGAACTTCGCAGAATTTAATGTGCATTTATCCGTGTTTTGCATTTATGCGTGTTTTACATTTATCCGTGTTTTGCATTTATGTTTATCTTTTACTCGCATAATTGCACAATAATGTGCATTTATCCGTAGCACGGATAAATGCAGATTATTGTGCAATTATGCGAGTAAAAGATAAACATGCAACTTTAATACTCCTGTAATAAACATTTAAATTCAATTAGGCTACACAAAAACAAAGAATCTAATTAAGAATTCATTTTATCACATAAAAATAACAAAAATCGCATTTTTTTTGGTGTGATTCCCAATTGACCAAATTGGTTGGAAAACTAATTGGATTTCCAATCATCTTGTACCAAGTACCGAAGGTACGATTTATGGAATTTTGACTGGAAATCCAAGATTTTTTCCTGTGAAAATGGTCCTTTTTGTACCATAAGGTCCATAATTCCAAATGTTCCCACAAATATTCTTAAACTTTATAAAGGAAAATTGCGTGGTACATTTGGACACGGTACAAAAATTCCAACATTGGTCAATTGGGTTACATTTCATTTTTGCACATGTGCATTTAAGCGTGTAAAATTTTATGTAATTTATACTTTTGCAGTATGAAAATGTTTGCATTTAAGCAAGTATTGCAATTAAGCGTGTTTAATTTATCCGTGTATATTTATATGAAAAATGCTTTAAAATCCTCCAGGCACAAATTTTGCGTGCAATTACACGAGCTTTGCATTTAAGCGTGTTGCATTTAGTGTGTTTTACTGTATCAATGGATTATTCATGGTTTTAAATCACATCCTTTTATCTTACCGTTCTTCTTCCGCCCCAATGTCCATAATTGGAATTATAAAATCCATTTTTTTGATTGAAAATAAAAATATTTCTTTTCAAACAACTAAAATTTATTTTTGTTATCGTAACAACACTTTTAACCATTTCTAACAAGCAATAGTGCACTCTGAATACGGTTTTATTTGACAATTTTTAGCTTAACAATATTATCGAAAGTTCATAGCAAGCAAAGTGAAATGTGAATACCGATTTCTATTTAAACAATTGTTATGGGTATTAACAAGCAATAATAGCTTTTGTGAATAAGCATGATTATGTTAATTCCCGTGTAAATGGCATAATTTTTGTAATTTTTTCTGTCAGAAAATGTCAATCTCTCATAAAAGAATGAACTTGTCCATTCTTTTATGCCAGATTGTCATTCGTACAAACGCAATATTAGTTATGACAAAAGTTGAATACTAAAGTTGTCATAACTAATATTGCGTTTGCACGAATGACAATCTGGCATAAAAGAATGGACAAGTTCATTCTTTTATTAGAGATTGACATTTTCTGACAGAAAAAAATACAAAAATTATGCCATTTACACGGGAATTAACATAATGACAAGAAAAAAATGACAAATTTGTCATTCGTGTAAATGTAGCATTACTCTCTCCATTAATGACAGGGGAATTCTGCGGGCTGACCTAACACTGCCTTTGACGCCTTCTTTCAATTTAATATTTATATTTTTAACAAAACATCCTAATCCTTCAAATAAATCTTTGTTATTTTTAAGAAACTGTTCTTTTCCGTCAGATACAACTGAATCTAATTTTTTAACTAATTTTAAATCTATACACCCTTTTAGTCCCATAATCGGCACTGAATCGGTATCGATAATTAAAAACTTTTGAATTGACTTACGATCTTTAACATGACAAAGTAGTTCAGTCATTCCTATTGTTTTTAGAAAGGTTCCCCCATAAGACTGCACTTTCCCGTTATAATTTTCACATTTAGCATAGTTTATTTTCAAAAAATCCCTTTTTGGCAAGACATTTACCTCTGCGCCTGTATCAAGTTTAAAATTTATACATTGGTTTCCGACCCTAATATTCTGATACCAGGAATTACTCTGTCCCAAATTTTCAACATGGTTTCTCTTTCTTGTGATAGAATTAATGGTAAAGTCATATTCGTTCTCCCGAACCTCCTGAACTATTTTAACCTTACATGAGACGGCAAAGTGATTGAATTTTCCGCACTTATTACACTTTTTCCCATACGCAGGGCACTTCTTGAATTCATGATGTAGATTGCGATTTTTACATTTATTTACAGTTTTATCTACAAAATTTTGAGAATTATAATTATTATTTTTGTTTTTTGAAATTTTTTTAATATGATTTTGAATTTGGTTGCTTTTATACTTAGTATTTTGTTGATTTCTTTCCGGACTCTCTCTGTCGATGTTCTGGGTAACTTGCGGTTTGAGGTTATGTGGAAATGTGACTGCATCAAGTGAATGCTTTCCTTGTATGTCGCTAACTTGTTTTCTTGTAGCTTCTGCTGCTCTTGCCATTTCCGTTGTCTTTGCCAGATCCAGCTTTTCCTGCTCCAACATCCTTTTTTGAAGCGTTTTATCGTGTATACCAAAAACGATGCGATCGCGAATCATACGGTCTTCTAGTTCACCGAAACCACAATTTTTTGCCAATTTCTTAACATCCATCAGAAAATTATCAAAGGGCTCCCCTTCCTCTTGACTCCGGTTGTTGGAAACAAATGTCTCATAAACTTCATTCTTTTTCGGTTCACAAAACGATTTAAAGGAATTGACTACCATGTCATACTTTTGTCGAGACTCCGCCGATAAATCGAAAGTGTTATACACATCAACCGCCTCCGGTCCTAGTGCGTTTAGCAAAATAGCTATTCTTACTGGCTCTGCTTTTTTCTCCAGTTCGATCGCAATAGCGAAGATGTCAAAATTCTGCTTAAATATGCGCCAATTCGTGGCTACATTTCCATCCAGCCTAAGCGGTTCCACTTTTCTGATATACTCCATAGTTGACCTAACCTCAACTTCTTTGATGTATTTTCTTGGCCTCCCTCTTGGTTTTGGAGCCTTATATGTCGTTACTGCCTTGACACGACTTTTATTTAGGCTACCTTTGCCCATGGACTGTTTTACTTACTTCGGCTGCGCCATGTATTATTATCTTGTTAATAATTAAAACACGCGGACTAGTTTTATATGTGTCTTTATTGGCTCTTCTTTACTGACTCGGCTCTCCCTCTTCTTGGTGTTGCCAAATACTAACAATTATATATTGAACATTTCCTTACACCCCCCATACGAACGAAATCTTTGTTATACAACAAAAAATCGATTTTTTTTTTTGGAAAATATCATACGGTAAAATAAAATGAGACAGAAAATTTCTGAACAGCACGTGACTTTGTAATACAACAAAAAACCGATTTTTTTTTTTTGAAAATGTCATACAGCAAAATAAAATGATACAGAAAATTTCTGAACAGCACGTGGCATTCTTATACAGAAAAAATTAAATATCTAGCCATTTTTTGTATAAGAAAATCATGTGCTTCTCAGAAATTCAAACATTAATATGCATATTGACTTTTATTTAAAATTTACTGTTTATTAGCATATATTTTCAAAATTCCAGTTTGAAAAATATATACATAGGTATAAATACACGACAAAATTAGCACGTGACTTTGTAATACAACAAAAAACCGATTTTTTTTTTGAAAATGTCATACAGCAAAATAAAATGATACAGAAAATTTCTGAACAGCACGTGGCATTCTTATACAGAAAAAATTAAATATCTAGCCATTTTTTGTATAAGAAAATCATGTGCTTCTCAGAAATTCAAACATTAATATGCATATTGACTTTTATTTAAAATTTACTGTTTATTAGCATATATTTTCAAAATTCCAGTTTGAAAAATATATACATAGGTATAAATACACGACAAAATTACCTTACATATATTATTGTTTTCACTTCTGTTGGCAGTCCCCAATGACTGCCTGTTTTTTATTACTTAATTTATCTTTAAAATTTATATTCTTACTACTGAATAAGTGCAAACTACATCGCGCCAGGTACGGGTTCAATTCTGAGCGGTGGCACAATATTTTTATTTTATTTTTTTTTGTTGAAATTGAGTTTTTTAAACGTAAAATTAAAAATATCTGTTACGCATCGTCTTTTATTGGAAAAAGTGAAAACGATCTTCTCTATATATAAAATCGTTTAACCTGACGCCCAGCCCAAACCCCTGAAGATAGAGACTTGAAACTTTCAGAATATGTTCCAACCATCGAGATTTTTCGAAATTTTAGCGCTAAGGGGGTGAACGGGGGGTAAAGGGGGTTTGGGTATTTTTAAACCCCCCATACGAACGAAAATGTTTTTTGAGAATATCTCAAAAACTGTTCATACTATCAAATAAGTGCAAGAACAAAAGTTATTTAGGATATGATTCTAAATAAAACTCCCATACATCAAAATCCTATTGGAACAAATTTTAAAAAATCTTATTGGAAAGTTCGACTTCAAACTGGAATTTTGATACAACTGTTCCAATTTTGATAGGAATATCACTATACGAGTTTCTAATAATTGCCAGACTGGCAATTATAGATTTTGTTATGCTTAAAATTTATGTTTGTCCGTCTGTCTGTATGTCGATCGATATTTCTGTCTGTTTGACTGAATGTTTGTTCCGGCATCACGCAAAAACGGCGCGGCCGATTTTGATCAAACTTTGCACACAGGTACAGTTATTGACAGAATAAGGGATCTGATTCTTTTTGATGTCAATCCCCGTTTCTTCTGATATCTATTACTCAAGAGTGTCGGATCCAGTTTAATAGCAACCCCTTTCCCTCTCTTGAAACCTCTTTATGCGCTTAAGGGTTTCGGATCCGATTTTCACCATGAGAGAGGTCAGCCCGAAGGGAAAATTTTTGCTCACTAATATCTACCCCTCCTTTTTATGTAAGCTAACGATGGTATCTTTTTTCGGACAAAAAACAATATATTTCACCTAAAAATTTAAAAAGGCAGTAAATCGATTTGAAAAAACAGTATTTTTCGCAGTATAAATTTTATTCAATGAAAATTTGTGTCTTTGCTTTTAATTTCGACATTTTTATTCTTTTAAATTAACAATGGAAAGCAAAATCAAAGTAACGCGTTCTGAAGAAGGATGAATAATGACAAGACAGTAATCGATGGGGAAAGGAAGAAGCGAATCTATATGACATGTTGCCATCAATACTTCGCTGTTCGTCGTTTGAATGTATTTACACTTGCCATGTGTTGCCACTGTTTTGTGTTGCTACTGACGTTTTGCATTGCTATTAATAAATTTGAATTTCGAATCGTTAAAGAATTAAAGTTTTCTGAGTATTTAAATACAGTATTTTGGGGAAAAAAGCAATTATGCAGTGTATTGGAGTCTGAAAAACAATATAATACTGTGAAAAACAGTATAGATACCATCGTTATGTATAGCCTTCACCTGCTATATTTTGCAATTCTAAAGGGATTTGGTGCTTCAATGTGTGACATGAATTAAAAAGAATGACATTTCCCACAATATTGTCTTTCCCCGTGTGGATAACCACCTTTTACCGTTATTGAATATATTGTAAGTAAACAGTACGATTTTGTAATACACCGTTGGGTCACAAAGAAAAATGTCTCTAAAAAAATTTCCCTTTTTTGGGTTAACTATATGCATTTGAATCGAGGCCGAAGGCCGAGTAAAGAGGAAGGCGAGAGCTGAAATATATTTAAATAATTTTACGTAACATCTCCATACATCAAATTCCAACAATTCAAGCGCGAGGGGCGAGGCCGAAGGCCGAGTAGTTGTGGAGGCTGTAGGCCGACAGGGGCAGGGAGGCCGAAGACCGACCTGCGGAAGGGGGATGAACCGCGAAGCGGTTCGGGGCGCACCCCTAGTTTTCATTAATATGTAAAAAATCATATTTTTGCGAATAATTTGCAAACTAACGGTTTTTCGACAAATTCAGTCGTCTCCTTTATTTTTAATAACTTTTTATACAGACCTCCAATAAGTATGGTGCTTGCAGCCAAATATGTGCATTCGTTTATTCTTGCAGTTTGCATCAATAACTCATTTTCGTCAAAAAGTGGAGATGACCGCTTTTTGCACCGAGGCCTTCAAATGTTTTAATGAAATAACTTTTGAAAATGGGTTTTTTTGATAATTCAAAAATGTCAAAATCGTAAAATCTTTTGTAAAAACCTTAATTATCAAAAAAGCCCAATATTTACAAGCTTTCCGAATGTAAGAGCAAACTGAAGTATACTTCTAGTGCATGTACATAAGTAAATGATAAAATATGTAATCTCTATATATAAAATCGTTTAACCTGACTGACTGACTGACTCATCAACGCCCAGCCTAAACCCCTGAAGCTAGAGACTTGAAACTTTCACAGTATGTCCCAACCATTGCGTAGGCGCTCACTAAGGCGGGGTTTTACGAAATTTTACCCCTAAGGGGGTAAACGGGGGGTAAAGGGGGTTTGGGTCTTTTAAAACCGTGATTTTCGCCATTAATCCTGCTCAATAGGAGGCTTAAAAGTTTCACTCGGGGGTTTTCGGGGTCGCTGATCACGAATCCGGTGTTAGATTTTCAAAATTCAAAACGGAAGGTCCTATAAGGATAACGCAAATATCCTTCTTCCGGGAAAAATTTGCATTATAGGGTTTTCGGGGTCGCTAATCAGGAATCCGGTATTAGATTTTCAATATTCGAAACGGAAGGTTCTGTAAGGATAATGAAAATATCCTTTTTCCCATTTTTCCCCGGAAAAATTTGCGTTATAGTGTTTTTGGGGTCGTTGATCACGAATCCGGTATCAAATTTTCAAAACTTGAAACGGAAGGTCCTGTAAGGATAACGCAAACATCCTTTATCCAGTTTTTCCTGGGAAAAATCGGTATATACTTGTTTGTGGTATTACTAAGGGGGCTAAGAGCTTCCGATTTTTCCAATACATACCTGACTTTTCCCTCCCCCCGATAACCCTCACCGTTTCAAATATCGGTGACAGCGATTACTCAATAACCACTCAACCGATTTCTATGAAATTTTGTTATCGCGCGTTAGTTTTAGTTCTAGCTTTCTAGGTCGGAAAAGCTCTGTAAAGATAATGTGAATTTAGTTTATCCCCAAAAAAGAGCAAAAGTAGGATTTTGAGGTCGCCGAGCATGGCTCGGTCTTCTTGGTACTAAATCATTAATTAACGAACAAATTAAAAATTTCACCATATCGTGTTTTTTATGAAAGTTTGTAATTTCTTCGTCGGAAATTTGAAAAATGCATTAATCAAGTTTTGGCAAATTTCCACAGATTTTTAAAGTACATATTTTAGTTCTCAATTTCACCACATTTATTTTCTTGCTTTGGACTGGTTTTGTTCACAGATAACAAGTTTAAATAATTGCTTTACGCAAATTAACGACATTGTTTTTGACCTATTACGGTATTGCAAATTTTCTTATATAAAATTATTATATAAATTCTCGAATTATGTGTCATTCTGTGTTCATGAATCAGTGACTTATTTTCTCTTTTCAAATGAAAATTTACTTTATACGATATATTTTTATTACATATGCAACTTTTATCACATAAAATGTAAAAGCGCGTAGAAATAATAAGCTTTTAACATGAACTTGAAAGAAGAAGATCCTGTAAGCAACCCCCAAATATCCTTTTTCTAATTTTGTCTCCGAAAAATTGGCTTTAGGGTGTTTCCGTGGTCGCTGATCACGAGTTGGTTGTTGGAATTTGAAAATTTTAAACGGAAAGTCCTGTAAGGATAACGCAAATATCCGTTTTCCCATTTTTCCCCGGAAAATTGGCATTATAGGGTATTTGGGGTCGCTAATTACGAATCCGATGTTGGAATTTCAAAATTCTAACCGAAAAGTCCTGTAAGGATAACGAAAATTTCCCTTTTCCCATTTTTCTTGAAACTATGGAGTTTTCGAGGTCGCTGATCGCGAATCCGGTGTTCGATTTTTTAAATTCGAAACGGAAGGTCCTGTAAGGAAACCATTTTTTCCCAAAACTTTTTAAGTTATTTATGGTTCTTTGGCATTCTAAAATTTATACAAAAAACTTTTAGCTGCCAACAAAGGGTCTGCTAGTATAAAATATGACATGAAAAAACTGTTCTCTTGCTGATTATTTTAAAGTTTAAATTAACGTTTAAAATAAATCTTTATTTAAAATCCTATCATATAATACGAGGAATGTCTGCCTGTCTGTCTGTCTGTCTGCACAAACGATCTCGAAAACCCGCATAACAATTTTCACGAAACTTGGAGGTTAGGGATTTTCGGGGACAAAGAATCGATCTAGATAGGTTTCATCTCTGAGAAAATTCCCTTCGATACCCCTCGCCTGGTATCTTCAAATTGAGTGGTCCGATCTTAATGAAACTTTACAGTATTACTAAGGGGGCTAAGGGCTTTCGATTTTTCCACTACAAACCTGACTTTTCCCTCCCCCCGATAACCCTCACCGTTTCAAATATCGGTGACAGCGATTACTCAATAATCACTCAACCGATTTCTATGAAATTTTGTTATCGCGCGTTAGTTTTAGTTCTAGCTTTCTAGGTCGGAAAAGCTCTGTAAAGATAATGTGAATTTAGTTTTTCCCCAAAAAACAGCAAAAGTAGGATTTTGAGGTCGCCGAGCATGGCTCGGTCTTCCTGGTACTAAATCATTAGTGTTTTTTATGAAAGTTTGTAATTTCTTCGTCGGAAATTTGAAAAATGCATTAATCAAGTTTTGGCAAATTTCCACAGATTTTTAAAGTACATATTTTAGTTCTCAATTTCACCACATTTATTTTCTTGCTTTGGACTGGTTTTGTTCACAGATAACAAGTTTAAATAATTGCTTTACGCAAATTAACGACATTGTTTTTGACCTATTACGGTATTGCAAATTTTCTTATATAAAATTATTATATAAATTCTCGAATTATGTGTCATTCTGTGTTCATGAATCAGTGATTTATTTTCTCTTTTCAAATGAAAATTTACTTTATACGATATATTTTTATTACATATGCAACTTTTATCACATAAAATATAAAAGCGCGTAAAAATAATAAGCTTTTAACATGAACTTGAAAGACTTGTATCCTTTTTGGTGATTTTTTAATCTATGAAACCAAAGACAAGCTGAGATATGCATATTGGGAAATTTTTGATTTCCCATAAACTCAGAAAGCAAATCAGATCATGATCCTGATAAAACTTGGGTTACGATGTTGTATATACAGCTAGCATTGGCGTTATCGGATCGGAAACTTTTCCTTGTAGTTTCATTCGACATGCCAAACAATTTGTTTTTTCTCATATAAAATTTAGACGGCCAAAGAAAAAAATTGTTGGCCGTCAACCATAATCACGTTGTAGGCTTCTGCACGTTATTAGATTATCTAATTGTTGTTGAAAAAACAATCGTTATCTAATTGTCGAAAAAACATTGAAAACACTTTTAAACATTAGACTCAATCATTGACGGTGAAAAGAGCGTGTACTATAAACTGTTGATTGCAGATTCTGTTGACGGTCAATGTGTTTTCTTCTTTATCTCAATTTCGCTGAAGCATTTTTCCTGACTTCCCCTTCAAAATCTTTTTTATGCTTTGCAACATTATGCTGTTCAATTGAGCTTTTTACATTTGCGACAGGTTCATGAAATATTAAATTTTTTTTTTTGGGCACTGGGTATCGGAAATAAAAGCTAGATAAAAGTATAAAAAATAAAATAAATATTTATCTCACTTTTATTTCTTATACACAGTGGCTAAAAAAAACCATTTAAAAAAAACAATGTTTTTCCTCCGTGCGATCGCTTGCCAAGTATTTTAGGTTATTGCGGTTTACAAAACCAAAATGCATTTACACTAAAATGTACTGGATTATGGCGGCGAGTTGCCAACATAGGCCTTTCAAAATGTGAATCGATTTTGAAGCGCGATATAATTGCAGGAGAAAAACTTGGTTATATATAGGTTTCCCTACCCTTTGATAGTAACTTTATTTTTATTCTACTGCCAGAAGAAAAAAAATTGGTTTCGTTTAAATTGTTGCTGAGAAATGGCCAAAGTTAATTTTTGACGTGGATACGTCTTAGATTTTGGTTATAAGGGTACAAATTAGAAAATATGCTTGCTGCCATGATAACAAATTCGCAATCGATGATACTCGATAGTTTGTGGTGACATCCGAACAGAAACTGTGTTATGAAATACGACCTACATTAAATTTTTCAGTGCCGGCTGTTATGCTGTGTTTGCTGTTTGTAGTACAGATTTCACATTTATACTCTTTTTATGCGGTCTCTTTTTATGCTTTCTTTGTGTGTATTGAATCTCTTAAAAGTTTCGCTCTCAACGGGCAAGAGCGTCTACTGCGGTTTCCGACTCTCGTTCTAGGGAACGAAAATGATTTGCAAGCGCAATTGTTCTCTAAAGTGAGAAATTTTGAGCTGCGCGGTACTGTTCGTAAGAGTCGGAACGATCGATGCTCATTTTTCGTTCTCCCTCTCAAGTTAAGAACGAAATGGTTTCTATTTCAGTTTTCGCTCCTTGTTCAAAGCGGTTTGTGGGCCTCGCGCGATGGCTCTTGGGTATGATGCACACACATATAAGTATGTAAAGGGTGGTTAAATTTTAAGGGCCGATGTTGAATGTGAACCACACCTAAACGTCAAGTTTTTTTCTGCATTTCATTTGACATTCCTCAATTTCAGACTAACTCAATTTGAACCATGGAAAGATACACAATCGAGCAACGCGTTAAAGTTATTCAGGCTTATTATGAAAATGGGCGTTCAAATCAAAATGCATATCGTGCACTTCGTGATTTTTTCGGTCAATTTAATCGTCCAAATGTGCGTACAATCGGAAAAATCGTGCAAAAATTTGAGCAAACCGGGTCTGTAGGAGATGTGAAAACACCAGTGCATGCTCGTACAGCTCGTACTGCAGAAAATATTGCTGCTGTTCGCGATAGTGTGGCTGAAGAGCCGTCCACCTCAACTCGTCGTCGTGCCCAACAATTGCACCTCCCACGCTCGTCGTTGATGAACATTATGCATAAAGACTTGCATTTACACGCTTACAAGGTGCAGTTGACTCAAGAACTAAAGCCTCTTGACCATTTCAAGCGTCGTCAATGGTCAGAATGGTGGCAAGAAATGGCAACAGTGGATGATCAATTTTCGAAGAAAATCATCTTCAGTGATGAGGCACATTTTCACCTCAGTGGATTCGTCAATAAGCAGAACAGCCGCATTTGGGCGAATGATAATCCAAGAGTGATTGTCGAAAAACCAATGCACCCACAAAGAGTGACTGTTTGGTGCGGTTTATGGGCTGGCCGCATCATCGGCACGATATGCATTTTGATTTGAACGTCCATTTTCATAATAAGCCTGAATAACTTTAACGCGTTGCTCGATTGTGTATCTTTCCATGGTTCAAATTGAGTTAGTCTGAAATTGAGAAATGTCAAATGAAATGCAGAAAAAAACTTGACGGTTAGGTGTGGTTCACATTCAACATCGGCCCTTAAAATTTAACCACCCTTTATTTCTTAGTAAGAGAGCGATATTTCGCTCCCAGCATTAAAGTTCCGTTCTCAAATAACGTAAAAACAAACCGCAAATGTAAAGATCTTACTAGTAATCCACACCTGCCATGAAAGCCGTCACTGTCGCTGTTACGTCTGATGTTATGTCTAATGAAGATTGAAAAGTCAGCTGTTACGACAGAAAAGTCTAAGGGAGATGTCCCACTGGCGAATCAGCTCCTGCAGCTGCCTGATTCCGACATCAGATCGGGAAGCTGGAGGAACTGATTCGATCAGTTGACATGGCACACTGAACTGGGATCAGCTGACCTCAAAAGTTTCTAATGTCATTTTTGTTAGATTAAATACAATAAAATGATAATTTTCAATATTTTTTTCGTCTGGCGGTAATAATTGTTGTCAGTAGCACAGTCTATTGGCCACTCTCTAGGTTATAGGCTCTCTACTTAATAAAATGTTGACTTTAAAATAATTAGTATTTGGGAACATCATAAAATTTTGACAAGTGAAAAGAAATATGTCTACCGAAGAAGAGAAATTGAACACAGCAATCGTACAAGCTGTAGAAAAACATAGATGCTTGTACGATTGCACAGATCCTTTCTATGGAAAGCGGGATAGGATAGAAATGGCGTGGAAACAAATCGCAGAAGAAGTAAAACTACCGCGTACAGTCTGTAAAGTAAGAGCGTGTACGCGTTAATGTGTACAAAAATTTATTTTTAATGATTTTTAAGTACATAGATTTGTTGTATTGCACAAGAAGAAAAATGCTATATCATTAATAATGAGTCCAGTCACCACCGACATTGATAATTGCTGGCATCTCCGAGGCATACTTTCCACTAAGTTGACTGCGTATTCGTTCGGTAATGACCCTCAAATGAGACGAATTTGTCGTGTCAGCTGCTTCAAAGTGCACACTCTTTTTCCTCGAAGCTTGTGCTTGAGATATGCACACACAGAATATCCCCAAACAGAAGCTTCGTCCGTAAAGATCACGTTGCTCCAATCTCGGTCCAAATTCTCCTTTGCCCAAACGAGTCTTTTCGTCACATTTTTTTCGCTAATAGTGGTTTCTTCATTGTGCTTCGATATTTGAGGTTATGTATAAGGATATGGGTTCGAATAGTTGTATGTGATACTTCTATAGCCTTCTGTTTTAATTTTTCTGCTCCCAGTCGCAATGTTAAGGTGGGGTTCCGGTTAAACAAATTCACAATTTTTTTTCCATGTTCGGTGTCACTTTGCCTATCGAACCACGTTCTGGCAAGTCATCGACATTTTTGATCTTCTTATATTGCTGAACCCACTTAGCGACGAACGATTTTGACTTTCCCATGTATTTAGCAGCCGCTACATGTGACATTTTTGGTCCTTTGGGGTGGGAACAAAGGAACAAAGCCTCGTAGCGCGATGCGTATGTGGCACTCATGGCGGTTAACTTGTTATTCGGGTAAGAACTCGACGCCAACTGGATCTTTTGTGACAAAGCATTCACGACAAGGATTGCATCTATCTGCCCACCAAAAACTAGGACGATATTTCAAAGCCAATTGCCATTTATGCCGTACACGCTCTTACTTTACAGAATGTAAGTAAATGTTTTATAACTTTATTTTAGATTTAAAGGCAATACCTCCATTGCCACGGTAAGGCATTTTATTTTCGCATAAAATAATTGGCCAAATAATTTCTCCGTGCCTCTGTTTCATTGACATGTCTTGTAGAAGTGGTTCCCAGTTCGTCAATTGTTATTCCGGCTGAAGCTTCACAATTTTCCTCGGTGTTTTCCTCATCCCAAACGTGAAAGGCACTAAAACGTCCTTCACGAGAGCGAATGAAATTGTGAAGAACACACACCGCTTTTATTGTGTTAACTATCGACTCCTCTTTAGCACAAATAGCAGTCTCCAGTATCCGAAATTTGGAAGTTGCCATTCCAAAGGCGCATTCAACACTTTTTCATGCCCTTGAGAGTCTATAGTTGAAGATCCGTTTTGTGTTGGTTAGATTCCGTTGTAGATATGGTCTCAAGATATTCTTTTTCAATGGAAAAGCTTCATCACCAATTAAGAAAAATGGAAATGGTTTTCCAGAATTGTCATTTAGCAATAAAACTTCAGTAGGAATGCCCAGTTGATCATTTTCCATTGCTCTTCCGACATTTGAGTGTTGAAAAACTCCAGAGTCGCTATTTCGCCCAAGATCTCCAACATCAATTGTGAGAAAAAGTCCATCCGCATCAGCTATGGCCATCAAAACAATGGAAAAGTATTTTTTGTAGTTGAAGTACAAACTTCCACTCTTTGGCAGCTTTTTAATACGGATCTACGGCTCCAATACAATTCGGTATTTGACACAACGTGTAGTACCTATTTGCTACTTCTTTCCATGTGCTCTCTGTAGGTTTTGGCATGAATATCGGTTGTAGATGCTCCTAAATTGCAGTTGTGGTTTCAGCAATTATTTTGCTTATCGTGCTTCTTCCTCTCATAAATTCGTATTGAAGAGCTGAAAACGACTGGCCTGTAGCTAAATATCTGAAATACACGCTAAACGCAATATATTAAAACATATTTTGATATTTTTAGATGATGTTGTCAAAAGTAAGTGGGGAAATTTAAGGACTGGATTTCTAAGATCTCGCAGAAAGAATATCCCAAGTGGATCTGGGTCTCGCAGTATTATTTAGAAAAGTATTATTTAGAAAATGAAATGCAGTTCTTAGTCCCATATCTGCAACACAAACAACAGAGTGGAAATTTATCTTCCGAAGTCATTAATTGTGATATCCTTAGTCCGAACTCTTCTTATACATTGAATTATGGAATACTGAGTCCGGAGCCTTTGGAAGACTCTTCTTCGTCCATTCGAATCGACTATTGCAATGAAGACAGTACAACCAGAGACGAGTTGCAAGTGGTTGGTGTTGAAGAGCTGACATCCAAGGCACTACGTTAAAAAAAAAACACAAAGAAACACCGAATTCGGATGAGGCTATTGTTCAATATTTAAGAGAGAAGAGAAGAAAAAAAGGAAAAGGAAGAGCCCCTTCTGGGTTTTTTTAAGTCACTTCTACCAGATCTACTGAAAATGACACCAAAAAAAACAAAAAGAATTCCGGAGTGATTTATTTTCATTGGTCAATAAGTATATTAATGATGATGACTGATTTTAATGAAATAAATAATTTACTTACCGTAACGTAATTTGCAATTTTTCTCTGGGTTTGATTGCTTTCCGGAAATTGCTATCTTTCTTCGTCAATTTTTTCTCCAAAAGGTGTAGTAAAATTTCAAAACTTTCCTGGGACATCCTGTGAAAGTTTTGAAATTTTCCTGCTCTGAAGGTTTTATTTGCCGAACTTAATTGCGCATTTCTTTTTATAAACGGATGTACCCAATATTTTCTTCGTTTTACACTGCTGCGGTTTTTTAGCAGAGAAATAAGGAGAAGCTCCCTCCGAGTCCGACATTTGGACGTTTGAGGTCAGCTAATCCGAGTTCAGTGTGTCATGTCAACTGATCGAATCAGGTCATGCAGCTGCCCGACCTGTATAGGGATTCTGAGGGAACTGTCGATAATTATCGACAAGCGAGTTATGTGCACATATTTAACTTTCTTTTAATTGTGTTGGTGGATACAGCACACTAATGCAGGTTTGACTTCCAATGCGATTTCCTTCACTCGGGTAACACTAATGGTTTGACGTCTGGAAATCTATTCCACATTTCCAACGTTTTTATCGACATTTCCAAGGGATATCACTTGCTTTGTGAGGTGGCGAAAACAGTGCGTTTGCGTAGAAGTTTAGCGCATACAAAACACCAAGAGCAGGCGATATTAAAATTTGATTAGGCATGTGCGGAGTCAACATTTCAATGATTTCCACCGCTAGTGCCTGTGGAAGCCCATTTATTTCTATAAACCCCACAAACACATAAATTTAAAGTTTTTAAACATACATAATTTACGCTTTTTTACTTCAATTATTTATTGATGCTTATTATTTATTGATTCAATTCAATTATTTATTGATGCTATAGTAGTAAGTATAAATTCAGTACAAACTTAATAACAATGATAAAGTGGTAAAATTCAGTCAAGAAATTCTATATGACAAATTTAATATAATGAGAATGTATTTATACACATACCATTAGCATTGCAACCAGTGTTGGGCAAAATTCAATCTGACTAATGATTGAAAAAATCAATCATACTTTTTTTGATTTGTGATTGAATTTGTTAGTCATTAATCATTCGTTACTTTGATTGTGGTTGATTAGTTTTAATCATAATCATGATTGAAAAACTAACTTTTATGATTGATTTTAATCCTCTATAAAGGTAAATATTGTATTCATGATGGAGACCTACTCATGAAGTCATGATATGTTTACATTTGATATTTTTGTAGGAAAAACGTAAATGAAATGACAAATTACAATTCTCCTAAGCGGACACTCACCGGACAAGATTTATGTCCGGTTGTGAGAGAAGTCCGTTTATCAGAACAAGTTGGATTTGCGAATTTGGTTTAGGAAATGTGTTCGTTTAAGGGAATTGATCGCCTATGGAATGTGTCCGCAAAAGGAGCTTTTATTGTATAAAATATTGATGCTGTGTGTTAATCCAAACACACAAATAAAACAAATTTGTTTATATAAAATTTTATTTTTCGGGCTTAAAACAGATGAAACTAAAACAAATAAAAAATTTTATAATTTAGAATAATTTAAGTTACACTTTTTTATCACACTGTCATGCATATTTGCTAATGGGGTTGATTTGTTCTGAAAAATAAATTCAACATCGGTGATTGCACATAAATTAAGTGTATGCGCACAACATCGGCTCAACTGGGATAAATAATGGATCTTCTTCGAAAATCTGAAATTTTTCGCCCAAGAGATCGTCGACTTGGAATCTTGATTCCTTGTTTAGATAAATTTAAATTATCCATCATTGGCTTGAAATACGTATCTTCCACGGCTCGTAAGGGTATCATAGAATTGATAAAATAGTTGATGATATCCTTATCAAATTTTCCCTAACAAATTTTGTTTATGGCTGGCCTTCGGTTTACAGTTTGAGTCTTTATTGGTGATTTCTTCAATTCGAGATGTTTGCGATATTCTTACTTCTTCATAATCCATTTTTGACAATTGATTTACAATTTCAATTATTTGAATTTTAATTGTTTTTCCTAAAGCCTACTATCATTTATATACAAAAAATTTAGCCCGAAATTGAATTTAATCATTCTTATCCTTGATTGAAATTGATGATTGAAAAACTAATGATTACTGTGTTCAATTATGATTATGACTAATGTATTAATCATGACTGAAGTAATCATGACTGAATTGGTCATGACTAAGTTTTTAGTTGATTGATCAATCAACTAAAAACATTAGTTGATTACGCCCAACACTGATTGCAACTTATAAAATTCACATCGGTAAAAAATTCTTCATCGCTGCGGATCTTCAAAAAAATTTCCTCACTTTAAAAAAATTCCCTCTTATCGATATTCCACTGGCGATAAGTTTCGATTATGCTCAGAATCGGTGTACTGACGTCGGGATCAGTCAGCTGCAGGAGCTGATGCGCCAGTGGGACATCTACCTAACAGTTTTTGCTGACATCTTGGTTAACAGAAATGGTAACAGAAATGGAATTTAAGATGGCGGATTCTAATTTTTCACGTACAGAGACGCTCCGTTCTAAAGGGTGGTTAAATTTTAAGGGCCGATGTTGAATGTGAACCACACCTAAACGTCAAGTTTTTTTCTGCATTTCATTTGACATTTCTCAATTTCAGACTAACTCAATTTGAACCATGGAAAGATACACAATCGAGCAACGCGTTAAAGTTATTCAGGCTTATTATGAAAATGGGCGTTCAAATCAAAATGCATATCGTGCACTTCGTGCCGCCAGCCCATAAACCGCACCAAACAGTCACTCTTTGTGGGTGCATTGGTTTTTCGACAATCACTCTTGGATTATCATTCGCCCAAATGCGGCTGTTCTGCTTATTGACGAATCCACTGAGGTGAAAATGTGCCTCATCACTGAAAATGATTTTCTTCGAAAATTGATCATCCACTGTTGCCATTTCTTGCCACCATTCTGACCATTGACGACGCCTGAAATGGTCAAGAGGCTTTAGTTCTTGAGTCAATTGCACCTTGTAAGCGTGTAAATGCAAGTCTTTATGCATAATGTTCATCAACGACGAGCGTGGGAGGTGCAATTGTTGGGCACGACGACGAGTTGAGGTGAACAGCTCTTCAGCCACACTATCGCGAACAGCAGCAATATTTTCTGCAGTACGAGCTGTACGAGCATGCACTGGTGTTTTCACATCTCCTACAGACCCGGTTTGCTCAAATTTTTGCACGATTTTTCCGATTGTACGCACATTGGGACGATTAAATTGACCGAAAAAATCACGAAGTGCACGATATGCATTTTGATTTGAACGCCCATTTTCATAATAAGCCTGAATAACTTTAACGCGTTGCTCGATTGTGTATCTTTCCATGGTTCAAATTGAGTTAGTCTGAAATTGAGAAATGTCAAATGAAATGCAGAAAAAAACTTGACGTTTAGGTGTGGTTCACATTCAACATCGGCCCTTAAAATTTAACCACCCCTTATAAACGAATAGTTTAAAAGTAATTTTTACAAAGAAATGATTTAAAAAATGCATCGTGGGAGCAGCTGGAGGCCGAATTTCATTTTAGTGCGGAGATTTTAAAGAAAAAAATGAAATCACAGATCATCATATTTACTACTCTCAGTTGTTTACTGCTCAACGCATTTCTGGAACTGAAACGTCATGCCAGAATCAGCAGCCCACCTACGTCACAACAGAATTTTCTTATGACATTTCTGTTAACAGTCCTGTTAACATTTCCGGCAGGTATGGATGGCGTGTTAAGAGCAAGAACGTAAAAAGCATAATTTGTATGATATTTATTTCATGCCAGAAACCAATTATAAATAAAATTATTTTTAAATAAAAATTTGTTTCTTTAATTTCCTACTTACTAAAATTTCTCACTTAAATATCTATTGGCGATCGTTGTAGGCGGATCCACGTTTTCTGGCCGTCTCTACGAGACAGACACCTTTTTTGCCCGATTTTCTAGGGGAGGTGGTATCACCCCTTAAAACCGTTTATGGCCCGATACAAAATACGTGTACCTTATTTTCCCGTTTACTATAATATACAAAACATCAGCAAAAGGGTTTGTCATATCACAAATACAGTATAATCCCGGTAATTCGTATATTCCGCTAATCAATATAAATTAGCCGGTCCCAAAATTTGGATTTAGCGACCAGCAATTGAGTTACATCAAGCCACCCCTTCATATAAGTAACTGAACTTAGAAAAAAACACTCTTTTATTTTTGCAGATATGCTGATCTAATTAGGGAAAAAGAAGGGTTTTATCTATCACTTCAAACACGTAATGGCAAGAAAACAGTGATACTAGCGGTTGAAATTGAAGCTCCTCAGAAATCTAAAAAAAGTGAATCAAAACTAAGCAAAAAAGACATAATTTTTACTATTTATCGCCCCAACACTGGCCTACAGTTTCGAAATGAGACGCTCGCCGATATTGAAAAAAAATATAAAAAGATATCGAGCGAAGAGGCCGAATCGCATTGGATTCAACAGTACGATGCATCGGTAAATATCTGCTCGCACGCGTATTGGAATGGAAACTGTAGAAATGTAAATATGGGACAAGAATGTGAGGTGAGTAAAAAAAACTAATAATCTCTTGAGTGATATTTTTTGGAAATACAGTAAAGTAAAGTCTCGCTAATCTGGCCTAATAATTGCAAAATGCAGACTAACAGATACTAAATTTTATCTGAAAATTCACCAAGTTAATTAACAGTTTATATAATATAGCAAGAGTCGTTATTTTTTGAAATTTTCCTTTTTATTGTTTTTTAATATTGAAAACTACATTTAACGTAGATTTAACGTTTTTTGTGCTCTTTTAACGTTTAGCACAAAAAACATCTATTTTTTTTAAACCACGAATTCGGAAAATATAAGAGGCAAGAATACGTGTTAACGCAATCTCCATGGAAGATTTGTGACTCTTTAATCAAAACTAAACACCTAATCGTATCCGTAAAAAAGAGAAGAAAATAAAAATGTAGAGTTTCTTCCGTTTTGATACTAACGGTAGAAAAACCGCTAGTCTGCATAGTGTGTGTGAGATGCTTAGAAAAACGACTGGGGAAACTAAAATATCGGGTCTTTCAATACGGACATAACAATTTTATATTTAAATAAAACACAGAATAATTGAGATATCGGGCTGAAATTTGTTCCAGGTGTAGTGGACATTTAAGTATGAAATTTGATGTCGTTCATATGGCCACCGCGAGCACGTTTGCTGATTGATTCTTTGGAGCCAATTTTCCATCACTCTTCCACACATATCGGCCGGAACGTTGGCAATTTTGCGTTCGATATTGTTTCAAGAACAATATCCTCTAACGTTGTTGGCTTGTTGGCATAAACCAACGACTTAACATAACCCCATAAAAATAAATCCAACGGCGTAAAATCGCATGAGCGAGGTGGCCATTCGACCAGACCATTTCTCGAGATTATACGATTACCGAACTTCTCCTTCAATAGATCAATTGTTTGACCAGGCATGTGGCACCATCTTGTTGGAACCACATATCACTGATGTCAAATCCATCCAATTCTGGCCAAAAATAGTCTTCCAACATGAAACGATAGCGAACTCCATTGACCGTAATATGGCAATCATTTTCATCGACGAAAAAATAGGGTCCAATCACACCTTCGGCATGAAATCCATACCACACAGTCACTTTTTGTGGATGCAATGGAGTCTTTTGAAGCAAATGTGGGTTTGTTGCTGTTATTGACAAAGCCATTAAGCCAAAAACGTCGCTGAAGATGATTTTTCGATGAAATTCAGGATTTTCTTCAAACTTTTGTAGAGCCCAATCGGAGAAGTTTCGGCGCTTGAAATGATCAAGAGGCTTCAATTCTTGAGTTAATTTGATCTTGTAGACCAAGATCTTTACGCAAAATTCGCCACAATGTGGACTCAGAGATTCCCAATTCCTGTGTCCGGCGTGAAGTCGATGTCGTGGTTTTTACATAAAATAAAATAATTATACAAAAAAATTTAGTTTTTCAACTTGGAGTTTATTCGTTTATTTTAGATTTCAAAAAAATTCACTTATTGTATTTTTATACTGTCTGATTTTGAAAAATTCACTTAAATTTCGATAACATTTAATTTTAAAATTTCGCTTAAGGTATTTTGTTAACATTTAATTTTAAAAAATTTCACTTCAAGTATTTCGATAACATTGATTTTTTCACAATTCACTTAAATTAAGTTTATTTAAAATTTTAATTTTGATTCTAAAATTACAGTTAGTCACTTATTTTAATTTTAGTTTTAAGCTGGAAATTTTATTAAAGTTTTGTCGCAGCGCAACTTACGGCGGCAACTAGGGAAAAACCCAGGGCCTTTTTATACCCGTATGGTGAAACCAAAGGGTATATTAACTTTGCCTTACCGTTTGTAACGCCAAGATCCCGTCATCACACATAAAAATGAATTACACCAGTGTGTTTAGAATGGTAAAAATAATTAATTTCTGCATGTCCGTCCGTCCGTCTGTCCGTCTGTCTGTCTGTGGCGTGGATTGCGGGCGCACGGATTGAGCTAGAGACTTGAAATTTTGCGCAGATCCGTTTTTCGTAAAATGCGAGGCTAAGTTCGTTAATGGGCAAAAATGGACCATTAGGGGGGGTACCCCCCATACGAACGAAAACGGTTTTTGTGAATATCTCGAAAACGGTGCATCTTATCAAAAAAGTCTAAGAACAAAAGTTATTTAGGATATGATTCTACATAAAACTCCCATACATCAAAATCCGATTGGAATAAATTTTAAAAAATCTTATTGGAAAGTTTGACTTCAAAGTGGAATTTTGGTACAACTGTTCGAATTTTGATACGAATATCACCATACATGTTTTCAATAATTGCCAGATTGGCAATTATAGCTTTTATTATGTTTTCTATTAAATAATGTTAAACAATTTTTATCTTTTGTTGCAAGTTAGCAACTCGTCTCGCGTAATTTAACTTCAAATCGAAATAATTTTGAAATAATCAACACAACACTACTTTGTAGAACCAAATTTTTACTTTACTTTTTGTATTTTCAATGAAAGAATCGCGTTTCGGTTGGCGGATGGATATAACTATTTACAAAGGTCGCAACTCTAGGTCGCAGACTAAAATCAACTTGTAGTCGCAACTCGCGGTCGCGGTCAAAAAAACTTTTTTCGATTTGACCGTGCAGGTCATTTTATAGAATTTTGCAACGTCAAAATTCGTAACTATACCTTACTTTTTCTCTGTCAATCTTTTAATTTTAAATCGATTTCATTTCATTTGGAATCATTTGAAATTGTCGTGGGAGTTAGCCCACCCTATCGCTTAAAGTTTCCTTATTTGAAAATAGGAAAATTACTTAATAGTAGGGGGAATCAGAAAAGTATCTTTAAATATGTGGATAATTTGCCCAACCTACTTTCTGAAATATCCCAAACAAGATAATAGCTAATTCATCTTGCCCATCCCACTCATGAATTCTCCTTTGGAATTACATAAGGGATGATGCAAGGATCAGTTGATCAACAGTTGTATGTAGGAGATTTGGCTCATCCAACTTTTGCTTCTTCCTATTCGAATAAGGGATGATGCAAAGACGGTTGATCATGGTGTGTGCCTATTGGCTGAAATCAAGTTGTATCATTGTATGCGAAAGGATCTTCTTAGGCATGATCATGCATGTTCCTGTATAAATTAGTTCGGTTGACATGAAAACCAAACGATCTCAAATTCGTGTTATGTTTACAAATGCAAAAGAACATATTTGCTTATGATTTCCTTTTTTGCATTTTCGTATGTTAAATTACATACGATTTAACTATTTTTCTTCGAACAGAACATAAATTACGAAAAGGATGACTTTTATTGCATCACTTGAATATTTTGTACATGTTTTTCGTTTTACAGAAAATAGTTTTGTTATTTGAACTCGGTCCTTCACTTGATTTTAATATTATTTTGATGGTGGTGAAATTAGAGAAAATCTGATTCACCACATCGACTCATTTGGCTCATTTTGAACTGAAGCACTTACGGCTGCGATAATTTCGGTACTTCGACCGGTGCGTTGTCTCACAGGACCATTCAATAGTGAATATGTTGAGTCGAATTTATCCACTATAGCACGCACAGTGGGATTCGTACTTAAGCCCTGAAAACAAAATCCCGGAATTAATAAAATCCCGGAAATTTAAAATCCCGGAAATTTAAAGAGTCGAATTTATCCACTATAGCACGCACAGTGGGATTCGTACTTAAGCCCTGAAAACAAAATCCCGGAATTAATAAAATCCCGGAAATTTATTTAACGTGTTAAAGAGCGCATCGGCTGTTCCTAAGTTTAGGACGCTTGTCCTACCTAATCTTCGTACGTATTAAAAGATATACACTTATCCAAACGTATATACATGCATATATCTTCTTAAACATATATACCCGCATATATGTCTTTTCATATGTACAGTTCGATACGTAACCTAATACATTTATATGATTAATTTAATTGACAAAAAATTATATCTTTGAAATTGCTGCTCCGATGCTCGCTGAAGTTGTCGCAACTGCTTCGCTGCTTGCTGGCTGCTGGTGGTGGTGGTGCAACAGTTGCTGCTAGTGCAGCTGAAGTTGGCTGTCTTCACTGGCTGTTGCTGATGCTGGAACAACAGTGGCTGCTATTGCAGCTGAAGTTGGCCGTTTTAGCTGGCTGCTGCTGGTGGTGGTGCAATAGTTGCTGCTAGTGCAGCTGAAGTTGGCTGCTTTCACTGGCTGTTGCTGGAATTGTCCCACGTGGGCTGCTTCGACGTCGATTAGCACTTTGAACTGTAGCCAATAATGATTGACTATAAACTTGGCTCGGTTTTAGGCTGATTAGGCACAAAGGTCAATGCGAACGTTCCCCAAATGAAAACACTTTCACCAAATCAATTTACAGACGAGGAGGATCGAGCGGGGTAACGTAAACAGCTGATCATGGGGTGCAAAAAAAACTTTCAGCTTTTTCTGCTTCTTTTCTCTCGTGAAACTTGCTACTTTGGCCCCGTTTGACGAAGACTCGAATCTGTCGCTTTTTCACCGCAGATCCTTTGATGTACGGCAAACATAAACTTCCTGCTGTCTGTCCTGAGGTAACACAGCTCAAAATACAATGAAAGCATCTGGAAGGAAATGAGCTTCACCGATATGAAATAACTCCTAACCAACAAATAAACGCGATGAGAAAAAAATGTTCAAAATCCGAGGGAATTTTTTTTTTCTTTTTCTCTACTTTCACGACAAACAATTTTCACATAAGCAGTGCTTTTGATTGCGAATAGGAAAACTCCGACCGCCTCGGAAAACTCTGACTGCCTCGGAAAACTCCGACCGTCTTGGAAAACTCCGACCGCGTCGGAAAACTCCGACCGCCTTGAACAACTCTAACTGATCCTCTCTGAATCAAAAAACTAATTGAAAACTAATTGCGGCCCGCGCCTTCGTTCCTTTTTTGATCCTCGCTTATGCGCGCGTTGCACACGCAATTTTCTTTGTTTTTCGCTTTCCGTCACTGTTTTTGGTGGCGGTATCAATTTTTTTACACAGGTTAATGCCAAATTCTGGCTAGACTGAGCTGTACTTTTATTTCGTCGCTGTGCTGGTAATTTTTCATTGGTGCGCATTGTTTGACTGTGCCTTTGTCTGATGCGCTTAGCCATTTTACCGTTAAGGCGGTTGTTTTCCAGCGGCGCGCCGCACATTGGCGTAGGCCAATAAAGTGGCAAAAGGGAATTTCATTACAGCGTTATTCTTACAGACATTCCATTATCCTTACAAGGATGGAGTAGTAAAAATATTGAACTGTCACCTGAACTACGCAAGGTGACAAAATTTCATCTTCCTAGGTTGCATAATTTCGGAGATATAAGGTTCCAAAGATTCCAGGGATAGACACATAGCCAGCCAGTAAAAAGTGCACTAAAAAGTAAAAAACAAGTTTAAAGTTTCACAAAAAAGGTTTTTATAAATTGCGTGTTGTGAAAATATAAAGTGTGCTGCGTTGCACAGTATGAAACCGCTTCAAGAGCAAATGCAACGTCACTTTATATTTTCAACCCAACACGCAATGTATAAAAACATTTTTTGTGAAACTTTAAACTTGTTTTTTACTTTTTAGTGCATTTTGAAAGTGTATAAGGTTATAAAACTTGTTTTTTAAAGTGTTTTTTTTTTATTTTATACTTTTTAGTCTTGAATTAGCCTACCAAAGAAAAAATCTTTCGCGGGAAATTTGAGCAAAAGGAAACTCACGTTATCTTTGCAGGACATTCCGTTATCATTACAGAATTTTAAATATCAGAGTCGGAGTCAGCGGCCCCAAAAACCCCCTAATACCATTTTTTTCCGGAAAAAATGGGAAAAGGATATTTGCGTCATCCTTACAGGACTTTCCGCTTCGAGTTTTAAAAATCTAACATCGGATTCGTGATCAGCGACCCCGAAAACCCCCTGATGCCAGTTTTTGCCGGGAAAGACGAGAAAAGGATATTTACGTCATCCTTACAGGACCTTCCGTTTCTAATTTCGAAAATCTAACACCGGGTTCGTGATCAGCGATCCCGAAAACCCCCTAATGCCATTTTCCCCCGGGAAAGACGGGAAAGGATATTTACGTCATCCTTGCAGGACCTTCCGTTTTGAATTTTGAAAATCTCACACCGGATTCATGATCAGCGACCCCGAAAACCCCTTGATGCCAGTTTTTCCCGGAAAAAATGGGAAAAAGGATATTTGCGTTATTCTTACAGGACATTCCATTATCCTTACAAGGATGGAGTAGTAAAAATATTGAACTGTCACCGGAACTACGCAAGGTGACAAAATTTCATCTTCCTAGGTTGCATAGTTTCGGAGATATAAGATTCCAGAGATAGACACATAGCCAGCCAGGTAGCCAGAGGCCTTATTACCGAACACGATACGATTAGTTCGTATCGTAAATTCAATGTTGTTTTACGACTCGATCCAATCGTATCGTGTTCGGTAATAAGGCCTCAGGTCGCGACAAATCAACTTAATAGAAAGTGTATAAAAAAACCATGACTAGCAAATGGATTTTCCTTAGAATTTTCTAACATTTCCGCCGTGAAAAATTTTGTAGGAAATTTCCATTTAACTGCTGATTTTCATATATATATCAGCAATTATCAAGAAAACTAGAATCGACTGAGAGAAGATCGCGGTAAGTGCAAAACGTTTCTCTTTATCGTTTTCTCCGTAGCGCAACTTTTACATATTGCACTAAAAACAAATTTTTGAAAAACTCGAAAATTTCACGCATCTCGCTCACTTTTGAATTAACCGTTTCGCGCCGGAAACTCGGTGAACCTTTACTGGAGCTAGAAAAGTTTGGTATAGTAGCGCTTTTCATATGTAAAACTTAGCATTTTTGAACGCGCAAAATCGGACCATTCCTAATTTTTTTTAATCAAAGTACGGTTTGTCCTTATATGGAGTATTTGATGAATTGTCAATTGTAACTTTCTTTTCCTTATATGTAATATTGATTTAGAAGCAAAACGGGTATCTCTATAAAATTGTTTAACCTGACTGAGTGACTGAGTGACTGACTCATCAACGCCCAGCCCAAACCCCTAAAGCTAGGGACTTGAAACTTTCACAATATGTCCCAACCATCGCGTAGGCGCTCAATAAGGGGGGGTTTTCCGAAATTTGACCCCTAAGGGGGTAAACGGGGGGTAAAGGGGGTTTGGGTGTTTTTAAATAGTGATTTTCGCCATTAATCCTGCTCAATAGGAGGCTGAAAAGTTTCACTCGGGGGTTCTTGATGTCGCTGATCACGAATCCGGTGTTAGATTTTCGAAATTAGAAGCGGAAGGTCGCAAATATCGCTTTCCGAAATTTTCCCGGAAAAAATATGGCATTAAGGGGTTTTCGGGGTCGCTGATCACGAATCTGGTGTTACAATTTCAAAAACCCTAACGAAAGGTCCTGTAAGGATAATGCGAATATCCTCTCCCGTTTTTGCGTGGAAAATTTGGCATTATGGAAATTTCGGGGTTGCTGATCACGAATCTGGTGTTAGACTAAATCGCAACGGAGAGCCCTGCAAGGATAAAATTTTTCTCAAAAGTTTTTAAGTTGTTTCCGGTTTTCTTCGTATTCTAAAACTTATGCAAAAAACTTAATCCGGCAACAACGGGTATGCAAGCTAGTTAATATTATAAATGAATTATTTGAAACCGGCTTAATTGAGACATGTCGAGAATTAATACATCATGGAAGTTAACTTAACATTAATGCTCACAATCGTTCACTGCTCAGTCGTACAGGCATTTCACATCATTCACACTGCCGTCGTAAGGAAAACCCCTGGAAAATTGAATAGCGTTTCGCAAAGATTTAGAGCCAGAATATAGTGAATATAGAATATAGTTTGAAGCCAGATTATGCGAGGTATTGGTGTATTAATACTCAATAATATTTTTTTTAAATAATTGAATTTATAAATCTAATAATAATTTATCATTATTATTTTAACTCCAAAAACAGGTTGGATTGCGACGCCGTACTTATACAGTATTGGCTGGTTCGGTACTGTCCGTTTGGTCAAGAGTTGAAAATATTTTAGCAATGAAATGCAGTTCATCTAACAATAAAATGCAAGTGATTCGCCTAAAAACCACCGAAGGTATTAAAATCGTTGGTACATTAATACCGAAAATATGCGTTGAGGCCCTTGTTCAAGATCTTGCATCGGACGCTGAAAAAGTTGAAGAACAAACATTTCCTCAAATTTAGAAAAAATCTTAAATTTAATAATATTTGATAATTGATAATAAATAATGATAAATACCAAAATGAAGAGAATATAAACAAATTTTTAATTTTTAAGGATTATTAAATTTCAATTTACTCTTGAAAAGAAATAGATTTCTTTTGATTACGGATCAGTGTGAATTAAATGAAAACAATGAATGTATTTAAAAAAAATGTTTCTAAAAAATACTTCAAAAAAGATAAATATTTTCTTTAGGCAATAGACAATAGAACATTGTGTGATTTATGTTATGACTGCTGATTTATGTTCAAACAAGTTCACTTTAAAATCTGCATAGCAATTTTTCTAATTTATATTTTTGTACGCGCTTAATATTTTTTTTCAAAAACTTTGCAAATATATCAGAAGAATCAAATTGATCAATTTTGTTACAACCAATTTTTTTTAAATTATGAAAAATTGTTTTTTTTTTACAAATCTGAATACTATATTTAATTGTTTTTTTTTTTCTGAATTGTGATTTTTATACGATTTTTTTAAAATATGAACTAGGGTCAAAAGAACTGCATAAAGCGGAAACCCGGTTCCAAGTTTCAAAAAACAGGTGCCCGGTTTCTAGTTCAAAAACAGGATACGGTTTCCGTCTGAGAACCGGTTCAGAGTCGAAGGCAAAAAAAAATAAAATAGAATTTTTGCTTGCTATCTTGAGTTTTTTCTATGAAATATATTTTCTTTGTTTTGTTTTGTCTTAACTTCAAACCTTTCTCATCCGGTTCTCGGTTCCTGGAATTGGAACAGGTTTGTTAACTTGGAACCGGGTATCCAGTTCCAGAAAATCACGGTTATTAACAAACCTAGTATGAACCATAAGTTTAGTGTACTGATTACAATTACATAAATGTATTTATAGTTCGTAATGCATAATAAACTAAAAAGAAGCGAAAACTAGTTATTTCATTTTTCTAGCCCTAACTTTTTTTTTTGATTTCAAAACTTTTTTTTTGAAAAAAAGTTCACCCGGCTATTAAAATTGCAAGAGAGAAGAGGATTTAGTAACCGGTATTGGTCGCGGTTAACTGAAAGTCATCTAAAATACACGCGGGCAACGCGAAGTAAACTTAACTCTCGTTCCAAAACACCGACCTAAGGTCGAGCTATCAAAGTAAGCATCAAGATCAAAAAAAGAATGAGTTTGATTTGGATTGTGGTCCGGTAAAGAGGGTGTTTTCATTCTGTTTCGGATAAGTTAATAAAAATTGAATTCAAAATTACTGTTTTGGGGGCCAACACTTTCTGCATTCGGTTTTTCGCCAAAAATCACTAAGTTAGTGTAGATTTGATGAAGTCGAGGAGAAAATTTAAGAACCACAAACGTTTTTAAACGCCTTGCTACACAAATCCAACGACAAATCAGCTTTCCCGACGCATACCAATTTTAATTTTGTGTTTCAATTATGATTTTTCTTAGATGGGAAATTATTTTAAAATTTTTAAGTTTGTTTTTTCCGACTCTTTTTAAAGGTACAAGTAAAAAAAACTTGGCGAAAACGGGTTCAGTGGAAAAATGCAATGAAGTGACGAACGCATATAACAAACTGGAAAATATGCAAAAATTTAAGCGATATAACAAATAAATTCATTAATTATTCAGGGATAAACTGAAAAAGGTATATAATTAATGAATTTCTTTTTTATATGGGTTATTTTTCTGCGCCGATACAGATACGGAACATGTCACCTATGTCCAAAGAAATTATTTTCAAAAAAAATCGGTGATGATATTGATATTGATAATATTGAGATATTGATAATATTGAGATATTGATAATATTGATGATGTTGATATTGAAGATATTGATATATTGTGGTGTTCCGGGTTGGATAAAAATGTTGATCGCTCTGATCTTCAACGAAGAGTCGAACAGCAAAGTAAATTGCACGGTTCGATTGGAGTAGCAAATTAATGCACGACTCCGAATAGAGTAGCAAGTTAATGCACGACTCTTTAATGCGAATTCAAACGCATGACAGAATAGAATTGACTGTAATGTTTTATTGAAGAACTTTCTTTTTATAACCAAAAAATGCTTAATTGCTAAATTACATTAATTACTTACTTACTATGGTTGGGTGCAAAGGTAAAATATGAATTTAGCATAAGAGGTGATTTATGCTTAGTTATCATTATCACCTATTGAATATTTAAGCAGTGGTTACACTGAATCTAGACAATTCATATTTTACCACAATATTGATATATTGATATTCATATATTGAAATTGATATATTGATATTGATATTGATATTGATATTGATATTGATATTGATATTGATATTGATATTGATATTGATATTGATATTGATATTGATATTGATATTGATATTGATATTGATATTGATATTGATATTGATATTGATATTGATATTGATATTGATATTGATATTGATATTGATATTGATATTGATATTGATATTGATATTGATATTGATATTGATATTGATATTGATATTGATATTGATATTGATATTGATATTGATATTGATATTGATATTGATATTCATATTGATATTCATATTGATATTCATATTGATATTCATATTGATATTCATATTGATATTCATATTGATATTGATATAGATATTGATATTGATATTGAAGTTATTACCATCAGCTAACAAACCAACGTGACATAGACACGTGACATAATGTGATCGTGCTTACTTGCACAGATCACATTCTGTCTAGACTAGACTCCCAACCGTGGGAAATAAGATTTTACTTTGATTCCATGCTTCTCGTGGAATCTGATGATAAATGTAATTAGAATTAAGTTCAGTTTAATTTGTACTTTCAAAGAGAACAGTTCGTTCTCCCAATAAATATATTTTTTTAAAGAATATCTTTTAAACTAAATTAACTGGCGCCCGAGCAGGGACCGGCCGTTGCAACTAAGATTAGCATATCCGGAGTGAAGAATAAAATCTTAACTAGTGCTAAAATAGTTGTGCTCCGATCAATTTTTTGAATTAACCGGACACGGATATACTTGATTAATTGAGACTTATTTGTCGTGTGATAACGCTAACAAAAAAGTGTTACTCCTTAACCGGACGCGGACAATAAGATAAGGAGCGAGTGATTCTAAATACCGATAATTTTGTGTTAACGCTTACCGGAAGCTTTCCTTACCAGGACGCAAATAAATTCGGACATTGAGTGCTTGAGTGTTTTATTCCGCGGATTCGTGCAAGTTTTCCAAACAGGAACGCGAACGGAACTCGATTGAAATTCTCATAGTCGCCTTAACCGGGACATCAATAGGGCTCATAGTGTCGTGCCTTTGGGTAAAACCAAGAAGTGGTCAACACTATAGAATCCGACGGTCGGTTTTATTTTCAAAAGGGATCAAGTTGATATAGTGTCTGTGAGTTGCTCCAATAGTATTGCAACTGTGTCAACGCTTAGACTAAAGAGGATCACAGCAGCCGGACCAGATCCAGGAAGGAAAATACGTTCTTACTAAACTATGAAACGCCTCCTGCTAACGTAAGTAAATTTATTATTATTACTTACTTACAACTAAGGAACCCTTGAGAATTCGGTGAAACATAATCTTTCAAAAGATTAAATAAATCCACTTTGAAATAAAAAATCGCAATTACGATCAAGATGAGTTTAGATCAATTGCAAGCCGCTGTTACACAACTTACTGGAGCCTTAAACCTCCAACACGAGTCTCTAAGAAAAATTGAGCAGAGACTCACCGCTCTGGAAGAAATAAGGGTGGCAAAAGCGAATGAACCCTCCACTTCTTCCTTCCAAGTTCCAAGAAACGAGGAAGAATTAAACAGTATCTCAAAATTGCACGACCGGGTTAAAGAAATCCAAGTTTTTGAAGGAGACCCAACGCATTACTTGTCCTGGGTGCATAGCGTCGAAACGGTCTTACAAGATTATGAGGTCGTCCGAAATAAGCCTATTTATCGGGCTATATTACAGAGTATACGCCAAAAAATAAGGGGCCCGGCCGACACTGCGCTAATTTCATATCATATATTCGATGAAGAGTGGGTAGCAATCAAACGATGCTTGTCTCTTCACTACGCCGATAAAAGAGACGTTCGTACCTTGGAACATCAGTTAAACCTCCTACGACAAGGAAATATGAGCATCGATGAATTCTATGCCACCGTAAATCACCAATTTTCCTTAATACTTAACAAAATAAAAACGGAAAATTATAGTACAGAAACGGCAACTGTACTTGTCGAAACATACATTAGGGCCTAAATGGAGAACTAGCAAGGATGCTCGTTATTCAAAAGCCTCAAACCCTGCCGGAAGCATACGCATCATGCTTTGAATTTCAAAATTTGAATTTAAGAAATGTGACAATACACCAAAGTGACATCAGAAATCAGGTCACAACACCAATCAATCAAATGTTTGCCCAAACAAAAATGGTACCAAGCGCCCCTCCGCGTACCCTGCCAAAGGTCCTTACGACCAGACAGCGGAACGAGGCCTATAATATCCAACATCAACCGAGGTCGCAACAATATCCTCAACAATCAACGGCGCCTCAGCCTCCAAGACCTCATTATCCCAAACCCTCTGTCCCCATGGAAGTCGACCAGTCAATCCAAAGCAGGAAGGTAAATTACATGAATCGACCAAATGGGAACTTCGGAGCCAAGGGAGCAAACTATGGGGGTGGACATAAACAGCAAAATTTACACAACCTCGAGATTGGGAATCCACCGGAGGACAACCAGGAATCGGATTCTGAAGAGGAAGACCATGAAATTGAAGAAGTTGATGAAACATCGCCTGAGGTAAATTTTATGACCAAAGCCTCTCTAGCATACCTTACTTAGAGTATGTAACTAGGGATGGTAAAACCTTAAAATTTCTTATCGACACAGGCGCCAATAAGAACTTCGTTAAACCAGACTTAGCCACCAATGCCCAGCCAATAAAAAAACAATTCAAGGTCCAATCAGCGGGAGGAGAAATCGATGTGAAATTCAAAATTACTGGTCCATTTTTTGCGTGCATTGGAAACCATGAAGCTATAAACTTTTATGTTCTACCTGGCTTAAAATCATTTGACGGTATCATCGGTGATGATACACTCAAACAATTAGAAGCGATCATTGATCGCAAAAATAACGTATTAAAAGTCAAGCCAAATATCCAAATTCCGCTTAAAGAAAAAGAATCACCACAAGTAAACAACATATCACTAGGAAATCAACATCTCTGCATTTTGTTTATCCGTAACAAAAATTTAAATTCAAAAAAAAAGGGGAGAGAGAAGGGAGGATATTTCAAAGTATATAGAGTCCCTAACAACAAGTGGAGAATCAGAAATGTTTAAATTCCAAAATGAAAAAAAAATCAAAAGATTATTATATCCCGAAAGACGTATTGTAAATTTTGTCTAAATGTACAGTAAAACAGTAAAATCGAATCAAAAAAAAAAAAAAAACAAAAAAACGAAACAAAAAAAAAAAAAAAAAAGCCGAAAAAGCAGCGAGAGTGGTTTTTGAATTTTAGTGGATGGCAGATTTTGAGGCTGGAACAAGCCACGAAACGTGGAGTTTTTTTTCTTTTGATTCATCCAAGTTTTTTTTGTAAAGGATGAAGATTCCTTTTGAATTGATAAAAGCAAAAAATGATATAAAGAAGTTTAAAACGTGTCTTTAAGACATGAGACAAATAATATAAAAGCCTCCAAATTAAAATGAGATGGAAGGAAAAACGCGCCTTTTATGCGTGTGTTGGAAAAGTGAACTAAAAAAGTTATTTTTTGTTGAAGTTTTGTGTTGGCTATCAGGAGAATTTAAACGACTCGGTAAATATTTTTATAGAAAAAGTAATAGATTAAGGCTTAAAGATCGTTTTAATAAAGAAATTTTTACCATCTAAGCAATCAGCGCCATCACCGGGGAAAAAACATCTACTATTAATGTTGCCTTAGTTGTAAGGCCTTATATAAGCGGAAATGGCCTATACAAAACTAAGGCAACAATAAGGTAAAGATAATGCATTAAGATAATGCCTTTATAATGCCTTAATAAGACATTTTTTGTTCACTGGGTAATGAAAGAATCCATACATTTTGAGTTTGGGCCCAAATGTACTAGATTTGGCTAAAAATGGCATACGTAAGTAATAGGTATTTTTAGAGCTTGAAATGTACTAAATCTATTACGATTGTACTAAAAGTGCAACACTGGAAGGAAACCATCTGAAAAACCTGGAACTAGTTCTAACCAAGCTGGAACAAGCAAATCTCCGAATCAATTTGAGTAAAACAGAGTTCATGAAAACTGAAACAGAATTTTTGGGATTCCTTGTTACAAGGGATGGAATAAAACCTGATCCCCGCAAGGTAGCGGCGATCCAAAACCTCCAACCACCAAATAACCTTAAAGATCTTAAAAGTTTCCTCGGATTGACATCTTATTATCGACGATTTATTAAAGACTTCGCAGCGGTTGCAAAACCATTAACAAATCTAACAAGGGGAGAAAATGGACAAATCAAATCATCGCAATCCAAAAAAATAAAAATCCAATTTGGACCGTCAGAAACAGAGGCATTTAACAATCTAAAAGAACTTCTGATATCCCCGGAAGTTCTAGCGTATCCAGATTTCAGCAAACCGTTTGTGTTAACAACGGATGCCTCGAATCAAGCTATTGGAGCAGTACTGTCTCAAGGTGAGATCGGTAAGGATAGACCTATCACTTACATCTCTAGGTCCTTGAATAAGACAGAGGAGAGCTACGCCACAATAGAGAAAGAAATGTTGGCAATTATTTGGGCTCTAGATAGCCTCCGAAACTACCTATACGGTGCAAAAAAGGTAAAGATACTAACGGATCATCAGCCATTAACATTTACTCTTAGCGGAAGAAATACGAATGCCAAACTAAAACGATGGAAGGCGAGAATTGAGGAATACAATCATGAACTTGTATATAAGCCGGGAAAAACAAATCATGTGGCAGACGCCTTGTCAAGGCTGAAATTGGACGCAAATCTACTAACATCGTCATCGTCCTCAACCTTAACCGCAGACGAAGGTCTTACCGCCGCCTCCTCATCAACACAAACTGCTCACAGCGCAGATGAAGACAATTCTAGCCTGATTCCGCACACCGAAGCCCCCCTGAATGTGTTCAAAAATCAAATCATTATACGAGAAGGATGTATAGAAGCTTTTGAAGAACCTCATTCAGGATACAAGCGACACTACGTTAATCTTCCTGTCATAGATAAGGAGACATTAACCAAAATCCTAAAAGAAAAACTAAACCCTAACATAACTAATGGAATTAAAATTCCCAAGGAATTTCTACAAACCTTGCAAGAAATCCACCAAGAAAATTTCAGCAAATTCAAAATTCGCATCTCACAACGTATCGTGGAGGATCTTAAAAACCCCAATAATGTACTATGTGTTATTGAAAAGGAACATAAGAGAGCCCACCGAAACTCAGTCGAGAATAAAATTCAGATTTTGGAGAAATATTATTTCCCGCACATGGCAGCCGAGATTAGGAAATATGTAAAATCCTGCGATATCTGTAACCTGAACAAATATGATCGCCATCCTAATACCCCAGAGCTTCAACCAACCCCAATTCCTACATATCCTACTGAGATCCTTCATCTCGACATTATGGAATTCCAGAATGAAAAATTCATATCTTGTATTGACAAATTCTCAAAGTTTGTCAAAATGTTTCAGCACTCCATCTTCGGAACAAAATCACAGAGGTTATCCATTACTTCACGGCACCCCGTATGATCGTAATCGATAACGAGAAGAGCTTTACCAGTCCTCTCATCTCAAACTATATGAAAATATTAGGAATCGAAGTATACAAAACGCCGAGTCAAAAAAGCGAAGTAAATGGAGCTGTGGAAAGAGCACATTCAACACTCATAGAAATTGCCCGATGTCTGAAGATAGAGTTTCCTGATTTAGCCTTGAAGCAAATTATAAACATTTCTGTAGACCGTTATTCCGTCAGCTGGAAGCTGTCAGATGATGATGAAATGACACCTTCCTACCAGGGGCGTGGCGTGAGTTTTGAAGCTAGGGATGCAAATTTTAATTTTTTGGAATTTAATTGCCAACTTAAGGTTTTTATGTTATTAATAAAGGTATTTTTTGTGTTGTGCAAAAATACATCTCTCGTTAGCTACTTAAATGAATGACAATAAAATAATAAAAAGTTCAAAACACTAAAATAACTTGTACTTTATGATTATGAAAATGATTATGAAAAATGCATCCGATCTTTGATCCCCAGACTACGAAATTATAATGTGTTTGTTTTTAATTCGAGACACTTATATATCCGAATCGAGAGAAAAAGTATATTGATGATCTTTTTGTATAAAAAACACAGTTATAAAATAAAATATTTACGATTGTCCGCATAAACCCGGATACACCAAGATCGTTCTTAACTCAGAATTGCACAGCTTTATGAAAATTATTTAAATCGCTGTAACTTACAGATTGCCAAACGTTGTTATCCTTCGAAAAAAGTAAACCAGGCCAACAAAATAACTTTTGCCTATTTGCACAACCGCAAAGCCAATTAAAATCTTCGTGAACTTTGACCGAAAATCGTCTCGTACAACTTTTATTTACTGTTGTTTTATATTTAACTTTGGTTTTGGTCTCCCGCGATCAAGAATATTTTGTTTTTCAGAAAAAGAGCGCGAACTAAATGATTGTTTTAATAAGCTATCGATTACACAACAATCTGCCATTTTTACCAAACTATTGAAATCACAAAAATCACACAATAAAAAGACACGCTAATAAATAAACAATTTAAGACAGTACTAACTACGCATGCAGAAACGCTACTACCAATTTGCCTTAATGCATTTTTTTTACATATTTTCACTCGGAAGCAACGATTCGAATTGCTTATTTCACCTATTCCTGTTGCATATGACATTACGAAGCAAAAGAGAAATGATCGCCTGAAAGAAATTTTTATTTTTGGAATGGTTTTTTTAAACGCGAAAACCGCGTATTTTTTGTTCAAAAAGGTATGAATATTAGATATAGAATTACTCAAAACAAAATCATCTAAATGTCCTCCAAAAAAACTTTTTAAATACGGATCTTAGTTTTTTAGTTATTTAAATAAAAGCGCAAATTATTTGACTTCTGCTGAGGTGGAAGCAATTTTTATTTTGCATCCACATTTTCTCTTTTCTCCAGTCGTTAACATAGGTTTTCATCTCTCTTCGTACAAAACTCATAGGGCGCATTCACGGTACTCAACGGTTGAGAGATTTGCTCAACAGTTGAGAGATTTACTCATCATAACCACTGATCGGACGCCATTTTTTGTATCGGAAAATTACTGTGATACTTTTCTGCTCAACCGATGGATTGAGTATTTTGACAGATAACAACTGGCGTTTTTTCGAAGAACAAAATATTTGAAAAAACAGAATGGCTTTTCTGGATCAAATTTACAAATTAAATGATATGGAATATAATATTTTCGAAACTCCGGAGGTGCATCACAGATTACAAACTGATAAGTAGCATTTTATTAGCTTACAAGAGATGGAAATATTTCCAATCGTTTGAAGAAATTTTTCATTCCGCACTTTCACCGATTCACGGCCTTTAAATATTTCATGCGCAAATAAAAATGTTTGCACTAAATCAGGAATCTGTTGCAATGTTTGTGGTAACATCATCTTCAGCTAAAAACTCCAAAAACCAGTGGTTTTCCATAATTCCAACTAACAATTTTCACACAACAAATTTTCTCTCCATTTGTTTATGACAAGATTGACAGATATCAGCTGTTTAATGTATCGAGGCATTCACGAGAACTAATCGAGATTTACTCAACCGTTGGGTATTCGTGAATGCGCCCATAGATGCAACAATAATTTCTGCTTCCACACAGTTTCAAAGGCAAGTTAAGAAATTCTCTCTTTTTTTAAAGGCATTCGCGGTTGAATATATCACGACTGTATGATAAAATGCATTTTGTGCCGTACTGAAGCTACAAACGGCACAAAACAGTAACTCCAAGTTGTATTGAAGCTACAAAGGGCACAAAACAGTAACTCTAACAATAAACTCAAACTTAATTATGATCGAATTTTGAAAAAAAAAATGTTTCAACTTAAAAACTCAGTTACCAATATTTTTGTGAGATTTGTAAGGGATGCAATGCATCCCTTGCATCCAATGACGCCACGCCCCTGCTTCCTACTCATCAGCACCACGTCATGCTTCGTGTTTCATCGATAGTCTTGCTGCATCTGGATTGACACAGAGCTCCGACGTTTCTAATGAGTCCGGCAGATTTTTGGATTTGGTATTTAGCACCGACCCCTACGATACTTTCGTTAACCATTGTCGGGATCCGCTGCTTCCAGAGACGCCCCATCATCCTGCTCTCCAGATTGCTTTGTGCTTTGATCCGGTGATGGTTGATTCTTCAGACGACTGTAATTTTAGTTTTAACTTCAAAAAGGCTGATTTTTTAAAATTAAATAATCTGTTAGTAAATTGCGACTGGTCTAATGTTTTTCATGAACGAGACATTGATGTTGCTGTTAATGCTTTCTATGACATTTTATTCGCTCATATACTTCTTTGTGTTCCTGTTACGCGATTCAAAAATTCATTTTGCGGCCCTCCTTGGCTTAATAATTCTGTGAAGCACCTTAAGAACTTAAAATGTAAAGCTTGGAAGCGGTTTTGCGTATCCAGGAGCGCGGTTGATTTTACTTTCTACGCAAATCTTCGCGATCAATACACGTCTGTTCTCAAATCATTTTATGACGAATATGTTAATAGAATGAAAGTAATTCTACGAAATGATCCCAAACAATTCTGGAAGTTTGTTAACTCCAAACGTAAGTCTGACGGTTATCCGTCCGCATTGAAATTAGGAGACGACGAGAGCAGCGACCCTCTGACCATTGCTAATCTCTTTGGTAGCTTTTTTTCTTCTGTCTTTTGCGACTTAAATTGTAATATCAGTTCGAATGATTTTACCTACTTCACGACGTTTCCTTTCGACTTCGCTCGAAATGAAGGATCTTTTATTTGACGACATTTCCCTGATGAAGCAGGTTAACTCCTTGAACGACAGTTTTTCGTGTGGTCCTGATGACATTCCCGCCTCCCTATTAAAACACTGCTCTCTGCCACTTGTCCCTGTTCTGTGCTACCTCTTTAACTTATCCCTTTTAACCGGCGTCTTCCCTAAACCTTGAAAGTCTTCCATCATTATTCCTCTTCATAAGACGGGAAATAAGTGTGATATCTCTAATTATAGGCCTGTCGCCAATTTATGTTGTATGGCTAATATTTTCGAGGCAGGGATATGTCATACACTTTATTCTCACAGCAAACCATTCTTGGGTTCCTTTCAGCATGGCCTCATGAAGGATAGATCAACCTCGACTAACCTTGAATTTTCTAATTTTTGCTTACTGCTCTAGAAGCTGGTAAGCAAGTTGATTGTATCTTTACCGATTTTAGTAAAGCATTCGACAAAATTCGCCATGAAATTCTCGTTCTGAAGCTGATCGCCCTGGGTTTCCCATTGCTCTTTGTCGACTGGGTTCGTTCATACTTGTCGTCCCGCACTCAGCGTGTGTCATTTCGCGGCTCTTTGTCTAACAGATACTCAGTCCTTCTGGTGTACCGCAAGGAAGCCACCTGGGCCCTCTCCTTTTTATAATTTACATTAATGATGTATCTTTATTCCTACCTGACTCAAATATACTTTGTTATGCTGACGATGCCAAGATATTTCGAGTCGTTTCCTCTTTACGTGACTGCCATACCTTAAATTCTGACTTAGCAGCCTTTTATAATTGGTGTGCTATTAATTTTCTTCCTCTGAACATTTCCAAATGCTCAGTAGTGTCCTTCTCCCGTAAGAAATCTCCAATTCCTTTCGATTACAATATCGTTGGTCGTGTACTGAGTAGACTTGACAAAACCAAAGATTTGGGTGTCTGCCTGAATAGTTGTTTTACTTTTGACGATCATATTGATGCGATTGTTAATAAGGCTAATTCCACTTTGGGCTTTGTTAAGAGATGGGCTAAGGAATTTGACGACCCTTTCCTTACGCGGCTCCTTTATTGCACCTTTGTCAGGCCAATCCTCGAATATGCTTGCTCCGTCTGGTCTCCATATTACAATAAACTCATTCTTCGTGTCGAGGCAGTCCAACGTCGTTTTGTTCGCTTCGCACTCCGTGGACTTCCTTGGAGCAATCCTGTCATCTTACCTCCATATCGCGAGAGGCTTGATCTAATTAAACTAGATTCTCTCGAACATAGGCGCAACATCTTCAAGGCTATCTTTGCTTTCGACTGCTTACTCGGTTCTACTGATTCTTCTGTTTTGTTGGCCTCTGTCAAGATTTCCATTCCGACTCGCTCTTTAAGAAGCCGTCAATTTTTAAAGCTTCCCCAATACCGCACTAATTACGGTATTCACGAGCCAATCACTTCAATGTCCCGTTCATTTAATTTGTACTTTGATAAGATTGATTTTCATTTAACTAAAAAATGTGTTAAAGCTAAACTTTAGGGTAATTTAATTTCATTATTTTGTCGCCAGTCTTTTTTCTTTTTTTTTATATAAAGTATTTGCTCTTGTAGTCTAATATTGTAGTAGTCAGCCTTGACGAAATAAATAAATAAATAAATATATCCTATTGATATTGATCATAGGCTATTCATATTGATCATATGCTATTCATATTGACCATATGTTATTCATATTGATCTTTTGCTATTCATATTGATCATATGCTATTGATATTGATCATATGCTATTCATATTGATCATATGCTATGTAGCGTGCTCCTTGGCTTACATGGCATTTTTCTATGTAGCTGAAAAGATCCGGCATACCACGAGTGCCGACTTAAGCTCAGGGTTAGGGTGGGTGTTCTTGAATCTCCAGCTACCGAACAACTACAAAAAAATTTATATTGTGGGGGGTATGCAGTGAATGCCGCCTTTGCTCGTGATTCCAACCACCATTTCGATGCCAAAAAAAACTACTTCTACTTCATCTTACCATTCCTTTTTTTTCTACCTCACCTTCGTCCCATGCGTCGCCACCTCCGCGTATTTACTTTAGTTTAAACATCTGGCGCTTCTATACATTGCCAAAAAAAATGAACCTTTATCGTAGCTTAAACGAAGAAACTCAAGAAAAATTAAAAAAAAAATCAGTATTATAGAAAAAAAACGTGGTTTTAGTGCTTCACAAAAAAAAATATAATTTTTATTTCTCCACTATCCTTCTACAATTTTTCTTTTTGTTCTTCAACCTACTTTCCTATCCTAAATTCTATCTAAATTTTCGTTCCTAATTTTATACAATTTTTCATTTTTATTCTATTTATTTCAAATCAGTTTTTATTTCAATATTTCCAATCAGGTTAAAATAAAAAAAAAGTACTTAACGTCGTCGTTTTGTTGTTGCTTAACTAAATCGTTTCTGGTCTTCGAACCAGCTGATTTTTCTGGAACGATGAATTGATTGCTGCTGGACACGATCGATGAAAATTCTGCTGCGTCTCGTTGCTGATGAAATGAATTCCTTCGCTGATTCTTCCGTCTTCTCCCCTCTGCTCGCCTTTCCTTCACTGCATGCGTTGTATTTTCAAATTTTCGATGTTCTTTTAACTTGATTCTATTTTCTTTGTTTTGTTTTAGTTTTGAAATTCACTTTTATCGTTTTTAATTCTAGTCTAAGCTCTTTTATTAAACTTTCTCTTTAATTTTAATTCATTTCACTCTTATAAATTTTAACATAATGTATTTAAATTTAATTAACTTTCTTGTTTTTTTATCTTCTTTTACTTGAATTTTAATTGTTTTTAACTTCCGAAAAATTCTATGCACTAAAACTAAGTTTATTCTTCACCACGTGTTTTATGAAGCAATTTTTTTTTCTACTTCGTTTCTTATCGACGATACACTTAATTTTAAACTTTTTATTTATTTTAACGTGTTTTTCTTTTTATGCAAATTGGCGTTTTTATTAAAAATTTTTTGGTTTTTTTAAAAAAAAAAAGAAAAAATGTGGCGTCCGTTACTATTTTTCGTCTTTTTCTTTAAATTTTTGGTCTCTAAACGAGGCGAGTTTCCAAACGAGACTGAATTGGTAACTCGCTTAAAGGAACTATCTGCATTTGCATGATCGGAAAGCCATATTCTAACCAATTGGAAATAGACTAATTCTATTAGCAATGGTTTAAATTTAATAAGATTAAAGGTCAAAAATTGTATTTCTGTTGCTAAGCGTCTCGTAGTAGAATTCTAGTCCCTTTTTTGCGAATATTTTTGAAATTTAAGGGATTTGTTTCAAAAGTTCTCGGCTCTGAAGAAAACTACTTTCTGGACTCTGTCTTCATACTTTTTTTTTGAAAAAATATATGCTAAGCAAATTAAATTTATTTTCAGGACACTAAAGTCCATGATCCCTTATTTTGCTTCGCTTAAATAAAAAGATCGAATAAATCGAAAAAAGTTTTCTATGCCCACGAATTAAAAAAAACATATATACGCGTAAGAAAATGAATCAAACATAAGACGCGCGCTACACCACATTTCAGAAGCCATCTAACGTCCCGTGTGACTTTTGAAATGGAAACAAGTGCGTCCTTTTCTTTAAAAAAAAAAGTCGACCCACAGACCCTTAAGTCTCATGCACACGCTAGAGTTAGTGAAACTAATGTAAAAATTGATTATAATTGTGTATTATCTTAAACTTAAGCTTATCTAATCAAAAAAAAATAATGAAAAAATGGATTATGAACTAAACATAGAGGCTAAGAAAAATCTTGTAGCATCCGCCTGAAACACAACAGCAAAGTATTAATTAAACTGGAAAAAAATGAAAATGGGAATACTTAGCCACTTGATCCTTCAGATGACACTCGCGGGTCCGTCCGTAGTAATTCCGGTCTCTCGCGGGATCTTCGTCCGTTATGCAGTCTGAATCGATGTGCGAGGCTCGCTCAGCTCTTCCGAAGGTAACAGGATACCTAAAATCTCACACCGCAAAGCATTAGAAACGAATTATGCTAAATTTGTTTTGATTTGCTAATCAAAACAAATGCTTTACCTGTTAGTTAGGTCCATAAATATCTGTTCTCTGGGGTATCTCGGCGATCCTGCACATATGAGACATTCCCGCGGTGTTCAAGGAGTTCCTTATGTGGAATAAAATAAGGAATATTAGCAAATCTAATAGAATAAAATATTTATAATCCTACCTGTTGCTGTGTATTTCTCATGATCGTTTGACAGATGGATTGTTTATTGTCAATGGGGGGATATTATCCCAAATGGATCAAATTTTGGTTGACTTACCTTTAACAATTCTCACCAGATGTCACTTACGGCGATTAAAAGATTTTGGGGAGTTTTTCAAAATTTGATTAATCACGGTTGAAGGGAATTGAGCTCGACAAGTTCGAAGAAAAATTAAAATTTTATAATACGTAGTGTAGTGATCTCAAGAGGGAAAGAGTAGGTTCTTTTGTAATGGTATTAGTGCAGTGAAGAATTAATTTAAAATAAATGTTTAATAGCCGGATTGCATGGGCTTGGACGACCTTTTCTTGGCCAGGAAGCATCCAGATTAGCCACAAGGGACGAAAGGGTTAAAACAAAACAAGTATAGTATAGTCAATTTTAATAAACAGCGAAAAGTTATTTAATAACTCAAAAAGAGTCCCCATTCGGTCTTTCCCTGATATTTGAAATAAAACATAAAATCGTTATAAACTTAAAATCTTCCGAAATCCGTCGAACTAAAAAGAACAATAAAAGCCAGTTGGATTACGCAGAGCGTCTCTGGCCCACCTATCCTGCAAGAAAAAGGAAAATTTTGAAAGAGTGAAAAGAGGAAAAGTCGTTGCATAATTTTTAATAAACGAACAACTAATTTCTTCGCTGAAATAGCTTCAAGCCGTTATCCTTTGAATTCAATTCGGTTGGCCGCTTATTCGTCATATTAGGGTGGACAAAGAACATCAGAAACTCCCCAGTTCACCTCGACTTCAATGATTCATCGCAACCGTTTCAACGTTGAAAGCTTCAATTCGCATCCCGTTTACTAGTTCAAATAACTTTTAAATACGATTGTTTTTAGTTAACGTTTTTTTTTATTCCATCTTTTTTTGCCAACAATAATTATTTTTGTGTAAATTATTACCACCGATTTTGCGGTATATTTTAACTTTTAATACATAGTTTTGCAATTTGATTTCCAATGCGAATTTTCTCTGAGCTCAAAGAAATTTTACCAGTTATCCGTTTTTTTTCGACGAACAGCAAAGATTTTATGATTTTTTTTACCTAGGTGGTCTTAATGGTTTGGTTTAGTATACTTTTTTTTCCTCAACAGTGATTTTTTTTGCGAATGTTTAAATTTAATATTTTTTTAGAAAAGGTTTGCAACAATATTGGTCATGTCTTTCATAGCTTTCTGTATTAAATTAAGATCAAATATTTTACTATTGTTTAAGCTAATTTTTGATTAAATGTTTTTTGATTTTGCTTTAAATGCCTTACAAAATTTATAAAGGATTTTTAGAAATTTTTTTTTTATTTTTTTATTTAATAAATGATTTTTGATTTCTATAACTTTTTGGAATTTTAATTAATAATGGCATATTAAGTCTCAAGTTTGGGCAGATGCAGGACTAAGGTGAGTTTTAAGGGTATGAAGCACAGCGTTCACAATATAGTTTTCCCAAAGTAGATTTGTCCCTTTCCTCAATCCTTTTTGTTTGAGAAGATGATGTCGATCGCGTAACTTCTAGGCACGATTTTTTTTGTAGTAGATGGCCGTTGAGAGAAGTAGGCAAGATCCCTCCCCACCACTGAGCTAAGCCGGAAGGGAAAAAACCAGCGTGCCTATCCGCCTACCTTCTTATCAACCTAGCAAGATCTCCCGCCTTCACGCTACAATCTAACGAGGGTTTGATAATAAAGTTTTCCTCAATATAAAATATATTTCTCACCAATTCTAGTGATTTACATTTCATAAAAAAAAAATTCGATAAGGTATTTTCGTAGACATAATTAAACTCTTAGATCCTTCGCGGGGTAAGTACCAATGGTTTTTCCATTTAGATCTTCACGGACGTAGCAACTATTACCCTTTCGTTCTCGAATACGACATTGGATAAATTTTCTTGCCAACTTGGCATTGAAGTTTTTTGTTGCGTCGCTTTAGGCAAAATTGCGTCGATATACGATTTGGCCGATTTGAAATTGTACTGGCTTACTTCTAAGGTTATACCTTTTTTCATTCTTTTCGCGAGCAACTTTGAGGTGTTTTAGCACTTCATTTTGTCGTAATTGATGTTGGTCGTTCACGGTTTTTATATCACCGGTGTTGAGAGTTCCTAGCTCCCTTAGGAGTTTGTATTCAGACCCATGTGTGACATAGTGTCTACTGAATACAAGAAAATATGGACTGTGTTTCGTCGCTTCGTGGTTTGCGTTTCGAAGGGCTGATCCGATTTCATCCAAATGCTTGTCCCACTCTTTATATGTATGATCTTATTGCTGCGATGAGAGTCCTATTCACGCGTTCCGAAGCGTTCGATTGAGGTGAGTAATACGCTGTCAGTAGGTGTTGAATGCCAAATTGAGGACCATTGTCGGAGTAGATCTTTTCTGGGACACCGAACAAGTTGAAAACTTGGGACTTGAGAAATTCGAGGATGTTTTTTGTGTTTGCTTTGCGAAGAGGTTTCAAAAGAACAAATTTTGAGAAATGGTCAAGCACTATAAAAATATACGTGTATATACGTGTAGAGATGCTGCCAAGGCCTTTCTGCAAAGTGTATAGATTCCATTGGAGGTCTAAGGACGTAGTTCGGTGCCTTACACTCCTTGCAGATTTGGCATGATCTCACATAATCTTGGACTTGTTGTACCATACGCGGCCAGTAGTACTTGCGACATAATTTCTCCAACACTTTCGCAGATCCACAGTGACTAGAGCTGGGCAAATCGTGATATCTATTAATAAGGTTTTCCCTAAGGTCCTCAGGAACCCAGAGTCTCCATTCATTGCAACCTGTGCTCGCTTCATCCTCTTCCTTTATCTCCCTCTTATAAACGCGCTGTTCTACAACCTTGAGATCAGGCAAGTTTCTGCTGTTTTCTTGGACTTTTGTACGTAGTGCATTGTACGAATTGCTGAGAAAAGCTGGAGACGTAAAGTCTATTTCAAGAGGTAGTTCTAAATCCAAATTCAACGCATCACCAAATACGCGCGACAAGGCATCGGGTACAACATTTTTTTCCCCTTTCCTGTGCTCGAACTCAAAATCGAAGCCTTGTAGCTTCATACTCCACCTGGCTAATCTCCCACTCAGGTCTCTTTGTGAAGTTAGCCATTTCAAACTCGCGTGATCTGTTATAATTTTGAATTTTGATCCCTCGATATAGGGTCGAAACTTTTTCACAGCGAGGATTGCGGCCAGGCACTCCAATTCTGTCGCACTGTAAGTTTTTTGGGCCTGATTCAATTTCTGTGACATGAATTCGATCGGCGTTTCTGCTCCAGGCGATGTTTCCTGAAATAGGACAGCACCAACACCTGTCGAGCTAGCATCGCATTGGACACAGAACGGCTTGGAAAAGTCAGGATAAGCGAGAATTGGGGCCGACGTCAGACAATCTTTAAGCTTATTAAAGCTAGCCTCAGCTTTGTCTTTGGAGAGAAGGTCAGTGATTGGGGCGACAAGAGCAGCATAGTCCCTAATAAAGCGCCTATACCACCCTGCCATCCCTAATAAGCGACGAATCTGGCGGGCGTTCGTGGGTCTTGGATAATCGCGAATTGCGCTCACCTTTTCGGGATCTGTACGCAATCCACCTTTACCAACTATATACCCCAAGTACTTTACGGTCTTTACGCAGAACTTACTTTTTTCGATGTTTATCGTTAAACCTGCATTTCTCAGATGTTTGCCTACTTCGAGAAGGAGCTTCAAATGCGAGTCGAAATCGGTGGACACAATTAAAAGGTCGTCAAGGTACACAAAAACTTGATTGTGCAGCTCATAGGGGATCGTTTTCTCCATAAGCTCACACATTTTTTGCGCCGCGTTTGAGAGCCCGAAAGGTAGGACTTTAAATTGGAAAAGCCCCCTATTAGGAACTACAAAAGCCGTGATTTCCTTTGATTTGTCATCTAAGGGCACTTGCCAAAAAGCATCTTTCAAATCTATACTTGAAATATACTTCGGGCTCGGCAATCTAATCAAAATTCCATTGATGTGTGGCTGCGGATATGCACACTTTTTAGTAACAGCGTTTACCTTGCGGAAATCGAGACAAAGTCTTGGTTTTCCATTTGCTTTCCGCACTACCACTACCAGGGATGCCCAGCGACTTTCAGATCTTTCAATTATGCCCATAGATAACATGCGTTCGAGTTCCTGGCAGTGTTGGGCAAAACGGCGTAAAAAACAGTTTTTTACATATTTCACGTAAAAAACGTAAAAAACTGGTAAAAAACGTAAAAAATAGTAAAAAACCTAAAAAATGGGACATCGCAGTTCCTACAAAGTATGACAGTCTGTTTTTCTCAGCATTTTATTAGAGATCCTATAATATAGAGAGTGGACATCAGCACTTAATAAACCGTACTACTAAGTAGGACAGTCTATTAACTCAAATTAGAACAGTTGTTTGAATGGAATTTTTCCAGTTTTTAAAATTTCTTTTCCCTTTTTCCAGTTTTGTTTCAATTTCCGCCTTCGGAATGAGTCTCCTTGTGTTTAAAAACGATTTTTTGATGCAAACTTTAAAATTACGCTTGTTGTTGCAAGAACTAGTCCAAATATGTTTCTTTAACCCTTTCATGCATACATTTTTCTATGGAATTAATTTTCACGGTTTTTGGTATCCGAGGGTTTTTGGGGTCGCTGATTACGAATCTTAAGTCAAAACTTCAAAAATCAAAATGGCGGATCCAATATGGCGGTCAAAAAAGATAAAATTCATTAGATTACGCTGAAAACTAGTACCTAATTTTATCTTTTTTGACCGCCATATTGGATCCGCCATTTTGAAATTTGAAGTTTTGACTTCAGATTCGTAATTAGCGACCCCAAAAACCTTTATAAAGCTAATTACCGATTTTTTAACTGTAATAGATTTGCTACAGTTACATTTAATCTGCAAAATAGCTACTTTTTTGCTCTTTATTTATTTATAAAATGCAGTAATTATAAAAAAAGGCGCATATTACTTTTTTTCATAACAATTGATGTCCTAGGATACTTACGAAATGAATTTAGTCAATATAAGGGCATGACATATATGTTATAATATTAAAAAACTGAATTAGAAAAGGTGTTGTACAACAACACTGCAACAAAGGGTTAAAATAGCCCATATGTCGCAAATCTCTCCACATTATTCACATTAATTAACGTTAAAATGAGTAGGCGGACGTAATGTAATGAAAGGATATAAACAGTTTTTGAACTCCGAGTTTAAAATCTTTTTCACTTTCAAGAGGAAATGCTTTTGAATACTTTTCTGTGTTTGCTGAAGACTATTAACCTTTTTATTGTTCTAAGATGATTTATTTACGAATAATTACTATATTTAGTGACTGGCTACGATATAAAACTTTTTATCATCAATGTTTTAGGTTTTTTACAGTTTTTTACGTTTTTTACGTTTTTTACGTTAAAATTGAGGTTTTTTACGCGTAATTTTTTACGCGTAAAAAACTAGGTAAATTACTTTACGTAAAAAACCGGCACAACACTGGTTCCTGGTCGATGAGTTCTTGCATAGCCGGAGATATGGGGTAATATCTTTGTTTAATTGGTTGAGCATTACCCACATCTATAATATGCTTAACCAGATTTGTCCGTTCAAGTCCTAATTTTGAGAAAGATGGTAAAGTTGCGATAGTCTTTTCTAGCTCGCTTCTCTGAATAGGATCTAGTTGATGCTGGTTGCTATCCAACGAATTTGAATCAAGTTCGCTAACCATTACTGGAGCGATATTAAAGGTGTTCCAGAAATCGATTCCGAGAAAAAGTTCGCGGCTGAGATTTGGGACTAAAAATATGCGCATTTTATGCGTTTTGCCGTTGTACGTAATATCCGTCTCTACATGGCCTATAATAGATTGGGGTGTTCCATCGGCTGTTCGAAGGCTCGATGTCAATTTCTTGTAGGGGATTTTCAACTCTTCTAACACCTCGATGCAACCGCGACCTAGACAGGTGATGCTAGCACCACTGTCTAAAAGTCCTTTAAAATTATGGTTAAAAATAGAGACATTTGCGAATGGTCTTTGGTCTGAAATGTCTGGTACTTGGGCTTCGGAGATTTGTCTTTTGATATGTCTTTTCTCGCGGAAATATCTTATGGAACGAAAGATACGCTTTGGTTTTTCTGGCAGGTAAGAGTTTGTTTTTTGGTCATAATCAGGGTTGAAAATATTTAATTCCGTCTTTGGAAAGTGCGACTGAAATCCGGTTTGGATCCTTGAGGATAAGAACTTTGAGTTTGAGGACCGAGTATTGCTCGGCCCATCCTCGAGTTTTTCGAACCGCATTTCCTGCAATCAGGCTTCAAAATATCTTCCGCTCCACACCCATAACAAAAGGTGTGTAATGGTGGGAAAGCGCAATCTATAAAAGTATGGCCTATGTCCTTACAATTCCAACAGATGAACATATTATTGTGGGTTGTCTGCTCGGTCTTGGCTAATTCCATTACGTCTGTAGATTGTTCGAAATCTTCAAATTCATGGACGAAATTTCGAGGGTTTACGCGTTCCGGGTTACTTTGCAGTCTAGACCAAAGTGTCTCTAATTTTTTGCATAAATCTTGCAAATTGTTTAGGTCTGTCACGTCGTGAAGAGCTAGAGCGTTCTGTAAACCAGGTTTCATATTTCCCCGTATAATTTCCGTAAGGTCTCGATCGGGTATAGGGTTTCTCATTCGAGTAGAAAGACTTTCTATGGCTAACTTGAAGTCGGAAAAGGATTCTTTATAGCCCTGCTTTCGGTTCTCAATCGCCTTTCTAAAATCTCTGTCTGTGGCCTCGTCTCGAAATTCTCGAATCATGGCTGCTTTAAGCTGGTGCCATGAAATATTAGGGTTTTTGCGACGACATAACCAATACCAGTCGGCGACTTTCCCGTCTACGATATAATGCATGCTGTATACAAGGTTAGCTGCAGAAACTCTATCGGGTGTCGCCAAAGTTTCGATGCAGAAAAGGAAATCATCGATTGATATTCCACTATTCGGACCAAAACGCAACTTCCAGTGAATAACTGGATTGCGTGATCGACAATTGTTTTCTGGCTCACCCTCTTGACCTCTCGGATCAACTGCAGCAACTTCGTCCAGTGGCCGAAAGTTTGGTAGGGTAATTGGGTTTGTTGCATTTGCCCTTGCATTATCTGGTGGTGGTAAAATATAGGATTAATCTTCTACTCTGGGATGGATTGGGTTTTTATTAGAAAAAGCGTACAATTGGTTTGAATTTGGAGAATGCCAATTTCCGCGGGTTGCGCGACCTCGGCCACATTTTTCGAACTGACCTCTAGCGCCTAAGGATCTGTAAGGATTCTCGTAATTCATGTTTTGATGGTACATTGGACCCTGATTCGCGTTAACGGGTGTTTGGGGGTTGGTTGGTAGCAGTGGCGGCTCGTGTATATTTGAAATGAGGCAAAGTTTTTTTAGTTCTATAAATTTTTTTATGATACGACCACAGAACTATATAACATAGAACAACTGTCACCATACAAAGCTCTGCTGAAAAATGGTCCCAAAAATACACTGCCGGTCAAAAAAACTTGACCGATGATAAAAAAAAAACCAATTTTTCGACTTTTCACTCATGTTTCATGTATTGTAAATGTTTTAATTCGACAATTTCTGAAAGAATGTACATAACTGAAGCTTATTCAACATTTTGAAATGATTATTCCATGAACATGATGAACAGGTGTCGCATATAAAAATGATCTAAAATATACATATTTCCGTATTTTTAGTTATTAAACGCTTATTACACATGAACGGTCATACTCGTGATAATAACAAGGAATCAAATGATGAAAAATTGTCGTTGGCGATTGTTGACAGTACATAAACAATGATGCGTGATCGGGTGCGCTCGGCCGACTTGGCCGCGTTTCCTCGAGCCGAGGCGATTGCAGCCGAGAAAAGCCGATAATAATCGAATATCGATAAATTCAAAATTGAAAATGTCTCTTCTCTTATCATTCACCTTGAATGTATATAAAAAACCTTAACTTGCACATACAATGGGAGTGAAAAATCGAAAAATTGGTTTTTTTTATCATCGGTCAAGTTTTTTTGACCGGCAGTGTATTTCCCTCTTTATCGTACTTGAACGCATTCACTGAACTGTATAAGGTCGCGAAATTCAAATTTCGTTTGCCGCGAAATTCAAATTTCACAAGTTTGAGACTAACTTTAGGCGTCAAAAACTAACTTTAGTTTTAACTAACTTTAGGCGCCGTAAAAAATTCTCTTCATAGAGGCTAGCCTCCGATGCTTGTGCTTAGCAAAAGCTGTATGAAAGTATTTGTACGAATCGGAGGCTAGCCTCTATGAAGATAATTTTTTACGGAGATTGGGGTTCATATTCTATATGTAGCTATGCTTGTTCTTAGCAAAAGTTGTATGAAAGTATTTGTACAAATCGGAGGCTAGCCTCTATGAAGAGAATTTGTAGTTTATGTTTTAGAGAATTCGACATTAGAGAATAGGATTTTCTTTTAAATTATTATTTTCTGAACATACAGATTTTTATTCAGTCCATTATGGTATAAAAAATTAAAGGCATACGTTAGAAAAACATTTTTATAAAATGTTATGAGGAGGCAATGCCTCCGTTGCCTCCCCTATAAAGCCGCCACTGGTTGGTAGGGAATTTTCTATTCGCTTTTCTCTAGTTTTAGGAATTGCACCTGTTTTATTTGGAGATTGTAGATCGAATTCAGCGTTAAGATTTTCTTGCGATGCGTTTTTTGAAGACGAGGCAAGGGGAACAGCTAAGGGAGATCCGCCAGAGGCATGATTAGATCTAAAATCGCCTATTTTCTCTAAATGGTTTTTGATGTTGTCCATAACCCTATTAGTTGAAGCAGATATCGATGGAGCATACCTTGTGAGTCTCTTCAAACGCTCTCGAAGATGTATAAGTCGCGATTCGGAACGACTTAAAAGACGTTCATCACTTTCGCTTAACCCTCTGTGCATAATTTGTTCGATTTCATCGAGCGGACTTTGGCATTCGCTAAACTCAGAGTTGGCTGATCGAATATTATGGACATTTAAGGGAGCTTCTTTGACTCCTTGACTTTCAGCCTGTAGTAAGCTTGTAAGCTTTACTCGATCAGACGGCTCTGTTAAGCCGCGAATTTGCCATTCAATTTCGATTTCGTCGTTTGTAAGTAATTTGGGATCCATTTTGAAAAAAAAAGACTTTTATTTTATATAAAAAAAAATGTGAATCGGTTACTACGATCGAATAACTCCTAATCCTAAATTATAAAAAAAATTTTGATGTGAAAATGCAATAAAAAAATATGAAAATACGATGGCCTTTTCTCGAAAAATAGAAGGCTAAAAAAAATATAAAAAAAGAATCCTGAAATCAATTTAATTCAAATTCGATTCCGAAGTGAATTATGTCTGAGTACCTTCTCAGATATTATTATTATTATGCGCAAACACAAAAAAAAAGTTGTCCTTGTGTTTGCACTCTTGTACGAGACAATTAGCAAATCAAAATACTTAATTATTCAAAAAAAATCAATCAATATATCATATGGTGGCAACGCAAGAAACTAAGCAAGGCAGTAGGTGAAAGTTTACTGTTTCTATGTAGCTGAAAAGATCCGGCATACCACGAGTGCCGACTTAAGCTCAGGGTTAGGGTGGGTGTTCTTGAATCTCCAGCTACCGAACAACTACAAAAAAATTTATATTGTGGGGGGTATGCAGTGAATGCCGCCTTTGCTCGTGATTCCAACCACCATTTCGATGCCAAAAAAAACTACTTCTACTTCATCTTACCATTCCTTTTTTTTCTACCTCACCTTCGTCCCATGCGTCGCCACCTCCGCGTATTTACTTTAGTTTAAACATCTGGCGCTTCTATACATTGCCAAAAAAAATGAACCTTTATCGTAGCTTAAACGAAGAAACTCAAGAAAAATTAAAAAAAAATCAGTATTATATAAAAAAAACGTAGTTTTAGTGCTTCACAAAAAAAAATATAATTTTTATTTCTCCACTATCCTTCTACAATTTTTCTTTTTGTTTTTCAACCTACTTTCCTATCCTAAGTCCTATCTAAATTTTCGTTCCTAATTTTATACAATACTAGCTTGAAAGAACCCGGCGTTGCCCGGGTAGTAATAAATTTTTGAATATGAAAAAATCCTTTTTTTTTCAAAAGAATTTTGATGTATAGAAAAATTATGCAGTAATTATATTTCAAACAATTTTCTGTTCATATTTTTTTTGGTTTGACGCACTGTTTTCAAGAAAATTGCAAATATTTTTTCCATCTGCTTGGGAGAAAGGGAATAGAGCGAATTCCTTTATTGCCAGACACTTAAGATTTTTGCATTTATGTTGTAACATATGTTGAACAACCATAAAATAGTTTCAGAGATAGCTGAGGAGGGGATTGGTCGAAAATTTACCCTGACAGATAACCTATCCAACACTAAAAATTGTATAAAAATCCGTTCTGTAGTTTAGTAGACGTCCGTCAAGTTAGCACTACAACTTTTGAAATTAAAAAAACTTTTTATTGGATTAATTGTCGCTTAATTGTCGTAATTTTGTCGTGAAAGAAAAAAAATTGTCGCGCCCATATTTTTCAAAAAAAGTGTGTGTAGTGCTAACTATGTTGCATAGTTAGCACTACACACCTAGAAATTGGGTAATTCGGACGTTGAACTGGAAACTAATGATTGGATTAATTGTCGCTTGACCGTTATGATTTTGTCGTGAAATAAAAAAAACCCCGTCCCGAACAATTTTTCAAAAAAAGTGTGTGTAGTGCTAACTATGTTGCATAGTTAGCATTACACACCCCAGAACTGGGATAATTCGCACGTTGAACTGGAAACTAATGATTGGATTAATTGTCGCTTGACCGTTATGATTTTGTCGTGAAATAAAAAAAACCCCGTCCCGAACAATTTTTCAAAAATTACCCCGTTTAAAGCCAAGTGATGGTCTAGTTAGCATTACACACCCTAGAAATCGGGTAATTCGCACGTTGAACTGGAAACTAATGATTGGATTAATTGTCGCTTGACCGTTATGATTTTGTCGTGAAATAAAAAAAACCCCGTCCCGAACAATTTTTCAAAAAAAGTGTGTGTAGTGCTAACTATGTTGCATAGTTAGCATTACACACCCCAGAACTGGGGTAATTCGCACGTTGAACTGGAAACTAATGATTGGATTAATTGTCGCTTGACCGTTATGATTTTGTCGTGAAATAAACAAAACCCCGTCCCGAACAATTTTTCAAAAATTACCCCGTTTAAAGCCAAGTGATGGTCTAGTTAGCATTACACACCCTAGAAATCGGGTAATTCGCACGTTGAACTGGAAACTAATGATTGGATTAATTGTCGCTTGACCGTTATGATTTTGTTGTGAAATAAAAAAAAACCCCGTCCCGAACAATTTTTCAAAAATTACCCCGTTTAAAGCCAAGTGATGGTCTAGTTAGCATTACACACCCTAGAAATCGGGTAAGTCGCACGTTGAACTGGAAACTAATGATTGGATTAATTGTCGCTTGACCGTTATGATTTTGTCGTGAAATAAAAAAAACCCCGTCCCGAACAATTTTTCAAAAAAAGTGTGTGTAGTGCTAACTATGTTGCATAGTTAGCATTACACACCCCAGAACTGGGGTAATTCGCACGTTGAACTGGAAACTAATGATTGGATTAATTGTCGCTTGACCGTTATGATTTTGTCGTGAAATAAAAAAAACCCCGTCCCGAACAATTTTTCAAAAATTACCCCGTTTAAAGCCAAGTGATGGTCTAGTTAGCATTACACACCCTAGAAATCGGGTAATTCGCACGTTGAACTGGAAACTAATGATTGGATTAATTGTCGCTTGACCGTTATGATTTTGTTGTGAAATAAAAAAAAAACCCCGTCCCGAACAATTTTTCAAAAATTACCCCGTTTAAAGCCAAGTGATGGTCTAGTTAGCATTACACACCCTAGAAATCGGGTAATTCGCACGTTGAACTGGAAACTAATGATTGGATTAATTGTCGCTTGACCGTTATGATTTTGTCGTGAAATAAAAAAAACCCCGTCCCGAACAATTTTTCAAAAAAAGTGTGTGTGGTGCTAACTATGTTGCATAGTTAGCATTACACACCCCAGAACTGGGGTAATTCGCACGTTGAACTGGAAACTAATGATTGGATTAATTGTCGCTTGACCGTTATGATTTTGTCGTGAAATAAAAAAACCACGTCCCGAACAATTTTTCAAAAATTACCCCGTTTAAAGCCAAGTGATGGTCTAGTTAGCATTACACACCCTAGAAATCGGGTAATTCGCACGTTGAACTGGAAACTAATGATTGGATTAATTGTCGCTTGACCGTTATGATTTTGTCGTGAAATAAAAAAAACCCCGTCCCGAACAATTTTTCAAAAAAAGTGTGTGTAGTGCTAACTATGTTGCATAGTTAGCATTACACACCCCAGAACTGGGGTAATTCGCACGTTGAACTGGAAACTAATGATTGGATTAATTGTCGCTTGACCGTTATGATTTTGTCGTGAAATAAAAAAAACCCCGTCCCGAACAATTTTTCAAAAATTACCCCGTTTAAAGCCAAGTGATGGTATAGTTAGCATTACACACCCTAGAAATCGGGTAATTTGCACGTTGAACTGGAAACTAATGATTGGATTAATTGTCGCTTGACCGTTATGATTTTGTCGTGAAATAAAAAAAACCCCGTCCCGAACAATTTTTCAAAAAAAGTGTGTGTAGTGCTAACTATGTTGCATAGTTAGCACTACACACCCTAGAAATCGGGTAATTCGGATGTTGAACTGGAAACTAATGATTGGATTAATTGTCGCTTGACCGTTATGATTTTGTCGTGAAATAAAAAAAACCCCGTCCCGAACAATTTTTCAAAAATTACCCCGTTTAAAGCCAAGTGATGGTCTAGTTAGCATTACACACCCTAGAAATCGGGTAATTCGCACGTTGAACTGGAAACTAATGATTGGATTAATTGTCGCTTGACCGTTATGATTTTGTCGTGAAATAAAAAAAACCCCGTCTCGAACAATTTTTCAAAAAAAGTGTGTGTAGTGCTAACTATGTTGCATAGTTAGCATTACACACCCCAGAACTGGGGTAATTCGCACGTTGAACTGGAAACTAATGATTGGATTAATTGTCGCTTGACCGTTATGATTTTGTCGTGAAATAAAAAAAACCCCGTCCCGAACAATTTTTCAAAAATTACTCCGTTTAAAGCCAAGTGATGGTCTAGTTAGCATTACACACCCTAGAAATCGGGTAATTCGCACGTTGAACTGGAAACTAATGATTGGATTAATTGTCGCTTGACCGTTATGATTTTGTCGTGAAATAAAAAAAACCCCGTCCCGAACAATTTTTCAAAAATTACCCCGTTTAAAGCCAAGTGATGGTCTAGTTAGCATTACACACCATAGAAATCGGGTAATTCGAACGTGGAACTGGAAACTAATGATTGGATTAATTGTCGCTTGACCGTTATGATTTTGTTGTGAAATAAAAAAAAACCCCGTCCCGAACAATTTTTCAAAAATTACCCCGTTTAAAGCCAAGTGATGGTCTAGTTAGCATTACACACCCTAGAAATCGGGTAATTCGCACGTTGAACTGGAAACTAATGATTGGATTAATTGTCGCTTGACCGTTATGATTTTGTCGTGAAATAAAAAAAACCCCGTCCCGAACAATTTTTCAAAAAAAGTGTGTGTAGTGATAACTATGTTGCATAGTTAGCATTACACACCCCAGAACTGGGGTAATTCGCACGTTGAACTGGAAACTAATGATTGGATTAATTGTCGCTTGACCGTTATGATTTTGTCGTGAAATAAAAAAACCGCGTCCCGAACAATTTTTCAAAAATTACCCCGTTTAAAGCCAAGTGATGGTCTAGTTAGCATTACACACCCTAGAAATCGGGTAATTCGCACGTTGAACTGGAAACTGATTGGATTAATTGTCGCTTGACCGTTATGATTTTGTCGTGAAATAAAAAAAACCCCGTCCCGAACAATTTTTCAAAAAAAGTGTGTGTAGTGCTAACTATGTTGCATAGTTAGCATTACACACCCCAGAACTTGGGTAATTCGCACGTTGAACTGGAAACTAATGATTGGATTAATTGTCGCTTGACCGTTATGATTTTGTCGTGAAATAAAAAAACCCCGTCCCGAACAATTTTTCAAAAATTACCCCGTTTAAAGCCAAGTGATGGTCTAGTTAGCATTACACACCCTAGAAATCGGGTAATTCGCACGTTGAACTGGAAACTAATGATTGGATTAATTGTCGCTTGACCGTTATGATTTTGTCGTGAAATAAAAAAAACCCCGTCCCGAACAATTTTTCAAAAAAAGTGTGTGTAGTGCTAACTATGTTGCATAGTTAGCATTCCACACCCCAGAACTGGGGTAATTCGCACGTTGAACTGGAAACTAATGATTGGATTAATTGTCGCTTGACCGTTATGATTTTGTCGTGAAATAAAAAAAACCCCGTCCCGAACAATTTTTCAAAAAAAGTGTGTGTAGTGCTAACTATGTTGCATAGTTAGCATTACACACCCCAGAACTGGGGTAATTCGCACGTTGAACTGGAAACTAATGATTGGATTAATTGTCGCTTGACCGTTATGATTTTGTCGTGAAATAAAAAAAACCCCGTCCCGAACAATTTTTCAAAAATTACCCCGTTTAAAGCCAAGTGATGGTCTAGTTAGCATTACACACCCTAGAAATCGGGTAATTCGCACGTTGAACTGGAAACTAATGATTGGATTAATTGTCGCTTGACCGTTATGATTTTGTCGTGAAATAAAAAAAACCCCGTCCCGAACAATTTTTCAAAAATTACCCCGTTTAAAGCCAAGTGATGGTATAGTTAGCATTACACACCCTAGAAATCGGGTAATTCGCACGTTGAACTGGAAACTAATGATTGGATTAATTGTCGCTTGACCGTTATGATTTTGTCGTGAAATAAAAAAAACCCCGTCCCGAACAATTTTTCAAAAAAAGTGTGTGTAGTGCTAACTATGTTGCATAGTTAGCATTACACACCCCAGAACTGGGGTAATTCGCACGTTGAACTGGAAACTAATGATTGGATTAATTGTCGCTTGACCGTTATGATTTTGTCGTGAAATAAAAAAAAACCCCGTCCCGAACAATTTTTCAAAAATTACCCCGTTTAAAGCCAAGTGATGGTATAGTTAGCATTACACACCCTAGAAATCGGGTAATTCGCACGTTGAACTGGAAACTAATGATTGGATTAATTGTCGCTTGGCCGTTATGATTTTGTCGTGAAATAAAAAAAACCCCGTCCCGAACAATTTTTCAAAAATTACCCCGTTTAAAGCCAAGTGATGGTCTAGTTAGCATTACACACCCTAGAAATCGGGTAATTCGAACGTTGAACTGGAAACTAATGATTGGATTAATTGTCGCTTGACCGTTATGATTTTGTCGTGAAATAAAAAAAAGCCCGTCCCGAACAATTTTTCAAAAAAAGTGTGTGTAGTGCTAACTATGTTGCATAGTTAGCACTACACACCTTAGAAATCGGGTAATTCGCACGTTGAACTGGAAACTAATGATTGGATTAATTGTCGCTTGACCGTTATGATTTTGTCGTCAAATAAAAAAAAACCTATCTCAAACAATTTTAAAAAAAGAATAGCATTTTTTGGCGATTTTCTCAGAAGCCGTGAGTTGAATCGAAAAAGTTTCAAACAGAAAAGTATTTACAATGCAATTTTACATGATTCCTCTTTATATCACAATTTGGTCCGACCACTCCTTCCCGCCTTTTTGGGAAAATATCAGTTTGTTTACACGAATGACAATCTGTCATAAAAGAATGGACAAGTTCATTCTTTTATGAAAGATTGTCCTTTTTTTAACAGAAATAATGACATTTACACGATGAATGACAATTTATGACAAAAAAAATTACAAATTTGTCATTCGTGAAAACGCAGCATTAAACACATCTCGAAATTATTGGAAGGAGTTCGAATTTACAATATTTTCACATATTATATTAGACCTAGAGTGACCATATAAGAGTAGAGTTTTAGAACCGTCTTTTAAAACCTTATTTAGAACCGTCTTTAAGAACCTTGTTTAGAACCGTCTTTTAGTCTTATTTCGAAAATTTTATTGGAAAAATCAACTTTATTTTCAGTTTTTTTAAAGAATTTCTCCAATTAATCGATTAAAGGTAGAACCTGAATCGTACGTCGATGCGTCCGTCATGCGTGCGTCCGGTTGACAGTTCGATGCGGTCAAAGTAAAATCAACGGGCTGCTATGAGTACTCCCATAATAATGCGTTTTCCGATGCGGCAACCGCATAGAGTAGGTCGAATTTCTACTTTTACATGCGGCAACGCACAGAAATGTCATTTCCCAAAAAAGTTTGTTTACGATTTAAGCAATTTAAGTATGGAACAAATTGAAAGTAATTGTTTCGACGATAAACTAGTAGAAGAAGTGCAAAACAATGAATTAACTCCAGATTCGTTGCCGTACCCAACTGTCACCGCATCGAACTGTCAGACGGACGCAACCATGACGGACGCATCGACGTACGATTCAGGTTCTAGCTTAAAACATTTTTCGTTCAAATCTCTGATAATGACTCAAAAATTTGAAAATTTCAACGGACAATTTGAAAATGTCAACGGACAAGAGTTTCGCGATGGCCACACTACTTTTATATAGTCACTCTAATGAGACTAGACCGATCAAACAAACTTGATTTTTAAATAGAGGTTTTTATTTAAAAAAATCTAATATAATATTGTACTCGTAAGATTGGTTTACTAAATTTTCCAAGCCTACTTTGTTTAATTGAACCAAATGTTTCAATCCTTGACATAATGTAGTGTTGACAGACGTCGCGGTACACATTTTCGCAGAAAAAAATTATTAAGTCTTTACCGATATATAGCCTTTAAGGTTTGCGGTCAGATTAGTTTTACCGGGAGCATGATCTGATTTGCTTTCTGGGTCCGTATGCAGATCTATTTGAAAAGTATACTATTTCCACCACATTAGGGTTATTATCCTAGCAATCTAGCGGCGCTTCTAGCTGGGTTCTAGGTACTTCGATAGATCTTAAACGTTATTGCCACAACATACGGGCTATTATTACCCCATGATTTGTGTACCTTAAGACAAATTTAAACAAAAAATCGCAACGTCTTTTTAAAAATCCGGATAATTAAAAAAACAGCTTTTACCACTGACTTATATACAATATATATATATACTTCGTTGGCTTTTACTGTGTTTTTTTTTCATAAAAAATGAGTTTGAATCATTCCCAGCGAGGCAAAGTTTCAGCTGTCAAACCTGAGACTTTGGTTCAAACAATATTACAACATAACGTGATAAGTGGCGATAAAATCGTTTCATTAACTCATCCTGTATGGAATGATATCGCAAAAGAACTGGAAAATAAATACAAACCATCGAGTGTGCATTCAATGGTTGTAAACAATCGATACTTCATTCGAGATATACTTTTTGGAAGAAAAGATAACTCCTATAATGACAGCAGCGTCAGCATGTGTGTGGATTCCTCAGCAGTATCAATGGATGAAAGTATCCCGAAAACTTATATCGTTTCTCTGACAGTACCGAAAACAGAGTTCAGTGAGTTGGTTACCGAAACATCGTACGTAATCAGCCGCGAAAGCAAAAAATATGTTCGGAAATATACAATATTGCAACCGCAAAAGTGGACAGAATTCTTGGCCAAGAAACTCTACGATGAAACGCAAACAAGGCATGGTTTCCATTTCAAAAAACCACTACATATCGCGAGATGCTGCAAATGGGAATTTTACCGGTAAGATTACCTATACTGGAATTTCGCGAAGAATTTATTCCACAAAATCCTTGCCAATATTCTGAGTATCTTAAAAATAAGTTTTTGATTCCTGATTTATAGTAAGACTGCCGGGCTTTCTATTTGGAGTGCATTGGCCCGAGCAAAATGAATATTGGTCTAATAGCCGTGTGAATGGAAGATATTTCGACGAAATACTTCTATGTTTCTAAGCTGATTCACTGTTTCGACTCACGACTTCGATGTATGTGAAGTACTTCGTGGACGCTATTTGCCGAACAAATGTACATTTCTTTTCCGAACAAATATTCATTTTGTCTCCCGATAAATGCACTTCGGATAGAAGCCAATCGTTAAATAGCATTTTTGTGGTGGCTAATAATATATTAAATTTTAGGGAATTGTGCTTGTGGCAGTAAGCTAAAGTGCACATTTTCTTCCTCTGATGCGAACGTTGTTAAAATCACGTGCAATATCACGGAAGGGGACAAAAATTGTGGAAAGAGGCAACTTCGGGGTCCAACTCGGGAACAGATAGCCGAGGAGCTGATACATCAATCAGTTTTTCGATACCGAAATGACAAAGCTGCAGACATGGTCAAAGAGGATGTCACTTTGGGTCGATTATATGGGAAACAAGTATTGAGAAATGTGAAATACGAAAAAAAACAATCACAGTTCTTGGACAAAAACCCCATAAAAGCATTGTCTATTCTTAAACGAAAAACCATTAAAGGTCAAAACGTAGTGCATGACATCGGCTATGATCCCTTTTTCGTGCATTTTTGGTCTAGCCACCAAATACGATTGTACAACAATCAAGTTGATACAGAAGGTGCAGCTTTAAGAATAGATGCAACTGGGAAAGTAGCACCAAAGTTGAAACACGTCGATGGAGCAGTGTCAAAACACTTATTTTTGTATACGGCAGTCCTTCAATGCCAGTTCGGGCCTTTTCCTGTGATCCGCCAAGTCACTGAATGCCACGATGCCGTTTCAATCAGCAATTGGTTGAAGCATTGGTTGAAATCAGGAGGCAAATTTCCTAATGAAGTTGTAAGGAAAATAATTATAGTTTTGTTGACTCGAGTCAAATCAATATCACCTACTTTCTATTTGTAAATTCATTTACATTTGTCCGTTAAATACAAAGAAGCATGAAATAAGTCACCCGTATCCCTTTTAATATTTTGTTTATGAATTGAACATGGTCGTTAGTTTTTTTTAAAAGAATTCATGCGATGTTAATGCGATTTTGAAACTTATGTAAAATAAGGTTTATCTTTACAATGTTTAGAAACAAATCGCTAAAACGTCTAGGTGTTACCTATGATGTTTTAACAAAGGCGCTTCATAGCGCGAAAATGTCAGGCTTAACGTCGAAATATCAAATCTTATACGAAGCACTAAAGCGACATTCGACAATATATAATAAATTTTCGTTATTTATTTTATTTATATATAGATATGCGACGAATCACGGGCATTATTGAACGCAATAATTTGGGCGTTTACACCATACTTGACTATTCAACAGTATGCAAATGCGTGCAGCAAAAAAACGATGCCACCTTGTCAAGTCCGCATTGACACAAATCATTATCTAAAAAGTTGGTCGACGTTTCTATCCAAAGTAGTACGGTCAAGAATTAAGGATTTTTATCTTCCAGTAATGGGGATGCTGATCGTGTGCGTGAATCTAGAAACTGCTAAATCTATTATCAAAGCAATTTTGCTGATCTCTTTAAGCGAAACGCCGACTCTAATTGCGGGCGAAGACATGTTGATCAAACTATGCACTGAAGAAACGCCAGATATGATTGAAATGAAATACATTATACAACAGTTAAACGAGGAACATCAATCGGAAGAAGTAGAAGGTTCTAATGAAAACAACACCGAAATATCGGATAATCTGATATTTCCGGATGGCAGTAGTAAAGATTTTTGGCGAAATTGGAAGTACCAAATAGAAGCTGAAGTGACTTTGGTTTTAAAAAACGAGCAGGGTGATAGAGACAATCCACGACTTTGTCCAGAAATTGCTAGTCGACTACTGAAAAAAATTGACACTATTGCTTTGTGGGGAAATGTATGTCGGAATGCCTTTGGATATGGTCGGGTACCAGCGACCAGCGCCGCTGTCGAAGGAGAATTTAACTTATTGAAAACCCACATACTTGGCAGAAAGATTATGAGAGTAGATTTACTAATTGAAACTCTCATCAAGCAGGATGAAGGTCGTTTGGCAATTTTGGAAACCCACTTTTCCAAAAAGAGAATGGCATGTGAACTTCCAACAAAAGAAGAAAACTTCATTGAAGCTCTTTCACCAGTTGTCTCCGAGGCAGTTTACAGCAACGATTCTCAAGAAGATAACAAGGAGAATTCTGAAGTGTCTTTCCAATGTAAACCTAGAATTGGTTCATTGAAACGCTTCCGAGATGTTTCTTTTGAAATCAATACGCAATGTGCAGCATGCTTGAATAAAGATTTTCCTACAGCGACCTACTCTTGTATTTGTTGTAAAAAACCCGTACACTTGTTGGAAAATTGCTCTGTATGCGTTAATCACGAAGCAGATGATCAACAAAGAATTTGCATTAGTTGTTCTGAGGATAATCAGAAATCTGAAAGATTGGCGCTTCAGGAGTTCGAGGATTGGAAGGGTTTAGGGGGTGCCCCGAAAAGACGGCGCACTGCTAAATATTTGGGACAAAACAAGAGTGCTGTAAAAGAATCAATGGAATTTGAAAAACACAAAAAAATTCCTATTCTGAAAAATGGAAATTACTCAAGCTTGAAACTTGTAAAAGTAGGCAAGTTGAAACTATCATTTCAAAATACTTGCGCGTTTGATAGTATTTTTCAAATAATTTTAGCAGGTGCAACAGATCACCCAAACATAAAGCAATTTGTTAAAGACCACAAAGTTAAAAACCATATATTTACGCTTGTTCAAGATACGATGAAAAAAGGAATACGCCCCAAAACATACAGCCTCCGAGGTAAATTTCTAGCCAAAGTTCTGGATACAAATACCGAGGAAACAGCATTAAAATCTGTAAATTGTGATATAAATATCGGTTATTTATATGCCAAACTTTTTGCTCGCGTGCCCAGTTTTGTTCAAAAATCGAAATGCCAAGGAGGTTGCGAAGGAGAGATGGAAATGGTTATAACATCTGTCTGCGACGACAAATTGCTTAGCAAAGACTTTTACAAAAACGCCATAAGCAGCATAATTCCAAAAAAATACAGGCCATGCTCAGTATGTAAAGGCGAAAATATGGAAAACCTAACAATATCAAAAACTGGTAAATATGCATTTCAAATAATTATGAGCCGTTCAGAACACGATGTGGTTAAGTACATTTTTTAATTTATAGTGGAACCTCCATATTACGAAAAAATTAACTTTTTAATTCACAATGGCAAGAAAAATTAAATTTTTAATTGATTTGTGTAGATGTAGTTTTTTATATGATTTTTTTCATAAACTTTTATCAATTAAAGTAGAGCGTCGATTCTCGGAAACGTCAAATATCCAGATGAATTGAAGATTAAATTAATAAATTAAATTAATCTGGAGTTTAGTTAAACAACGAATCTATTATGTTTTTTGTTGAAATCTAGTACATTTTTGGAACATCAATTGCACTAATATTTTGCCATGCTAATATTGTGTTATCTCTCGATACCCTTATGCCAATTTTTTAGTTTATTTTCAATTCAAAATTTGAAAATAAAGTGACGGTACACTCCAAATACCAGGCTGGATTTCCCTAGTTACAAAAATTGAAACAATCAGAATTTTCAATGTTTTTAAGATGGATACTCCCGCAGGACAACGTCTTTTTCAATTTTTTTTTGTATTTTTAAACGTCATACAAAAAAAAATTTCACCTAGCAACGACAGTTTCGTTATAAGAATATCGTCGTATGTAGGTTTCACTGTAAATCTTTTACAAAGACCAGAAAATGTAAAAAATAAAATTTTGCCATTGTCTTCCACATTTGTGTTTTTTCAGGGCACATTATAGCGTTTGAAAGATTCAAAAGTGATCCTATTCAATTGAAACAAATTCCACTGGCAATTGAAAATACCAACTCACAAAACAATTACCACCTAATTGGTTTTGTAGACTATTCTGGGCCAGATGTCCAATCTCGAGGGTCGACATGCTTAGGACACTACACGGCTATAACATGCCGAAGCCGTGGAAAATGGATCGTTTACAACGACTTATTGGATAAAGCGGAGGAATTGTTGAACATCAATCGGAGTGTGCGCCCTGCTTTACTTATTTACGCAAAAATTTGATAAATAGAAATGCAAATTACATGTTCGATTAAAACAAAAAATATAAAAAAAAAGTTTTTTTCCTATCATTTTTTATTTGCTTTTAACATATTCAATACGTGGATAATAGTATTATCGTCGATAATAGTCGTTTATCTGTATTTTTAAAAAAAAAAACCACTTTTTTATTAAAAACATAACAAAAGCTATAATTGCCAATCTGGCAATCATTGGAGACCCGTATGGTGATATTCGTATCAAAATTCGAACAGTTATATCAAAATTCCACTTTGAAGTCAAACTTTCCAATAAGATTTTTTAAAATTTATTCCAATCGGATTTTGATGTATGGGAGTTTTATGTAGAATCATATCCTAAATAACTTTTGTTCTTGGACTTTTTTGATAAGATGTACCGTTTTTGAGATATTCGCAAAAAAAGTTTTCGTTCGTATGGGGGGTACCCCCCCTAATGGTCCATTTTTGCCCATTAACGAACTTAGCCTCGCATTTTACGAAAAACAGATCTGTGCAAAATTTCAAGTCTCTAGCTCAATCCGTGCGGCCGCAATCCGCGCCACAGACAGACGGACAGACGGACAGACGGACAGACAGACGGACGGACATGCAAAATTCAATTTTTTTTATCATTCTAAACACACTGGTGTAATTCATTTTTTTGTGCGATGACGGGATCTTGGCGTTACAAACGGTAAGGCAAAGTTAATATACCCTTTGGTTTCACCATACGGGTATAAACAATGGCGCGTATTCATAATCGTTGCGTTAAACCGGGGTCCAGATAAAACATGTTTAAAATTTAACATCCAACTTAAAAAGCTTCTTATTCATAATAAAATTTAAACTTGGGTGTAGGGAACCAACTCTCTTGATTTTTTACAAAAATATTCGGATTCGGTAAAATTTGCTCAAGTCTAATTATTATTGAAAGTTAATGAAAGTTTGAAGCGGAAAAGCCAATTTCTGCGAAATTATCCTGTTTCGAAAGATCATCTGGTCATTTGAAATTCAAGCTTCCCGAGATGGCTCAAAAAATTGTTTTTAACCATCGCGCCCTAGGCAGATGTAATTTATGCCCCCCCCCCCGCTACTCTTCCCATGTATCGAAAAAACAAATCTTACATTAAAAAAATGTTTTTATATTAAACATACATTACATTAAACTGATGTTATACAACAATAATATTTAAATTGCTGAATAAAATCAAGTGACATTCAAATAACACAAAATATTGCATTACAAAATTTAAAAAAAGCTTGTCATCAAAATCATACTCTTTTCAGACCTGGTCCCTAATGAGATTAAAGTTCAGTATAAATATCGTAATGTTTCGATCAGCCATTATCGAGAAACCATGAAAACAAAAAAATTTACATACACCAAACAGAGAAAAACACGTCCAAAAATGTTCATATTTTTGGACGAGTAGAGTGCTGAAAACTATAAATATCGTGTAATGCCGACTATTGACGATTTTCTAATACTCCATAAATATATTGTGGATTTAAAAAAAAAAATTTCCAAAAGTACAAAAAAGTTTTGAACGTTTTATAAATTTTTTTTTTTTTATTTTTGTCGGTATAAAAAATTGTAAAATGGAATTTGGCGCCCCAAAAATCTTGGCGCCCTAGGCGGTTGCCTAGTTCGCCTATATGGTAGAGCCACCACTGCCTATAACCTAGAGAGTGGCCATGGGGATATCTAAAAATGGGCGCGAAAAACTTGAAAAATTTGATTCATTGTTACGAATAATTGCCAAAATACACAAAATCGGTTAATCTAAGTAAAAAACTCATATCAAAAAAATGTGGAAAGTCATAATTGTTTTAATAAACTGAAAAATGTTTAAATGTCTACTTTGGCAAAAAAAAACTATTCTAACTGGTCTAATAGACTTAAGTCGATTTTTTTTGTGAAGCGAAAATGTTCATTTTGCAGGTTCAAATACAGCTCATATTGAAAATACACTGAAGTCGACTTAAGCAGTTATAAGTTGTCACTACCTATATTTCTTGACAATTAAAAAATGCGCCAAAAACCTACAACATTGAATTTATGACTAGAACCATTCGAATCAAGTTCGGCTATAAGTCCCCAGTGCTTGTGCACATTATGCAAGTTTTGATTTTTTGAAATGTTCACATATTTTCAGATGATGATTTTATGCAAAAAATAGTTACTAATCTTTCGGTTTTCAAACAGAACGAAGTTTTGGGCGAATAATTAAAAAAAGCTTTTTTTTTTAAATATTACTCCTTCGTTAAATAATACCGAATCAAATAATACTGAATTTCAAAGCGTTTGCATATAAACAAATTTTTATTTTTTGCATCAGCTCAAAATGACTTATGGTCGACTAAGCGAGATGTCACATTGGCGCATCAGCTCCTGCAGCTGACTGATTCCGACATCAGTTGCACATGTAATCCAATGGCACACTGTAAAAAATGTGCAGCTTTTTTTAACTGACATAAATGTAGCTGATATCTGGAACATGTCGGGTAGTTTCTAATGTCATTTTTGTTAAATTAAATAAAATAAAATGACAATTTTCAATATTTTTTTCGCCTGGCGGTAATAATTGTTGTCAGTAGCACAGTATATTGGCCACTCTCTAGGTTATAGGCTCTCTATGCTGCAGGAGCTGATGCGCCAGTGTGACATCTCGGTAAAGATTTTCTTCGACTAGTCAGTCGTTTGAAAATAAGTTACATGAAGCCACCTCTGGATTTTTAAAAAGACGTTGCGATTTTTTGTTTAAATTTGTCTTAAGGTACACAAATCATGGGGTAATAATAGCCCGTATGTTGTGGCAATAACGTTTAAGATCTATCGAAGTACCTAGAACCCAGCTAGAAGCGCCGCTAGATTGCTAGGATAATAACCCTAATGTGGTGGAAATAGTATACTTTTCAAATAGATCTGCATACGCACCCAGAAAGCAAATCAGATCATGCTCCCGGTAAAACTAATCTGACCGCAAACCTTAAAGGCTATATATCGGTAAAGACTTAATAATTTTTTTCTGCGAAAATGTGTACCGCGACGTCTGTCAACACTACATTATGTCAAGGATTGAAACATTTGGTTCAATTAAACAAAGTAGGCTTGGAAAATTTAGTAAACCAATCTTACGAGTACAATATTATATTAGATTTTTTTAAATAAAAACCTCTATTTAAAAATCAAGTTTGTTTGATCGGTCTAGTCTCATTAGAGTGACTATATAAAAGTAGTGTGGCCATCGCGAAACTCTTGTCCGTTGACATTTTCAAATTGTCCGTTGAAATTTTCAAATTTTTGAGTCATTATCAGAGATTTGAACGAAAAATGTTTTAAGCTAGAACCTGAATCGTACGTCGATGCGTCCGTCATGGTTGCGTCCGTCTGACAGTTCGATGCGGTGACAGTTGGGTACGGCAACGAATCTGGAGTTAATTCATTGTTTTGCACTTCTTCTACTAGTTTATCGTCGAAACAATTACTTTCAATTTGTTCCATACTTAAATTGCTTAAATCGTAAACAAACTTTTTTGGGAAATGACATTTCTGTGCGTTGCCGCATGTAAAAGTAGAAATTCGACCTACTCTATGCGGTTGCCGCATCGGAAAACGCATTATTATGGGAGTACTCATAGCAGCCCGTTGATTTTACTTTGACCGCATCGAACTGTCAACCGGACGCACGCATGACGGACGCATCGACGTACGATTCAGGTTCTACCTTTAATCGATTAATTGGAGAAATTCTTTAAAAAAACTGAAAATAAAGTTGATTTTTCCAATAAAATTTTCGAAATAAGACTAAAAGACGGTTCTAAATAAGGTTCTTAAAGACGGTTCTAAATAAGGTTTTAAAAGACGGTTCTAAAACTCTACTCTTATATGGTCACTCTAGGTCTAATGTGAAAATATTGTAAATTCGAACTCCTTCCAATAATTTCGAGATGTGTTTAATGCTGCGTTTTCACGAATGACAAATTTGTAATTTTTTTTGTCATAAATTGTCATTCATCGTGTAAATGTCATTATTTCTGTTAAAAAAAGGACAATCTTTCATAAAAGAATGAACTTGTCCATTCTTTTATGACAGATTGTCATTCGTGTAAACAAACTGATATTTTCCCAAAAAGGCGGGAAGGAGTGGTCGGACCAAATTGTGATATAAAGAGGAATCATGTAAAATTGTATTGTAAATACTTTTCTGTTTGAAACTTTTTCGATTCAACTCACGGTTTCTGAGAAAATCGCCAAAAAATGCTATTCTTTTTTTAAAATTGTTTAAAATAGGTTTTTTTTATTTGACGACAAAATCATAACGGTCAAGCGACAATTAATCCAATCATTAGTTTCCAGTTCAACGTGCGAATTACCCCAGTTCGGGGGTGTGTAATGCTAACTATGCAACATAGTTAGCACTACACACACTTTTTTTGAAAAATTGTTCGGGACGGGGTTTTTTTTATTTCACGACAAAATCATAACGGTCAAGCGACAATTAATCCAATCATTAGTTTCCAGTTCAACGTGCGAATTACCCGATTTCTAGGGTGTGTAATGCTAACTAGACCATCACTTGGCTTTAAACGGGGTAATTTTTGAAAAATTGTTCGGGACGGGGTTTTTTTTTATTTCACGACAAAATCATAACGGTCAAGCGACAATTAATCCAATCATTAGTTTCCAGTTCAACGTGCGAATTACCCCAGTTCTGGGGTGTGTAATGCTAACTAGACCATCACTTGGCTTTAAACGGGGTAATTTTTGAAAAATTGTTCGGGACGGGGTTTTTTTTATTTCACGACAAAATCATAACGGTCAAGCGACAATTAATCCAATCATTAGTTTCCAGTTCAACGTGCGAATTACCCCTGTTCTGGGGTGTGTAATGCTAACTATGCAACATAGTTAGCACTACACATACTTTTTTTGAAAAATTGTTCGGGACGGGGTTTTTTTTATTTCACGACAAAATCATAACGGTCAAGCGACAATTAATCCAATCATTAGTTTCCAGTTCAACGTGCGAATTACCCGATTTCTAGGGTGTGTAATGCTAACTAGACCATCACTTGGCTTTAAACGGGGTAATTTTTGAAAAATTGTTCGGGACGGGGTTTTTTTTTATTTCACGACAAAATCATAACGGTCAAGCGACAATTAATCCAATCATTAGTTTCCAGTTCAACGTGCGAATTACCCCAGTTCTGGGGTGTGTAATGCTAACTAGACCATCACTTGGCTTTAAACGGGGTAATTTTTGAAAAATTGTTCGGGACGGGGTTTTTTTTATTTCACGACAAAATCATAACGGTCAAGCGACAATTAATCCAATCATTAGTTTCCAGTTCAACGTGCGAATTACCCGATTTCTAGGGTGTGTAATGCTAACTAGACCATCACTTGGCTTTAAACGGGGTAATTTTTGAAAAATTGTTCGGGACGGGGTTTTTTTTATTTCACGACAAAATCATAACGGTCAAGCGACAATTAATCCAATCATTAGTTTCCAGTTCAACGTCCGAATTACCCAATTTCTAGGGTGTGTAGTGCTAACTATGCAACATAGTTAGCACTACACACACTTTTTTTGAAAAATATGGGCGCGACAATTTTTTTTCTTTCACGACAAAATTACGATAATTAAGCGACAATTAATCCAATAAAAAGTTTTTTTAATTTCAAAAGTTGTAGTGCTAACTTGACGGACGTGTTTAGTAGATAGCAGGAGAGAGGGCTCGCACCATGTAGAGCGGAGTAGTTTGAGTGGATGAAAATTTCTTTTATGATTGACCTACCCAACACTGAAAACCGTATTCAAATCCCTTCAGTGGTTCAGAAGATAACAGGCGAGGGGGCGAAAGGGGAGCCGATACCGCGACCACACCTAACTATAAATCGTGGTCATGATACATAGTCTATGTTGGTGCAGTAGTTCTTGAGTTTATACGTTACTCCATCTCACAAATCAAAAAAATTTATAACTCTATCTCACAAATCAAAAAAAAACGTTTCCGCACCCCAATAAGTTTGTTGCTGCATTCCAGATTGGGGACCTCCACACTATATGTGTATCAAACCAAACCAATCGCTGGACACAAAAATGAACTACACCAGGGTGTTTGGAATGACAAAAGATTTTAATTTTAGCATGTCCGACCGTCTGTCTGCCCGTCTGTCCGTCTATATATCCGTGAATATCATAACTTTCGGAAGGATTGAGCTAGAGATTTGAAATATTTTCAGTTGCGTTTCTCGTAAATGGCAATGCTAAGTTCTTGAACTGGCAAAATCGGACCATTCCCTTCTCCATATAAATGAAACTTTTTTCGCAATTTTCTCGAAAACGGTGAATCGCATTGACAAATTTATAAAGCTAAAATGTTTTTTATAACCGTGTGGTGAAACCAAAGGGTATATTAACTTTGCTTTACCGTTTGTAACGCCAAGATCCCGTCATCACACACAAAAATGAATTACACCAGTGTGTTTAGAATGATAAAAAAAATCGAATTTTGCATGCCCGTCCGTCTGTCTGTCCGTCTGTCTGTCCGTCTGTCCGTCCGTCCGTCCGTCTGCCTGTGGCGCGGATTGCGGGCGCACGGATTAAGCTAGAGCCTTGAAATTTTGCGCAGATCCGTTTTTCGTAAAATGCAAGGCTAAGTTCGTTAATGGGCAAAAACGGACCATTAGGGGGGGTACCCCTCATACGAACGAAAACGATTTTTGCGAATATCTCAAAAACGGTGCATCTTATCAAAAAAGTGCGAGAACAAAAGTTATTTAGGATATGATTCTACATAAAACTCCTATACATCAAAATCCGATTGGAATAAATTTAAAAAAATCTTATTGGAAAGTTAGACTTCAAAGTGGAATTTTGGTACAACTGTTCGAATTTTTATACGAATATCACCATACGGGTCTCCAATGATTGCCAGATTGGCAATTATAGCTTTTGTTATGTTTTGAATATGACTTTACATAACTTATCTATACATCAAAATTCAGTTAGACTACCTCTTTCCCCTCCCCGATACCCATAGAATACTTTTTCCTTATTTTCTCGATTTTCTCGAAAACGGTGCATCGTATCGAAAAGTTTATAACGACGAAATGTGTTTAGAATATGATTTTATACAACTTATCTATCCAGTTGGACCACTCCTACCTCCCTCTCCCATACAAATAGATTTTTTTAAATAAACGAATTGGTCGGTGACAAAATACATTATTTAAATTCGTTCTCTATAAAATGAATAATTTAAATTATCAAATTGCACAAAAGCAGTGGATGAATAAAGGAAATTTGTGTTGATGCAAGTCCAGATTCTATGTGCCGCTAACCTCACTTTTGAAAATCACTATGTTCTGGAAAAAATCACAAAATTCAACACCAATCTATTTACGTTCACGTGGTCACTGAGTAAATTCCTTGATTCACTTCGTTGTACACAAAATAAAATACTTTCGACGATTTAAAAGTGGGAAAAACAGCGATAATTTGCGCACTATATCGAAAAACAACCGCTTCGCATCGATCATCAATGAGGAAAGAGCAAATATATTTCTCAGTTGTCAAACGCGACTCTGAGAGCGTAACGGGATCTGTTGGCGATAAAATTATTGTGAGGTACAAAATTTTCCGTTTTTCAATTCCAAATACAATATTTTCTCTTTCCATACCAAAATCCCATACAAAATGCAAATTTCAATTTTTCCGACATTCCCGTTTTTCCCCAAAATTTTTCTCGACTTTTCCAACAAAACGAAAAAAGATTCGAGATTTTTGATTTGGAATTACTGAAAGTGCAAACCAGAAAACCGCTCCCCTGAAAGTATGCAATTTCGGTTTTCCGGTAGAAATTTCCAATTTTCGGCTCCGTTGTGTTTTTACATGTTGCAATACGAATCCAACAAAAAAAACCCCATGCAAATCGGATTATATTCAGCCGAGTTATGGATAGTCAAACGGACCACGATTCATTTTTATATATAAAGATTTTCATTTTTATTCTATTTATTTCAAATCGAACCAGCTCGAACCAGCTGATTTTTCTGGAACGATGAATTGATTGCTGCTGGACACGATCGATGAAAATTCTGCTGCGTCTCGTTGCTGATGAAATGAATTCCTTCGCTGATTCTTCCGTCTTCTCCCCTCTGCTCGCCTTTCCTTCACTGCATGCGTTGTATTTTCAAATTTTCGATGTTCTTTTAACTTGATTCTATTTTCTTTGTTTTGTTTTAGTTTTGAAATTCACTTTTATCGTTTTTAATTCTAGTCTAAGGTCTTTTATTAAACTTTCTCTTTAATTTTAATTCATTTCACTCTTATAAATTTTAACATATGTATTTAAATTTAATTAACTTTCTTGTTTTTTTATCTTCTTTTACTTGAATTTTAATTGTTTTTAACTTCCGAAAAATTCTATGCACTAAAACTAAGTTTATTCTTCACCACGTGTTTTATGAAGCAATTTTTTTTTCTACTTCGTTTCTTATCGACGATACACTTAATTTTAAACTTTTTATTTATTTTAACGTGTTTTAAAAAAAAGAAAAAATGTGGCGTCCGTTTACTATTTTTCGTCTTTTTCTTTAAATTTTTGGTCTCTAAACGAGGCGATATATATATATATTGTAGGCCTCACAAATAAAATAATATTATCGTACAAAGTTTGGATGCCAACTGTACTTTCAGAGGCGTTGGTTCTGTCAAAATGACAGAGGCGTCAGTGTTGCCAGAATGACGCCTACAACTCGGCTATCCTGACATTCAATCGACCCGATTGATTACATTTGTTTTTTTTTTCTTATAATTTAACATTATTTATATATTGCTATTTTTCATTCCAGTTGTTTAAAGAAATCATTTTAAATTATTATAAATTCATTAAAAAAAATCAATTTACATATATACATTTGTTTATGGAATAATAGTTATAATTTTTCTTATTAATGAGAATAAATATTTACTAGTATACATTTCTTAATTTTGGAATTAGAATAATACATGAATAATCGTATATAATGAGTTGGAATAATTGTTAAGAATAATTGAGAATAATGATATGAATAATATAATAATTATTGAGAATAATTGAGAATAATTGAGAATAATGATATGAATAATATAATAATTATTGAGAATAATTGAGAATAATGGTATGAATAATATGATTTTGGAATAATCTTAGTGAAGTTTTATAAATAATTTTTTTTTCGCATTTGTAATAATCGAATAATTTGTTAAATGTTATTAACCAAGTCATAATTTTTTAACAATAATATGGTGTCATATTTTTACTTTCTAAAATTCCTTCATATGGAATTTGTGTGACTTGATAGTTACTATCTATGTCTGTAATAACATATCGGTTATTTGGTAAAATCTTTTTTATCTTATATGGTCCTTTTCTTTTTGGCAATAGTTTTTTAACTGTTCCAGGTACAGAAATATAATTTTTTATCATGACTAAATCATTAATTAAATACTTTCGAGGTGCTTTCCTCTTTTTGTCAAATAATTTTTTATTATACCTTTGTGTTTTTAAATTTCTTTGAACTGCTTGTTTTCTAAATTTACTTAGATCTCTTTGTTCTGTTATTAAATTTCTTTCTAAATATTCTTTAATATTATCATTAACTTTTCCTCGTTGGTCAATACCGAACAACAACTTACTCGGTGTCGTTCCTATAGATCTATTTACGGTGTTGTTTATCGCGTATTCAATGTCCATAAGAGTTTTATACCAATGAATATTTTTATTTTTTTCGGCTAATTTAGCTAACATGGGAATGATTACACGATTCATTCTTTCTACTTGCCCATTGGCTTGTGGTGAACCAGTTGCTACTTTTATGTGTAGGATATTATTCTCTTTAATGAATGCTTCAAAATCTTTTGATGTAAAGCAACTACCGCGATCTGAAATTATTCTTATAGGTCTGCTAAAGGTACAAAAATAATTTTCTAGAGCTTGAATTACTTCTTTTGTAGATGTGGATTTTGTGGCAAATAATTTTACAAATTTGGTGAATGCGTCGACTATAATAAATAAATGTTTTTTTATTTTAATATTTCCATCTATCGGGCCTAAATGGTCTATATGGATGCTAACAAAAGGTTCGTTACTTTTTGGGATATTATTTAAAAACCCTTCGACTTTACCACTGGGAGGTGAAAAAGTAATACATTTAAGGCAGTTACCAATGTATGATTTAATTTTTGATTTTAAATTTGGAAACCAATAATTTCTAGTAATGAGTTCAAAAGTCTTATCAACGCCTATATGTCCCATATCATCATGACATGTTCTTATTACATTGTTTTCCATTTTTTCAGGAACGTAGAATAACATTTTTTCATTTACTTTACGGTAGATTATTCCGTTTCTCATTTCGTAAAATTTGTGCTCGGACTTTTCTAATTCGTTTTTAAGTTTACCTAAAATTGGATCACTAATCTGAGCTATGGATAATGTTTGTTCGAACGTATTTTGTTCTATTACTAAAATGTTTGTCATCCTACTTAATGCATCCACATGAGGCATATTTGTTCCTTTACGGTGTTCTAGAACATAATCGTAATTTTGGAGTTCCAAAACCCATCGCGAAATTCGAGGATTAATATCTTTTTTATTAAGGGCTAAAGCTAATGCGTTACAATCAGTAACAATTTTGAATTTAATGCCTTGTAAATATACTCTAAATCTTTGAAGCGAGTAAATAATGGCTAAGGTTTCCAATTCAAAGCTGTGATAGCGGCTTTCTGTATCAGTGGTTCGTCGAGAATAATAGAAAATTGGATGGAATTTACCATCTTTTTTCTTCTGCATAAGAATGGAACCGAAACCAAGTGAACTGGCATCACAATGAAGCTCAGTTTCATCTGTAGGACAATAAATGGCAAGAACTGGAGATTCAATCAATAATTCCTTGATAGTTTCGAAACAATTAAGCTCATCTTTACCAAATTTAAATTCATTGTTTTTCCTTAAGACATCATATAGCGGTTTCGCTAAAATAGAAAATCCTTGAATGAACTTTCTAAAATATGAAGCGAGCCCCAAAAAACTTTGAAATTCCTTTTTATTCTTTGGCATTGGAAAATTTGAAACACTTTGAATGCCTGATTTTGTAGGGCTAATCCCTTCAGGAGTAATTGAATAGCCAAGATAATTTATTTTTTCGAATAAAAAATAACATTTTTGAATGTTTAATTCTAATCCATATTTTAATAATAACTGAATAACTTCCCTTAATATACCAATATTTTCTTCGACAGTATTGGTAGCAATCATAATATCATCTAAATAAACTATTATTTTTTCTGCCTCTATTAATGGTTTAAAAATGAAATATATAAATCTCTGGAAAACTGCTGGTCCATTTCGTAAACCAAACGGGAGTTTAACAAACTCATACTGCCCTAATGGAGTTATAAAAGATGTGTATTTAATAGAATCAGAATGTATTGGCACGTGGTGGAATCCATTTTTTAAATCTAGAGATGTGAAATAACTTTTTCCCTTGAGTGATTGTAAATGATCTTCAATTAAAGGTATAGGGTAATTATCCCTTATAGTTATTTTGTTTAACACGCGATAATCAACACATAATCTTAAGGAACCATTTTTTCTTTTTACCAGAGTAATAGGAGAACAATAGGGCGATTTACTCTCACGAATAATGTTTTGACTTTTTAATTCTTCCAAAATTTTTTGAAGTTCATTTTTTTCGAAATATGATAATCGACGAGGATTAAAATGAAAAGGTTCACTATTAGATTTATATAATAAAATTTCCGTTTGAAATTCATTTGTATTAATTGATTTTCTTTCATTATGCTTTAATGATTTCCAATAATTGTCAATTAAATAATATAACTCGTTTCTTTCAGAATAATTAATATTTTCGTTAATGTTAATGTTTGAATAATCAATAGAATAATTAGAAGATCCTTTCGAATCAGAATAATCGATTGACATTATTTGTTCAATTTCTAAATCCAGATTTACATTTGGAATAATCTTATTTTCATTGCAATCATATAAATTAATATTCAATAATTTCATAGTATCTGTTCCTATTAAAAAATCTGTTTTCATTGTTTTTTCATCAACTACTAATACAGTATTTTGAACTGTTTTATTTTTGTATTTAATAAATAATTTAGTTATACCAATAATATTAAGTTTAGTGTTATTAATTCCAAAATAATTTTTACTTAATTCATATTTCTCCCAATAATTGACAAATTTTTTTTTTATTAATGTTGTGGGACTACCCGTGTCCAGTAAAGCAACTAAAGTTTTTGACTGTGTAAAATTCTGATAATTACTTACAGTAATCGTAAAAATATCATTCATCTCTAGTCAAGCTCTTCTTCCCTCATTCGTTTTGGATGATGATCGTCGATAACCAGATGTGCTTGCTTCTGCCGGAACCGGTGTTGATGATATTTGATCATTCTTCTTTCGATGTGGGCAGTTAACAATAAAATGTCCTTGTTCGCCGCATTCATAACAGCTACCCTTCTCTCTCACTGGACGCGTACACTGACTCAGTCCATGGCCTAAACGTCCGCAGTTATAACGTCGCACTCTCTCTTTCGTTGGCTTAATTGCTGCTACGGTTGTCTTTTTTACGTCCCTAAAAGACAACAATAGATCACTTTTTGTTTGAATTTTCAGAATTCTAGCGGTATTTTCTAGCTGTAAATCATTGAAACCGTCAATAACCCCCGCTACAAGTTCTGCCTCTGACAACTCCAAATGTCCAGCCAATACGATTTTTTCAAAAAAATAATCGGAAAATGCCTCTTCGCCTTTCCATTTTCGAGAATCGAATTTTCTTCGCCTTTCAGCAATCGATGTCTTGTTTCCGAATAAAATTTCCAAACCATCGAGAACTTCGTCAGTTGATGCCACTAAATTGGATGGCGTGGCCTGATACCACATTTTGGCCTTTCCAGATTATTTTCTAACAATTAATAACTTAACTTCGTTGGCCTCCAAACAATATTTTTCCTTAATTGTGTTGATTTGATGCCTCCACATTTGAAAATTATCCTCCATTCCAGAGAATTCGAAAAGCAAATCGCAAATATAATTCAACGATGCACCCTCTGCCCCACGAGCTGCTGGTCGTCGTTTTAATTCTTCTAACTGCTTTTGCAAGGCAGCAAGGCTCACCGCTTCACTCCCCTCTTCAGCATCGTCAAATACCTCGTCTGAATCGCCATTCTGGGAATTTTCACCAAGAAGTCGCTTTATCAAGTCGGCTTTGTTACCGGCTTTCGATATCCCTTTCGACTCGCACAACTCGATCAACTCCTCCTTCCGTAATTTATTCAGTTCGCACTTGTTCATTCCACTTCTGAAGTTTTGTAGGCCTCACAAATAAAAGAATAATGATTTCAACTTTATTTATTATGAACTGCTTCGTACAAAGTTTGGATGCCAACTGTACTTTCAGAGGCGTTGGTTCTGTCAAAGTGACAGAGGCGTCAGTGTTGCCAGAATGACGCCTACAATATACATATATATATATATATATATATATATATATATAATATATATAGTTAACTAATTTTGTAATTAGAACTTTAAAAAAAATATATTTTAAGTGGACTACTTGTCCACTATGGAATAAAACAATATAAAACTTTATATTAACTTTATTATGAGCCCAAGGCTGCGGAGTTTTAACCTTCAATATACAGAATGGATTAAGAACTAAAGAACTTTATCTTATTCTAGCTCCTTTTATAATTTTAGATAAGCTTATATGACTATTACAAGATTAGGATGTTTCATCCTATGATTCGATGTACATTGTTTAGACAGGTGTCTGTGAATCATTATGATGCTTTGATATTTCTATGTTTATATGATTGAGATTTTACTCATCGTATCCAATTTTTTTGGTACTACCCATATTGGTGCGTTATAAGGTGATCTTGAAGGTCTTATTACGTTGTCTTCAAGTAGTTTTTTGATCTGTTTATCAACTTCTTTTCTCATGTTGAATGGGTATGGATAAGTCTTTGCATAAATTGGTGAATTAGTACTTGTTCTAATTCTTGCTTTTATATTAGTGACTGCTGTTATCTTGTCGTCGGGTTTAGAAAACAATGGTCTGAATTCCCTGATTAGTTTGTTTAGATCATCCTGCTGGTTTTTAGGGAGTTGGTTATTTCTGATATTGATGTGATTTACATCGAATGACTTTTTCATCTGTAGGGGGATTTCGATTCCTGGGTGAATTTTTAAAATGGATTTACCTCTGTCAATAACTGCTTTTAGTTGTCTTAATGTATCGTCGCCTATAATTCCGTCGAAAGATGTTAGAGATGGTAGCAAATAGAATTTTACTGGAATTCTATTTCCGTATTTTGAGAATATTCTTCCCGTGGCTGATTGTTCTATTTTTATTTTTCCTCCAACAGAGTTTATGAAGAATGGTTTTTTAACGGGTTTGGGGTTTGATACGTGTTTTGGGGAAATGAAGTTTTTGTTGGCTCCGGTGTCTATTAGGAGTTTGAGGAATTTTCCATCCGATATTTCGTATGCTAAGTAGGGTGTTGCACTAAGTCTGCTTGGCAAAAATTTAATTCTGGCTCCAGATCGAAGTCTTCACAGCACAATTCGTATGGATCTTCATAAGCTTCGTTGCTTGTATCTTCATATGATTCCTCAGCAGGTTCCGTATTGGTGTGGTACATACGTTGTTGAGGTTGTGCATTTGGCAGGTTACCAAATGGTAAAGGTTTCCTGAACGGTTGAGGATTAATCTGTGGTCTATTCATGTAATTGACCTGTTTACTTTGTGTGCTTTTATCCACATCCATTGGCTCTGGTTTATTTTGTTGGTTATATCGGGGATAAATAGGTGGTTTATGTTGAATGTTATATGGTTTATTATATTGATTAACTTGAGGATATATTTGGGGTTTGTATTGAGCGTTATACAATGTATTGCGCTGTTGTGTCGTAAGTTGAGGTGGGTTAAAGTTTCTGGGCATTGGCGTTGGTGGTTGTGAATATCGCTTTGGGGGTAATGTTGGTGGTGTAAGAGCATTATGCGGTACTACAATTGAATTTGTTTGATTATTTTTATTGAGAAAATTGGTTGCCCTATAATTCATGTTTTGTATTTCCAGACATGAAGAATATGCTTCTGGAAGTGATCTGGGTGATTTGATAGCAATAAGTTTGGACAATTCTCCGTTCAGACCTCTTATGAATGTATCGAGAGCTCTGTTACGGTGTCCTTCTATTATAGTGGATTGTGTTTCAACACTGAAGCATTCTGTCTGGACTTTGTTAATAATTAGGGTAAGATGATGATTGACTTCTCCAAAGAATTCATCAATCGTTTTCTTTCCTTGGTGGAGTGAGTACAATTGATACTCAAGGGTTCTAATATCGCGTTTGTCTGCGTAGTGCAATGACAAACATCTTTTGATTGCTATCCAGTTTTCATCTGGAGTATTGTATGCAATTAAGGCTGTGTCAGCCTCATCAACTATCTTTTGACGTATTGAGCGAATTATTGCTCTATAGAGGGGTTTGTTTCTTATGATTTTGTAGTCGTCCAAGACGCTTTCCACGGATTTTATCCATGAAGAATATGTTGTGGGGTTACCATTAAAGGACTTAATTTCCTTTACGGGGTCTGGTATTTTTGTTTGCTGGGATAATTCATCTTCAGTTGTGGGTTTTACTAATGGTGGTTCAATATTTATTTGAGGGGGTTGGGCAATTGTTAGTAGGGTTTGTTGAGTTTCTGATTTAAATTCATCAAACTGGGTTTGAATTTTATTCGTTTGATTGATTTGTGCATTTAAGGCACCTGTTAAGTTTAAAATTTCTGCCCTAACAAGGTCCATGGCTTCTTGAACAGTAGTCATTTTATAAATTTTTATATTTTGACTTGAGTTTTACTAAGTAAATTTATTTAGGACTTGACTTCGAGTACTTCACGTTTTTACTTGACTTCGCGTTTTCACTTGACTTCACGTTTCACTTGACTTTGAGTTTTTTTCTAATCAATGGGATCATTAAATGAGATTTCACAATTTATTCAAATTAAATTTTGATAATAGTGTAACACCTTTCAATTTACACGTTAGATAATTTGTATTGGTTTTTTTCTTATAAATCTATGATAACTTTTTCAACATTTGTGATTGGTTCAAATTTTAAAATATTTTTCCGTTGTATAATAAAAAATTTTCACTTTACTTATTTGAATATTTCAATGTTGTTGATTGATATTTAATTTGTAAAATATTTTTGTTGAATAATGAAAGTTATTTGACTTACAAAATAATTGTTGGGATGATTCTGGATTCCGAGTGATAGACACTATATGTTGAGTGATATAATTCCTTGAAGTTGATGATGTTGATGTAGGACGAGTTGCTCCTTTTTAGATTGCGGCGTTAAAATTGTCCGTATCCTACTGGGGCTCGTTCACTGCACACATTCACCATCAGTACACTGCTATTTAGATCAATATCTCCGTGATCTGCTGCCTTGCGAATGCACTTGTCCTTTTAAGTATGGACAACTTCTTGATTTTGTCACTATTTCACTTTATGACAGGTTTTTTGCACCTGATGATTGATGTTTCGTTTTTTTTTCGTGGCACTTGTTTTTAATTGTGGCACTTTTTATAGAAACAGTTAGTTGGTTTCGTTTTTTCGTGGCACTTGTTTTTAATTGTGGCACTTTTTATAGAAACAATTAGTTAGTTTCGTTTTTTCGTGGCACTTGTTTTTAATCGTGGCACTTTTTATAGAAACTATTAACTTTGATCGTGGATTATATATATTTTGATTTATTTTTCGATTCTTTGATTTTTATAATTTTTCATTTATATTTTGTGGCTTGAATTGTAAATTCACGTTTTCATTTTATAGCACTTTTATTAAAAGACGCCGGTCCCTGCTCGGGCGCCAGTTAACTAATTTTGTAATTAGAACTTTAAAAAAAATATATTTTAAGTGGACTACTTGTCCACTATGGAATAAAACAATATAAAACTTTATATTAACTTTATTATGAGCCCAAGGCTGCGGAGTTTTAACCTTCAATATACAGAATGGATTAAGAACTAAAGAACTTTATCTTATTCTAGCTCCTTTTATAATTTTAGATAAGCTTATATGACTATTACAAGATTAGGATGTTTCATCCTATGATTCGATGTACATTGTTTAGACAGGTGTCTGTGAATCATTATGATGCTTTGATATTTCTATGTTTATATGATTGAGATTTTACTCATCGTTAGTCATTTACAGTTATATGACAAATCTATAGTCGTTTACAGTTATATGTCAAATCTATATTTAACGCCTCAATTATAAAAAAACCAAATTAGAATAGAAATAAAAATATTATTTAGATTATTCATCGCTACTTGATATTAAGCGTGAACGTTTATTACTGACTTGACAAAAATCGCTTCCATTACTAGAGATGTCTAACACATCTCACGAGTTTGAATCCAATGAAGAGTATGGTTCATTATTAACGTTCACTGAATGCGCCCAATAACTCAATAATGTGCTTAATGCAATTTTAAATAGACAAATACTATAAAAATTTCCCCAATTATATTTTCGACTATAAAAATTTCCCCAATTATATTTTATTTTTGTAACTACATCTAAAAAATTTTTTTTTAGACTTCGTGTTAGAACAAAAAATTCGTGGAAAAAATTTTTTTTTCTTTTTGTGGACCGTGTTATTTCAAAATCGCGTAAAAAAAGACCGTGTAAAAAAAGAGTTGGGTGTATATATATATATATATATATATATGTGTGTGTGTGTGTGTCTGTGACGAAACATCATTAATTCAAACAGACTTGGGAACAGAATACAAAAATCAAGTTTTTTCTGAAATATGTACAGTCCTAAAAATCGATCATCTTTTCGCTACAGCAGCACATCCCGAAACAATTGGTGCGTTAGAAAGAAATCACAAATGCCTCAATGAATACCTACGATCATTTGTTAATATCAATAAAGATGACTGGGACGAATGGATACAATACTACAGCTTTGCATACAACACATCTCCAAACTCAGTGCATGGATATACTCCATTTGAACTAATTTTTGGTAAAAAGACAAACGTACCTATGGAACTAACTTATCGAAAACCCGACCCTATTTACGACCACGACCTATTTAGTAACGAATTAAAATTCAAATTGCATAAAACACTAGTAAAAGCTAAAGAGTTGTTGGAAAAGGCAAAAGTAAAACAAAAGATTCAAAATGACCTTTGTGCAAATCCATTAAAATTAAATATAGGGAACGAAGTATTAATCTATATATTTAAAAGGCAAAGCGATTTTGTATGGATTTCTTTCGACAGAGCTCCTGGAGTTCCTATTGAACCGATTTTGATGATTCTTTTTTTAAATGAAAGCTCTATAGCTGTAGATATGTCCGTTTTACTTTTTTTCAATTTTTAATAATACTTTATTACTGATTTGCCTTTCAAAATTATCAATATGCCTCTAACTAAGTCTTCAATGTTAACCCGACATTCCATACTGTCTGATCAGTGCAGTGAGTTAGAAGTTGGACTCCATGCGCCAGCACCGGGTTCAATTTTCGTCGGTGACAAAATTCTTTTTTTTTCTTTTCAAATTCTTTTTTTTTGAAGTGAAAACTTCTTTAGCGGCGTTGTGAGTGATTTCAAACTCGATGAAACGAAAAAGCGACAGTAAAAAGAGATAGGATATTTTAGCCTACGAGAAAATGAGATAGAATACAGATGGGTGCCAGTCAATTTATCGTAAACAAGATTGATGGGAAGGGGGAAGGGGAAGGGGAAGAGGGCGGGGTACGGGAAGGGAAAGGGGAGAAGGGAGAAGTGGTAGGAGGGAGGAAGTGGAGAGAGGAGGCGATAAATTATGTTTCGTCATAAATTGCAATATATACATATCTACTCGTATATAAATAAAAATGGATGTTTTATTGTTTGTCTGTCTGCCTGAGATTACAAAACTCAAAAACTACTGGACCGATTTTTATGCGGTTTTTTTCAAAATAGTCTGTGTTACCAGGAGCAGGTTTTTAGCTATGTAGATTTTCAAAATTCGAAACGGAAGGTCCTGTAAGGATAATGAAAATATCCTTTTTCCCATTTTTCCCCGGAAAAATTTGCATTTTAGGGTTTTTGGGGTCGCTGATCACGAATCCGGTATTAGATTTTCAAAATTCGAAACGGAAGGTCCTGTAAGGATAATGAAAATATCCTTTTTCCCATTTTCCCCGGAAAAATTTGCATTTTAGGGTTTTTGGGGTCGCTGATCACGAATCCGGTATTAGATTTTCAAAATTCGAAACGGAAGGTCCTGTAAGGATAATGAAAATATCCTTTTTCCCATTTTTCCCCGGAAAAATTTGCACTATAGGGTTTTTGGGGTCACTGATCACGAATCCGATATTAGATTTTCAAAATTCGAAACAGAAGGTCCTGTAAGGATAATGAAAATATCCTTTTTCCCATTTTTCCCTGGAAAAATTTGCATTTTAGGGTTTTTGAGGTCGCTGATCACGAATCCGGTATTAGATTTTTAAAATTCGAAACGGAAGGTCCTGTAAGGATAATGAAAATATCCTTTTTCCCATTTTTCCCCGGAAAAATTTGCACTATAGGGTTTTTGGGGTCACTAATCACGAATCCGATATTAGATTTTCAAAATTCGAAACGGAAGGTCCTGTAAGGATAATGAAAATATCCTTTTTCCCATTTTCCCCGGAAAAATTTGCATTTTAGGGTTTTTGGGGTCGCTGATCACGAATCCGGTATTAGATTTTCAATAAAAATATAATATGACTTTTGAACTTGGTACCAATATTATAATAAATAAACGCTATAACTATCCCACACCTGATACCGCATTCGTCTCATTCTCTCGCTGTTTAGTTTTCCTAAGGTTTCACTTCTACCGCGTGTGCACTGCACACACATGTTTTTTTTTTTTCAAATTCTTTTTTTTCTTTTCAAATTCTTTTTTGTTGATTCATTTACTTTTTTTAATATTTTATTACTTATCTTTAAGTTTACATTTTTACTCCTGAATAAGTGTTAGACTACAATGCGCCAGATGTGCGGGTTCGATTCCGAGTGGTGACAAAATGTTTTTTTTTTTAATTTTTTTTTGACCTTAAATTACTTATTTTATTTATATTATACTTCTTTAGGCGCATTGGGCGATTTTCGGATGGGTAAAATCTTATGAGTTCGCGTCACCGACATGCTAATTTAACAGCTTAAGAATGCTGATTCGCTTTCATTTGATTTTTTTATACAGAAAAAATCGATTTTTTTTTGAAAATATCATACAGCAAAATAACAAAAAAACGATTTTTTTTTGGAAAATATCATACGGTAAAATAAAATGACACAGAAAATTTCTGAACAGCACGTGACTTTGTTATACAACAAAAAATCGATTTTTTTTGGAAAATATCATACAGCAAAATAAAATTAGACAGAAAATTTCTGAACAGCACGTGGCATTCTTATACAGAAAAAATTAAATATCTCTAGCTATTTGTTGTATAAGAAAATCATGTGCTGCTCAGGAATTCAAACCTTAATATGCATATTGACTTTTATTTGAAATTTACTGCTTATTAGCATATATTTTCAAAATTTCAGGCTGAAAAATATATAGGTATAAATACACGACAAAATTACCTTACATATATTATTGTTTTCTCTTCTGTTGGCAGTCCCCAATGACTGCCTGTTTTTTATTACTTAATTTATCTTTAAAATTTATATTCTTACTACTGAATAAGTGTAAACTACATCGCGCCAGGTACGGGTTCAATTCTGAGCGGTGGCAAAATATTTTTATTTTATTTTTTTTTTTTTTTGTTGAAATTGAGTTTTTTAAACATAAAATTAAAAATATCTGTTACGCATCGTCTTTTATTGGAAAAAGTGAAAACGATCTTCTCTATATATAAAATCGTTTAATCTGACGCCCAGCCCAAACCCCTGAAGATAGAGACTTGAAACTTTCAGAATATGTCCCAACCATCGAGATTTTTCGAAATTTTAGCGCTAAGGGGGTGAACAGGGGGTAAATAGGAGGCTGAAAGGTATCACTCGGTGATTTTTGGGGTCGCTGATCACGCATCCGGTGTTAGATTTTCAAAATTCAAAACGGAAGGTCCTGTAAGGATAATGCAAATGCAAGCAATAACTTTAAGGAAATAAACGTGTTCCGGGAAAAAATGTCATTAGGGGGTTTTCGGGGTCGCTGATCACGAATCTATATAATTAAAAGGCAAAGCGATTTTGTATGTATTTCTTTCGACACAGCTCCAGCCTAAAATCGATTTTGATTATTCTTTTTTTAAATGAAAGCTCTATCTGTAGATGTGTCCACTTTACTTTTTTCCCATCTATATAATAAAAACTGTAAAGGGGACAATTTTTGTAATTTTGGATTTTCTCAAAAATATTGACATACATTGATGTATTTGGTCGTATAATACTGATGCCAAAAATGACATTTTTATACCCGTATGGTGAAACCAAAGGGTATATTAACTTTGACTTACCGTTTGTAATGCCAAGACCCCGTCATCACACATAAAAAAAAAATAAAAAAATTTTTTTAAAAAAAAGCTTTTATTAAAAAATAATGCACTAAAAAGAAAAAAATAATTTTCTGGACGCTGTGTATCACAAATATAAAAGCTTTTTAAAAGGGAGATAAATTTTTATTTTATTGTTTTATGCTTTATCTCGCTTTTTAAAAGCTTTTATATTTGTGATACACAGCGTCCAGAAAATTATTTTTTTCTTTTTAGTGCATTATTTTTTAATAAAAGCTTTTTTTTTAAAATTTTTTTTTATTTTCTTTTTAGTCTTCGAATATATATCCTTACATCTGAGATGTCCCTACAGGCTTTTTAACTTGAAAATCGTATTCAGCGAACCCCAAAACCCGCAGAATATATTTTTTCCCGGAACAATTAAGAAAAAGGATAATCACGTTATCCTTACAGGACCTTCCGTTATCCATACAGACTTTTTAATGACAGACTCGGATTCAGCGACCCCAAAAACCCCCAGAATAGATTTTTTTCCGGGAAATTTGGAGAAAGGGATAATCACGTTATCCTTACAGGACCTTCCGTTATCCTTACAGACTTTTTAATGACAGATTCGGATTCAGTGACCTCAAAAACCCCCAGAATAGATTTTTTTCCGGAAAATTTGGAGAAAAGGATAATCAATTTATCCTTACAGGACCTTCCGTTATCCTTACAGACTTTTTAATGACATATTCGGATTCAGCGACCTCAAAAACTCCCAGAATAGATTTTTTTTCCGGAAAATTTGGAGAAAAGGATAATCACGTTATCCTTACAGGACCTTCCATTATCCTTACTGACTTTTTAATGACAGATTCGGATTCAGCGACCCCAAAAACCCCCAGAATAGATTTTTTTCCGGAAAATTTGGAGAAAAGGATAATCACGTTATCCTTACAGGACCTTCCGTTATCCTTACAAGGACGAAGTAGTGAAAATATTGTATTGTCATCGGACTTATATAAGTGTGCAAAATTTCAAGTCAATCGGACAAGTGGAAGTGGATCAAAATTGGGTTGCAAGATTTGATCTGACAGACAAACAGACAAACAGACAGACAGACACGAAGGCAAGCTAAATAAAAGCTTTTAAAAATGTATTACACCAGTGTGTTTAGAATGATAAACAAAATTGATTTTTGCATGTCCGTCTGTGGCGCGGATTGCGGACGCACGGATTGAGCTAGAGACTTGAAATTTTGCGCAGATCCGTTTTTCGTAAAATGCAAGGTTAAGTTCGTTAATGGGCAAAAATGGACTATTAGGAGGGTACCCTCCCATACGAACAAAAACGATTTTTGCGAATATCTCAAAAATGGTGCATCTTATCAAAAAAGTCCGAGAACAAAAGTTATTTAGGATATAATTCTACATAAAACTCCCATACATCATAATCCGATTGGAATAAATTTTAAAAAATCTTATTGAAAAGTTTGACTTCAAACTGGAATTTTAATACAACTGTTCGAATTTTAGGAATATCACTATACGAGTTTCTAATAATTGCCAGACTGGCAATTATAGGTTTTGTTATGCTTAAAATTTATGTTTGTCCGTCTGTCTGTATGTCGGTCGGTATTTCTGTCTGTTTGACTGAATGTTTGTTCCGGCATCACGCAAAAGCGGCGCGGCCGATTTTGATCAAACTTTGCACACAGGTACAGTTATTGACAGAATAAAGGATATGATTATTTTTGATGTCAATCCCCGTTTCTTCTGATATCTCTTACTCAACGGTGTCGGATCCAATTTAATAGCAACCCCTTTCCCTCTCTTGAAACCTCTTTATGCGCTTAAGGGTTTCGGATCCGATTTTCACCATGAGAGAGGTCAGCCCGAAGGGAAAATTTTTGCTCATTAATATCTACCCCTCCTTTTTATGTATAGCTAACGATGGTATCTTTTTTCGGGAAAAAACAGTATATTTCACCTAAAAATTTACAAAAGCAGTAAATCGATTTGAAAAAACAGTATTTTTCGCAGTATAAATTTTATTCAATGAAAAAAAAAATAAAAAAAAAAAATAATAATTTTATAACTAATTTCTTTGTTTTCAAATAATATATATTAAGGAAGTATGTAAATTATATAGTAAGAATTTTGTATTATGCAAGTAGAAAAGTTATGTAAAAAAAATGAATTGTATCAAATTCATTTTTTTTCCAAAAGGGGGAGGTGTGATATGCATAATTAACATGCATAAGAAATCAAAACAATGATTCACATCAATTTATGAAGTAGCACGTGTGTCAATGCAATCTGCTAGTATGAAATACCTGCGTCGACATTTTTGATCGCGAGTCCATCGCGAGCGTAAACAAATTGATGTGAATCAGCAAAAGTAGACATTAATCAATAATTATAAACTTTAGCTATGTAAGCATTAAAATGATATAAAAGAAAGTGAGTCTAATAAACGACTGTCTTAGTATCACAAAAGTCTTGTCTTATTTAGACCTGGAGTTAAGGCGATATATCGCCTACTCCCAACTGGAGTCAATGCGATATATCGCTGCTCCCATCGATTAACGAAGTTGTGCTTTTTAGCTACTTCGAATGGAGTTAAAGCATATTTGCTGCTCCCAACATTAAATTCATTACAGTGGCATGTAGGTCTGAAGCAGACCTTTCCAACGAGGTAAGTAGCAATTTTTTCTGAGGTGTAATAACGAAGGTATGGATAAATTACCAGACGTAGATGCAAAAAAATTAAAAATTCGCAACATTTTTTCTTGGTTTTTTGGCCATTGCCGGAGAACCGGAAATGCCACAGATTTCGGATTTATCGTGGCATGTAGGTCTGAAGCAGACCTTTCCAACGAGGTAAGTAGCAATTTTTTCTGAGGTGTAATAACGAAGTTATGGATAAATTACCAGACGTAGGTGCAAAAAAATTAAAAATTCGCAACATTTTTTCTTGGTTTTTGGCTATTGCCGGAGAACCGGAAATGCCACAGATTTCGGATTTATCGTGGCATGTAGGTCTGAAGCAGACCTTTCCAACGAGGTAAGTATCAATTTTTTCTGAGGTGTAATAACGAAGTTATAGATAAATTACCAGACGTAAATGCAAAAAAATTAAAAATTCGCAAACATTTTTTCTTGGTTTTTGGCTATTGCCGGAGAACCGGAAATGCCACAGATTTCGGATTTAACGTGGCATGTAGGTCTGAAGCAGACCTTTCCAACGAGGTAAGTATCAATCTTTTCTGAGGTGTAATAACGAAGTTATGGATAAATTACCAGACGTAGGTGCAAAAAAATTAAAAATTCGCAACATTTTTTCTTGGTTTTTTGGCTATTGCCGGAGAACCGGAAATGCCACAGATTTCGGATTTATCGTGGCATGTAGGTCTGAAGCAGACCTTTCCAACGAGGTAAGTAGCAATTTTTTCTGAGGTGTAATAACGAAGTTATGGATAAATTACCAGACGTAGGTGCAAAATAATTAAAAATTCGCAACATTTTTTCTTGGTTTTTGGCTATTGCCGGAGAACCGGAAATGCCACAGATTTCGGATTTATCGTGGCATGTAGGTCTGAAGCAGACCTTTCCAACGAGGTAAGTATCAATTTTTTCTGAGGTGTAATAACGAAGTTATGGATAAATTACCAGACGTAAATGCAAAAAAATTAAAAATTCGCAACATTTTTTCTTGGTTTTTGGCTATTGCCGGAGAACCGGAAATGCCACAGATTTCGGATTTATCGTGGCATGTAGGTCTGAAGCAGACCTTTCCAACGAGGTAAGTAGCAATTTTTTCTGAGGTGTAATAACGAAGGTATGGATAAATTACCAGACGTAGATGCAAAAAAATTAAAAATTCGCAACATTTTTTCTTGGTTTTTTGGCTATTGCCGGAGAACCGGAAACGCCACAGATTTGGGATTTATCGTGGCATGTAGGTCTGAAGCAGACCTTTCCAACGAGGTAAGTAGCAATTTTTTCTGAGGTGTAATAACGAAGTTATGGATAAATTACCAGACGTAGATGCCAAAAAATTAAAAATTTGCAACATTTTTTCTTGTTGTAATAACGAAGGTATGGATATTTCCCATCAAAATTGGAAAAAGGGGCGTGGCCGAGTTAAGCCCCGCCCCTCTCAGAAATCGATTTCCCATCAAAATTGGAAAAAGGGGCGTGGCCGAGTTAAGCCCCGCCCCCTCTCAGAAATCGATTTCCCATCAAAATTGGAAAAAGGGGCGTGGCCGAGTTAAGCCCGGAAATGCCACAGACTTTGGATTTATCGTGGCACGTAGGTCTGAAGCAGACCTTTCCAACGAGGTAAGTATCAATTTTTTCTGAGGTGTAATAACGAAGTTATGGATAAATTACCAGACGTAGATGCAAAAAAATTAAAAATTCGCAACATTTTTTCTTGGTTTTTGGCTATTGCCGGAGAACCGGAAACGCCACAGATTTCGGATTTATCGTGGCATGTAGGTCTGAAGCAGACCTTTCCAACGAGGTAAGTATCAATTTTTTCTGAGGTGTAATAACGAAGTTATGGATAAATTACCAGACGTAGATGCAAAAAAATTAAAAATTCGCAACATTTTTTCTTGTTGTAATAACGAAGGTATGGATATTTCCCATCAAAATTGGAAAAAGAGGCGTGGCCGAGTTAAGCCCCGCCCCCTCTCAGAAATCGATTTCCCATCAAAATTGGAAAAAGGGGCGTGGCCGAGTTAAGCCCCGCCCCCTCTCAGAAATCGATTTCCCATCAAAATTGGAAAAAGGGGCGTGGCCGAGTTAAGCCCGGAAATGCCACAGACTTTGGATTTATCGTGGCATGTAGGTCTGAAACAGACCTTTCTAACGAGGTAAGTAGCAATTTTTTCTGAGGTGTAATAACGAAGTTATGGATAAATTACCAGACGTAGATGCCAAAAAATTAAAAATTCGCAACATTTTTTCTTGGTTTTTTGGCTATTGCGGGACAACCGGAAATGCCACAGATTTCGGATTTATCGTGGCATGTAGGTCTGAAGCAGACCTTTCCAACGAGGTAAGTAGCAATTTTTTCTGAGGTGTGATAACGAAGGTATGGATATTTCCCATCAAAATTGGAGAAAGGGGCGTGGCCGAGTTAAGCCCCGCCCCTCTCAGAAATCGATTTCCCATCAAAATTGGAAAAAGGGGCGTGGCCGAGTTAAGACCGGCCCCTCTCACAAATCGATTTCCCATCAAAATTGGAAAAAGGGGCGTGGCCGAGTTAAGCCCCGCCCCCTCTCAGAAATCGATTTCCCATCAAAATTGGAAAAAGAGGCGTGGCCGAGTTAAGCCCCGCCCCCTCTCAGAAATCGATTTCGCATCAAAATTGGAAAAAGAGGCGTGGCCGAGTTAAGCCCGGAAATGCCACAGACTTTGGATTTATCGTGGCATGTAGGTCTGAAGCAGACCTTTCCAACGAGGTAAGTAGCAATTTTTTCTGAGGTGTAATAACGAAGTTATGGATAAATTACCAGACGTAGATGCCAAAAAATTAAAAATTCGCAACATTTTTTCTTGGTTTTTTGGCTATTGCGGGAGAACCGGAAATGCCACAGATTTCGGATTTATCGTGGCATGTAGGTCTGAAGCAGACCTTTCCAACGAGGTAAGTAGCAATTTTTTTTTGAGGTGTAATAACGAAGTTATGGATAAATTACCAGACGTAGATGCAAAAAAATTAAAAATTCGCAACATTTTTTCTTGGTTTTTTGGCTATTGCCGGAGAACCGGAAACGCCACAGATTTCGGATTTATCGTGGCATGTAGGTCTGAAGCAGACCTTTCCAACGAGGTAAATAACAATTTTTTCTGAGGTGTAATAACGAAGTTATGGATAAATTACCAGACGTAGATGCAAAAAAATTAAAAATTCGCAACATTTTTTCTTGGTTTTTTGGCTATTGCCGGAGAACCGGAAATGCCACAGATTTCGGATTTATCGTGGCATGTAGGTCTGAAGCAGACCTTTCCAACGAGGTAAGTATCAATTTTTTCTGAGGTGTAATAACGAAGTTATGGATAAATTACCAGACGTAGATGCAAAAAAATTAAAAATTCGCAACATTTTTTCTTGGTTTTTTGGCTATTGCCGGAGAACCGGAAACGCCACAGATTTTGGATTTATCGTGGCATGTAGGTCTGAAGCAGACCTTTCCAACGAGGTAAGTAGCAATTTTTTCTGAGGTGTAATAACGAAGTTATGGATATTTCTCATCAAAATTGGAAAAAGGGGCGTGGCCGAGTTAAGCCCCGCCCGCTCTCAGAAATCGATTTCCTATCAAAATTGGAAAAAGGGGCGTGGCCGAGTTAAGCCCCGCCCCCTCTCAGAAATAGATTTCCCATCAAAATTGGAAAAAGGGGCGTAGCCGAGTTAAGCCCCGCCCCCTCTCAGAAATCGATTTCCCATCAAAATTGGAAAAAGGGGCGTGGCCGAGTTAAGCCCCGCCCCCTCTCAGAAATCGATTTCGCATCAAAATTGGAAAAAGAGGCGTGGCCGAGTTAAGCCCGGAAATGCCACAGATTTCGGATTTATCGTGGCATGTAGGTCTGAAGCAGACCTTTCCAACGAGGAAAGTAGCAATTTTTTCTGAGGTGTAATAACGAAGGTATGGATAAATTACCAGACGTAGATGCAAAAAAATTAAAAATTCGCAACATTTTTTCTTGGTTTTTTGGCTATTGCGGGAGAACCGGAAATGCCACAGATTTCGGATTTATCGTGGCATGTAGGTCTGAAGCAGACCTTTCCAACGAGGTAAGTAGCAATTTTTTTTTGAGGTGTAATAACGAAGTTATGGATAAATTACCAGACGTAGATGCAAAAAAATTAAAAATTCGCAACATTTTTTCTTGGTTTTTTGGCTATTGCCGGAGAACCGGAAACGCCACAGATTTCGGATTTATCGTGGCATGTAGGTCTGAAGCAGACCTTTCCAACGAGGTAAATAACAATTTTTTCTGAGGTGTAATAACGAAGTTATGGATAAATTACCAGACGTAGATGCAAAAAAATTAAAAATTCGCAACATTTTTTCTTGGTTTTTTGGCTATTGCCGGAGAACCGGAAATGCCACAGATTTCGGATTTATCGTGGCATGTAGGTCTGAAGCAGACCTTTCCAACGAGGTAAGTATCAATTTTTTCTGAGGTGTAATAACGAAGTTATGGATAAATTACCAGACGTAGATGCAAAAAAATTAAAAATTCGCAACATTTTTTCTTGGTTTTTTGGCTATTGCCGGAGAACCGGAAATGCCACAGATTTCGGATTTATCGTGGCATATAGGTCTGAAGCAGACCTTTCCAACGAGGTAAGTAGCAATTTTTTCTGAGATGTAATAACGAAGGTATGGATAAATTACCAGACGTAGATGCAAAAAAATTAAAAATTCGCAACATTTTTTCTTGGTTTTTTGGCTATTGCCGGAGAACCGGAAATGCCACAGATTTCGGATTTATTGTGGCATGTAGGTCTGAAGCAGACCTTTCCAACGAGGTAAGTATCAATTTTTTCTGAGGTGTAATAACGAAGTTATGGATAAATTACCAGACGTAGGTGCAAAAAAATTAAAAAGCAGGTGTCTGTCTCGTAGAGATGGCCAGAAGACGTGGATCCGCCCACAACGATCGCCAATAGATATTTAACCCGTTCGGTACATGTTTTTTTTCTATGGGGGTTAAAAATACTCTATATACAAATTAATGATGCTATTAGTATTCATTTAAAACAAAAAAAAAATTATTTTTTTAAATACGTCCACTGTAGTCCAGCTTTTTACTCAAAAAATCAAAATTGGGTCACAAATGCACTTAAAGGTGCACTGAATGAGAATAGAGTGTTTGAAAATAAATAAATATAAGTAAATTCAAATTTTTTGGCATGATGCCATATGGCATCAAAATGCCGAATGGGATAAGTAAGGAATTTTAGTGAAAAGGAAATTAAGGAAACAAATTTTTATTTAAAACAGAACAAAAGCTATAATTGCCAATCTGGCAATTATTGAAAACTCGTATGTTGATTTAAGTATCAAAATTCCACTTTGGAGTCAAACTTTTCAATAAGATTTTTTTTATGTATGGCAGTTTTATGTAGAATCATATCCTAAATAACTTTTGTTCTTGCACTTTTTTGATAAGATGCACCGTTTTTGAGATATTCGGTTTCACCATACGGGTATAATAATTTTATTTATAATTGGTTTATGATAAGAGAAGTGTGAAATAAATATCATACATACAGTGTTCAAAACGCTCCCATTTCTAGTCTTTCGTTCAAATTAAACGAAGGTTTTACATAAATTTACTATTTCACCGATTCTACTACTATTTTTCGGCCGATTTACTACGATTTCGAAAATCAAAAGTCAGAACCCTGAACCGAATTTTAATGCTGGGAGCGAAATATCGCTCTTTTACTAATGAAATACATCATACCCAACAGCCATCGCTCGAGGCTTTCATTCATTTTTATGCGAGACCCATAAACCGTTTTGAACAAGAAGCGACAACTTAAATAGAAATCATTTTCGTTCCCAAGAACAAGAGTCGGAAACCACAGCAAGCGCTTTTGCCGTTAAGAGGAGAAAAGAACGAAATAACATGACATTCAATACATCAGATTCAATACACACAAAGGAGGAGCATAAAAAGAGTATAAAAAGGGGCGTAGCCGAGTTAAGCCCCGCCCCCTCTCAGAAATCGATTTCCCATCAAAATTGGAAAAAGGGGCGTGGCCGAGTTAAGCCCCGCCCCCTCTCAGAAATCGATTTCGCATCAAAATTGGAAAAAGAGGCGTGGCCGAGTTAAGCCCGGAAATGCCACAGATTTCGGATTTATCGTGGCATGTAGGTCTGAAGCAGACCTTTCCAACGAGGAAAGTAGCAATTTTTTCTGAGGTGTAATAACGAAGGTATGGATAAATTACCAGACGTAGATGCAAAAAAATTAAAAATTCGCAACATTTTTTCTTGGTTTTTTGGCTATTGCGGGAGAACCGGAAATGCCACAGATTTCGGATTTATCGTGGCATGTAGGTCTGAAGCAGACCTTTCCAACGAGGTAAGTAGCAATTTTTTTTTGAGGTGTAATAACGAAGTTATGGATAAATTACCAGACGTAGATGCAAAAAAATTAAAAATTCGCAACATTTTTTCTTGGTTTTTTGGCTATTGCCGGAGAACCGGAAACGCCACAGATTTCGGATTTATCGTGGCATGTAGGTCTGAAGCAGACCTTTCCAACGAGGTAAATAACAATTTTTTCTGAGGTGTAATAACGAAGTTATGGATAAATTACCAGACGTAGATGCAAAAAAATTAAAAATTCGCAACATTTTTTCTTGGTTTTTTGGCTATTGCCGGAGAACCGGAAATGCCACAGATTTCGGATTTATCGTGGCATGTAGGTCTGAAGCAGACCTTTCCAACGAGGTAAGTATCAATTTTTTCTGAGGTGTAATAACGAAGTTATGGATAAATTACCAGACGTAGATGCAAAAAAATTAAAAATTCGCAACATTTTTTCTTGGTTTTTTGGCTATTGCCGGAGAACCGGAAATGCCACAGATTTCGGATTTATCGTGGCATATAGGTCTGAAGCAGACCTTTCCAACGAGGTAAGTAGCAATTTTTTCTGAGATGTAATAACGAAGGTATGGATAAATTACCAGACGTAGATGCAAAAAAATTAAAAATTCGCAACATTTTTTCTTGGTTTTTTGGCTATTGCCGGAGAACCGGAAATGCCACAGATTTCGGATTTATTGTGGCATGTAGGTCTGAAGCAGACCTTTCCAACGAGGTAAGTATCAATTTTTTCTGAGGTGTAATAACGAAGTTATGGATAAATTACCAGACGTAGGTGCAAAAAAATTAAAAAGCAGGTGTCTGTCTCGTAGAGATGGCCAGAAGACGTGGATCCGCCCACAACGATCGCCAATAGATATTTAACCCGTTCGGTACATGTTTTTTTTCTATGGGGGTTAAAAATACTCTATATACAAATTAATGATGCTATTAGTATTCATTTAAAACAAAAAAAAATTATTTTTTTAAATACGTCCACTGTAGTCCAGCTTTTTACTCAAAAAATCAAAATTGGGTCACAAATGCACTTAAAGGTGCACTGAATGAGAATAGAGTGTTTGAAAATAAATAAATATAAGTAAATTCAAATTTTTTGGCATGATGCCATATGGCATCAAAATGCCGAATGGGATAAGTAAGGAATTTTAGTGAAAAGGAAATTAAGGAAACAAATTTTTATTTAAAACAGAACAAAAGCTATAATTGCCAATCTGGCAATTATTGAAAACTCGTATGTTGATTTAAGTATCAAAATTCCACTTTGGAGTCAAACTTTTCAATAAGATTTTTTTTATGTATGGCAGTTTTATGTAGAATCATATCCTAAATAACTTTTGTTCTTGCACTTTTTTGATAAGATGCACCGTTTTTGAGATATTCGGTTTCACCATACGGGTATAATAATTTTATTTATAATTGGTTTATGATAAGAGAAGTGTGAAATAAATATCATACATACAGTGTTCAAAACGCTCCCATTTCTAGTCTTTCGTTCAAATTAAACGAAGGTTTTACATAAATTTACTATTTCACCGATTCTACTACTATTTTTCGGCCGATTTACTACGATTTCGAAAATCAAAAGTCAGAACCCTGAACCGAATTTTAATGCTGGGAGCGAAATATCGCTCTTTTACTAATGAAATACATCATACCCAACAGCCATCGCTCGAGGCTTTCATTCATTTTTATGCGAGACCCATAAACCGTTTTGAACAAGAAGCGACAACTTAAATAGAAATCATTTTCGTTCCCAAGAACAAGAGTCGGAAACCACAGCAAGCGCTTTTGCCGTTAAGAGGAGAAAAGAACGAAATAACATGACATTCAATACATCAGATTCAATACACACAAAGGAGGAGCATAAAAAGAGTATAAATGTGAAATCTGTACTACAAGCAGCAAACACAGCATAACAGCGGCAGTAAAAATTTAGATTTTGATTCTTAAAAAGATAATTGAACATAGTTTAACATAACAAAATACCCTAAACAATGCTTTAATGTAGGCCGGATCTTCTAACACAGTTTCTGTTCGGATGTCACCACAAACTATCGAGTTTCATCGATTGCAAATTTGTTATCATGGCAGCAAGCCGATTTTCTAATTTGTGCCCCCATAACCAAAATCCAAGACGTATCCACGTCAAAATTCGCAACATTTTTTCTTGGTTTTTTGGCTATTGCCGGAGAACCGGAAATGCCACAGATTTGGGATTTATCGTGGCATGTAGGTCTGAAGCAGACCTTTCCAACGAGGTAAGTATCAATTTTTTCTGAGGTGTAATAACGAAGTTATGGATATTTCTCATCAAAATTGGAAAAAGGGGCGTGGCCGAGTTAAGCCCCGCCCCCTCTCAGAAATCGATTTCCTATCAAAATTGGAAAAAGGGGCGTGGCCGAGTTAAGCCCCGCCCCCTCTCAGAAATCGATTTCCCATCAAAATTTGAAAAAGGGCGTGGCCGAGTTAAGCCCCACCCCCTCTCAGAAATCGATTTCCCATCAAAATTGGAAAAAGGGGCGTGGCCGAGTTAAGCCCCGCCCCTTCTCAGAAATCGATTTCCCATCAAAATTGGAAAAAAGTCCCGCCCCCTCTCAGAAATCGATTTCCCATCAAAATTGGAAAAAGGGGCGTGGCCAAGTTAAGCCCCGCCCCCTCTCAGAAATCGATTTCCCATCAAAATTGGAAAAAGGGGCGTGGCCGAGTTAAGCCCCGCCCCTCTCAGAAATCGATTTCCCATCAAAATTGGAAAAAGGGGCGTGGCCGAGTTAAGCCCCGCCCCCTCTCAGAAATCGATTTCCCATCAAAATTGGAAAAAGTGGCGTGGCCGAGTTAAGCCCCGCCCCCTCTCAGAAATCGATTTCCCATCAAAATTGGAAAAAGGGGCGTGGCCGAGTTAAGCCCCGCCCCCTCTCAGAAATCGATTTCCCATCAAAATTGGAAAAAGGGGCGTGGCCGAGTTAAGCCCCGCCCCTCTCAGAAATCGATTTCCCATCAAAATTGGAAAAAAGTCCCGCCCCCTCTCAGAAATCGATTTCCCATCAAAATTGGAAAAAGGGGCGTGACCGAGTTAAGCCCCGCCCCCTCTCAGAAATCGATTTCCCATCAAAATTGGAAAAACGGGCGTGGCCGAATTAAGCCCCGCCCCTCTCCGAAATCGATTTCCCATCAAAATTGGAAAAAGGGGCGTGGCCGAGTTAAGCCCCGCCCCCTCTCCGAAATCGATTTCCCATCAAAATTGGAAAAAGGGCGTGGCCGAATTAAGCCCCGCCCCTCTCCGAAATCGATTTCCCATCAAAATTGGAAAAAGGGGCGTGGCCGAGTTAAGCCCCGTCCCCTCTCAGAAATCGATTTCCCATCAAAATTGGAAAAAGGGGCGTGGCCGAGTTAAGCCCCGCCCCTTCTCAGAAATCGATTTCCTATCAAAATTGGAAAAAAGTCCCGCCCCCTCTCAGAAATCGATTTCCCATCAAAATTGGAAAAAGTAGCGTGGCCGAGTTAAGCCCCGCCCCCTCTCAGAAATCAATTTCCCATCAAAATTGGAAAAAGGGGCGTGGCCGAGTTAAGCCCCGCCCCCTCTCAGAAATCGATTTCCCATCAAAATTAGAAAAAGGGGCGTGACCGAGTTTAGCCCCGCCCCCTCTCAGAAATCGATTTCCCATCAAAATTGGAAAAAGTAGCGTGGCCGAGTTAAGCCCCGCTCCCTCTCAGAAATCGATTTCCCATCAAAATTGGAAAAAGGGGCGTGGCCGAGTTAAGCCCCGCCCATTCTCAGAAATCGATTTCCCATCAAAATTGGAAAAATGGGTGTGGCCGAGTTAAGCCCCGCCCCTTCTCAGAAATCGATTTCCCATCAAAATTGGAAAAAGGGGCGTGGCCGAGTTAAGCCCCGCCCCTTCTCAGAAATCGATTTCCCGTCAAAATTGGAAAAAGGGGCGTGGCCGAGTTAAGCCCCGCCCCGTCTCAGAAATCGATTTCCCATCAAAATTGGAAAGAGGGGCGTGGCCGAGTTAAGCCCCGCCCCCTTTCAAAAATCGATTTCCCATCAAAATTGGAAAAAGGGGCGTGGCCGAGTTAAGCTCCGCCCCCTCTCAGAAATCGATTTCCCATCAAAATTGGAAAAAGGGCCATCAAAATTGGAAAAAGGGGCGTGGCCGAGTTAAGCCCCGCCCCCTCTCAGAAATCGATTTCCCATCAAAATTGGAAAAAGGGGCGTGGCCGAGTAAGCCCCGCCCCCTCTCAGAAATCGATTTCCCATCAAAATTGGAAAAAGGGGCGTGGCCGAGTTAAGCCCCACCCCTCTCAGAAATCGATTTCCCATCAAAATTGGAAAAAGGGGCGTGGCCGAGTTAAGACCCGCCCCCTCTCAGAAATCGATTTCCCATCAAAATTGGAAAAAGGGGCGTGGCCGAGTTAAGCCCCGCCCCCTCTCAGAAATCGATTTCCCATCAAAATTGGAAAAAGGGGCGTAGCCAAGTTAAGCCCCGCCCCTTTTCAGAAATCGATTTCCCATCAAAATTGGAAAAAGGGGCGTGGCCGAGTAAAGCCCCGCCCCCTCTCAGAAATCGATTTCCCATCAAAATTGGAAAAAGCGGCGTGGCCGAGTTAAGCCCCGCCCCCTCTCAAAAATCGATTTCCCATCAAAATTGGAAAAAGGGGCGTGGCCGAGTTAAGCCCCGCCCCCTCTCAGAAATCGATTTCCCATCAAAATTGGAAAAATTGGCGTGGCTAGTGATGGCAAAAAAATATTATTAATCGATTAGTGCATCATATGATTAATTGAAAGGTGTTAATTGCAATACAATTAAATCGGTAAAAAATAGAAAATAATCGATTTTTTAATCGATTATTCAAAAACAGGTTAAATACGTGCAAAAGTACACAGAAATTTTTTTTCTCAAGCTATTAGATATTTAAAATTTAAAATTGCTGCATTAAAATTGAAATACTTTCGCTAGAATTATATTAATTTCATAAAATTCAATAAAAATAAAACATTTTTGCGAAAGAATGCCTTTTTATGCAATTTCATCTTTCCGGAGATAGCATCGGTTCGCGACTCTCCTGTAATTTCAAAATAATTTCTGTCTGCTAAAGAAAAAAAATGTTTGTGATAAAATCATTTTTATTTTTAATATTATTTAGGAATATAAAGCTTAAGATACTAATTTTTTTTTTGTTTCAAGCCAAGAATTTAAAAAAAGGATTTTGTTTAGCCGTTTTGTTAAAAGCCTATTTCTCTTTTCATTTGCTATGGCTCCAGCTTTCGAAAAGAGCCGTTCAGATGGTACCGAACTTCCGACAATGGGATAATACTTCCTGGCTAAGTTATAGAGCTTCGGATACACACCCTTCATTTCATCTCAGGCTTCTATAGGATTTTGTTTTACGCTGTGGGGAACTCTAAATAAATTTGTAATAGATCTAAAACGAATAACTGAGAGAGGAAATAATAGTAGATCTGCCAGTAGTAGTAGCAGGTTCAAAAAAAAAATAAAAAATCGATTATTTACCTATTAATCGATTACATATTTTTAAATTGAAAGGAAAAATGTGATATGATTAATCGACATATCAAAACAAAATAATCGATTAATGCAATCATTTGATTAATCGTTGCCATCACTAGGCGTGGCCGAGTTAAGCCCCGAAATCGATTTTCCATCAAAATTGGAAAAAGGGGCGTGGCCGAGTTAAGACCCGCCCCCTTTCAGAAATCGATTTCCCATCAAAATTGGAAAAAGGGGCGTGGCCGAGTTAAGCCCCGCCCCCTCTCAGAAATCGATTTCCCATCAAAATTGGAAAAAGGGGCGTGGCCAAGTTAAGCCCCGCCCCCTTTCAGAAATCGAATTCCCATCAAAATTGGAAAAAGGGGTGTAGCGGTCTACATTTTATACATTCATCAAAATAACACTTTCATTTTAGAAAACACTTGACACATAAAAATGTAATTTTTATTATTTAAAAAAGTAACTGAAATTTTGATATTCTGTCAACGGAAAATTTATAATATTACTTTTTCATTGTTCTTCTAACAAACAAGTTCGTTGCTAATTAATTGTTTTTTATCAACGTTAACAATAATAATAATTTAATAAATCTAATTGAAAAACTATATATAATTAAAATAAGAAGTTTACTTAATAAAAATAAGTCTTTATATATATCAATATATATATATAACATCGTTATAAATTGGTGACCCCGAAGAACAATAGCAGCTTTAAAGGAAAGACAACAATCCTAAGAAAATATCCAACAACCTTGATGGTTTCTAGGAGGAAGAACATTAAATATAATCTTCAAAGAAAAATCAAATTTGAAAAATTTAAAAAAAAAGAAATACGAATATTTAAAGAAAATTTTAAAAAGAAAGAAAAACAACAATTTTGTCAACAAATTTTCGCCTTTTCCCAGAAATAATTCAAAAATCCATAAGAAATTTGCAGATTTATAGAAAAATAATTCGAAAATCCATAAGAAAATTCAAGAAATAGCCGAATCAGAATTTAAACGTAATTATTAAATAAATTGTAAATATTTTGTAAATCTTTGTTCACACAACACAATTCAATTAAATTATACATTTACTTATAATATAATGTATAATGTAAGATCACAAGATCACATACGATCGATGGCTACTCATAGAAGCCAAAATACTTGAAGCACTAGCCGGGGACCCCGAGAAAAGCATTCCTCCAGTCGGATGCACCTTCCACGGGGCCGGCTGGCTTAAAGGGGTCAAGGTGGTCATGTGCGACAGCGAGGAGTCCTTGAGCTTCCTCTCCAAAACCATCTCCAATATAGGAGAACTTTGGGAAGGGGCCCAGCTACAGGTCATCCCACGCAGTGCACTGCCGCTGAGACCCAAAGCTTGGATGTGGATTCCCCCACCGGAACTACCGGACGAATCCATACTGAGAATATTGGAAGCGCAGAACCCTGAAATCTCAGTCAAAGACTGGAAGATTTTGAAGTCCCTCAAAGGGGCTAAGGGTAACGGCAAGGACTACCAGATCCTATTGGATCAAAAGTCCAGCCTATCCCTTGCAAAGTCTTCTGGGACCATACATTTTGGCCTGGGAACAGTCAGGGTGAGGCTGGAGGGTCATCATGTTGAACTCGAAGCAGCTGTCAGTGGTGCAGATTAATCTGCATCATTGTCAGGCGGCGACAGAGGATCTGATGCTTACCCTGACAGAAGATGATATCGACGTGGCTTTAGTCCAGGAGCCCTGGTTAGACGGCAATAACAAGATCCTTGGACTGACACCTAAAGGGTATGTATTACATTATAGTAAAACCAATGAAAATTAAGGAGCTGTATCGTCGCCAAGAAAAATATTAACGCTTTCTTTCTAGGTAGCCTCTGCAGCGGAGATGTCTCGGCAATCTTAATTGAGCAACGGAGAAGAGAGCAATCTCTGATCATTGCTTCAATTTACATGCCATACGAGGAAAGGGATCCACCGACAAGCAAGGTACGCAGCTTGGTAAGTTTTGCCAGGGACCGCCACCTAAATCTAGTGATGGGATGTGATGCCAACGCTCATCACTCACAATGGGGGAGCACGAACATCAACGAACGAGGTGAGTCTTTATTTGAGTACATTCTCTACTCGGATCTTGTTATATGCAATCGAGGCAATAAACCAACATTCATTAACAAAAACAGAGAAGAGGTAATCGATATAACACTCGCGACTAGCTACCGAGACTTGAGGGTTGACAATTGGAGAGTATCCCCTAAGCACTCCTTTTCGGATCATGCTAGGATAGTCTTCGGTATTAACTTCTCAAAGGAGGTACCTGAACATTACAGGAATGCTAGGAGAACTGACTGGTTTAAATTCTCGGAGGAAATGAGGCGGGAGACAGCTGGTCCGCATGGACCCACACCCCTCACCGCTTCTTCCATTGAGAAAGTGGTAGGGAAAATTAAACATAGACTTACCCAAGCCTTTAACGCTTCCTGTCCGGTAACACGCAGTACCAAAAGCTCGACCACCCCATGGTGGAATGGAGATCTACGGCAACTGCGAGAACAGACTAGAAAACTGTTTAATAAGGCAAAGTCTACAAAGAGCGAGGAAGCTTGGACCAACTACAAGGCCAGCTTCAATGAGTATAAAAAAGAGATTAGGAGGGCCAAGTGGACATCGTGGAAAGATTTCTGTTGCTCAATCGAGGATACACAAGATGCTGCCAGACTCCGAAGGATCCTAAGTAGGACTCCATCGGCCCCGGTGCTCTTGGAAAATCCAGATGGAAGCACGACCGAATCAAGCCAGGAAACACTGGACCTCCTAATGGATACCCATTTCCCTATGGATTGTCAAGGCAGCAATGGTAGTTATCATGCTCCAAAAATAACGGATAGGGACTTTCGGGTAGCAAATGAGATAATAAATGAACGTTCTGTAGCGTGGGCGATACACTCCTTCAGCCCTTATAAAGCAGCGGGCACGGACGGAATCATTCCGGCCATGCTTCAGCACGCGTTGCCTTTTATCAAATCTTGGTTGATAAAACTCTTCAGAGGTTGCCTGCTAGCCAGGTATATACCGGAGTGCTGGAGAGAAGTTCGTGTGGCATTCATCCCCAAGGCTGGGAAACGTTGTCACGTTAAACCAAAGGACTTCCGACCTATAAGTCTTTCATCGTTTTTACTGAAAACACTAGAAAGAGTTATTGATCTTAGTATTAAGAATTCCTTGGACAGCAGCTCAATATCTACGGCCCAACATGCCTACACTAAAGGCAAGTCTGTAGAGACAGCTCTGCACAAGGTGGTGCGAACTCTAGAGGAAACTGCCCACCACAAGGAGTATGCCCTAGCAGCATTCCTGGACATTGAAGGTGCGTTTAATAACGTACACACAAGGTCTTTAGTGGGTGCACTTAGGGCACACAATGTCGACGAGATGCTAACTGAGTGGACAGAGCAGTTGCTCAATAGCAGAACAGTCTCGGCCACCATTGGTATAAGTAACGTAAAGAGAGCGATCAACAGGGGAACACCGCAGGGGGGGATCCTATCGCCACTCTTGTGGAATCTAGCTCTGAACGAAATCCTCCTATCGTTACAAGAAAAAGGAATAGAAGTTGTTGCGTACGCTGACGATGTGGTCGTTTTGGTAACAGGAAAATTTCTCCCAACACTAAGCGAACTCATGGAATTAGCATTACGCGATATAACAAAGTGGGCGGAGCGCAATGGTCTTGGGGTTAACCCCTCCAAAACTGAACTAGTGCTCTTCACAAGAAAAAGGAAGGTACCAACCTTTCAACTCCCAAGGATAGGAACAACCCAACTCAGTCTCTCTCCTGAGGCGAAATACCTTGGTTTAATTCTGGACTCCAAACTATCTTGGAAAAGGAATACGGAAGAGAGGATGAACAAAGCGTTGTGTGCATTCTACGCATGTAAAAAAATGATTGGAAGGAATTGGGGCACATCACCGCGCATTACCCATTGGTTGTACACAGCGGTGATCAGACCTATTCTCACTTACGGATGTCTGGTTTGGTGGCCGACCATGAGGGTCAACTGCCGATATCAAGCCCTTAACAAAGTACAAAGACTAGCGGCGCTAGGAACCACAGGAGCTGTTAGATCAACACCAACAGCGGGAATGGAAGCTCTACTGCACCTCATTCCCCTGAATGAGTACACGAGGTGTACGGCTGCTAAGAGTGCACTAAGGCTCAGAGAGTCCGGCCTCTGGAAGCACAGTACCTTCGGTCATAATAGCATCCTTAAAAGCGATGAATGGGGTATCCCAGACTACGGATTACTGTATACCTCACCTGAATATGAATGTGAACTTCACAGTTTTGATTCCTGAAAGGAGACTGTGGGATCTCGGCAGCGTCATAGACGAGCAAGAGGTCTCGGTTTACACGGATGGATCTAAAACTGGAGAAGGCACGGGGGCGGGAGTGTTCTCGGATAACCTTGACCTCCAAAGGAGCTACAAACTGCCTAACGAGAGCAGTGTATTTCAAGCTGAGGTCTATGCCATAGGAGCGGCTGCAAGCTTGATAATGACGAGAGAACTACCCAGAACAAGGGTTTCAATCTACGTCGACAGTCAGGCGGCAATTAAGGCACTGGATTCATCGACGATCAAGTCAAAGACCGTGTCAAATTGCCGCAGAGCACTCAATCAACTTGGCCTCCAACATGCCGTTAGACTTTGCTGGGTCCCCGGGCACAGCAACATATATGGCAATGAGAGAGTTGACGAGCTGGCAAAACTAGGGACCGAAATGGCTATGGAGAGCGCGGATCGCTCGGTCGAAATGCCGATTGAATGCGCAAAAAGTATAATTGATAGGAAAGGGGTGAACAACATAAATATCCGTTGGCAAACAAGGAGCGATTGTGTAATCACAAGGTCACTCTGGCCTAGATTTAATAGGAACAGAACCGACACCCTTCTGAGACTCAGCAGGACCTCCGTAAGGCTACTCACAGGCTTAATCACGGGGCACTGCCCCCTTGGCGCTATGGCCAGAAGGTGGGGCGCGGCCGCAAATGATTTTTGCCGCAGTTGTGGTGACGAGGAGGAGCCGGAGACCGTGAAACACTTACTCTGTGAGTGTCCAGCCCTACAAGCACGCCGATATGGCACGCTTGGGGCCAGATTTTATAGTGGACTGACGGAGCTTGGCAACCACCCACTCGAGGATATGCTGAGCTTCGTCAACAAGTCGGGCTGGTTCAAATAGGATCAGCTAGTTTTGATGAAAGGTCTTATGAGTACCGAAGACATCACAATGGGCCTGTAGGCCTCCGAGTGTAGCGCTGTGCTCACGCCTGGGCGCGCGCGGTCTTCTCAACCTAACCTACTTATAATATAAAAAAAATTTAAATCAAAAGTACAAATATGTCGACTGATAACAATTCAAATGGGGATAATATATCTTTTCCACATAATAATCATAATTTGAATAATAATAACACAAATAATTCTAATGATATTAGTGCCGTAGCAATTAAATTACCGAATTTTCGGTCAAATTGTCCGTCCGGTTGGTTTTGTACTATTGGGGCACAATTTTTATTACGCGGCATAACTCATGATAATACGAAATTTCATTATATTTTGGCTTCTTTGACACAAGAAGTAGTTTTATCTGTCATAGATATAATTACGAATCCTCCTTCTGAAAATAAGTATGAAGTATTGAAATTAGCCCTAATAAATCGCTTTACTGAAAGTGAACAAAAGAAATTGGAAATTTTGCTCTCCAATTCTGAAATGGGAGACCAAAAACCATCGAATTTTTATAGATCTTTGCAAATTTTAGCTGGTCCATCATCGGATGTATCAAGTGAATTATTATGTAAACTATGGATGCGGAAACTCCCAAGGTCTTTAAATGTAGCCTTAGTAAGTAGTGGAAAAACAAATATATTAGAACTTCTCGACATTGCTGATAAAATTTGGGAGGTTTCCCAACCCATATATTTGGAGGCTTCTCGACCAAATTATAATAATCCAATTACTATTTTAAAAAGTGACGAAAATAAAGAAATAAGTGATCTTAAAACGGAAATTAAAGAATTGAAAACCATGATACAAAATTTAAACTTTCAAAATCGTTCTCGTTCACGCTCTAACTCTAGAAATAGATCTAATATTCCCAATGCCTCTGTTAATGATTTGTGTTGGTATCATGAAAAATTTGGATCCAGTGCTCATAAATGTATTAAACCATGTTCCTTTAAAGAACAAAATAACTCAAAAAACTAAATTCTGACTTCCAAACGACGACATTGGAAGAAGGGCTTATATCAAGTCGTCTTTTCGTAACCGATTTCAATACTAAATCAAAATTTCTTGTAGATACAGGAGCAGATATTTCAGTAATTCCTCATTCCTGGTTTCCGGATAATAAAAAAAGTGAACATTTTGATTTGGTAGCGGCTAATGGTACAAGTATTTCAACTTTTGGACAAAAAATGTTATCAGTGAATTTTGGATTACGCCGAGATTTCAGATTTTTATTTTTGATTGCCAATGTAAATTGTCCAATTATTGGTGCAGATTTTTTATCAAAGTTTGGATTAATTGTTGATTTAAAAAATCAGCGTTTAGTAGACTCCTTAACTTCTTTATCAGTTAACGGAATTTTTCTAAAAGAACATATTATTAGTCCTAAACTTTATGTGTTGAATGATGAATACGGAATATTACTCCAAGATTTTCCAAATTTAACTGGTCCTCCAGATTATTCTCTGCCAGTTTGCCACAAAATTCAACATGTTATTGAAACAAATGGACGTTTACCATTTTGTAAACCTAGAAGGCTTAATCCTAGTAAATTTAATATTGCTAAAAAAGAATTTGAAATGATGGTTGATTTGGGAATTTGTAGACCTTCATCATCTCCAGTGTGTTCACCCCTTCATATGGTTCCGAAACAAGATAATGATTGGCGTCCATGTGGAGACTATAGACATATCAATAACGTTACTACACCTGATAGATATCCAATTCCTCACATCCAAAATTTTTCGCAAAATTTAAATGGCTGTACTATATTTTCAACAATAGATTTGGTTCGAGCATATCATCAAATTCCCGTGACTAAAGAAGATATCCATAAAACAGCAATTACAACACCATTTGGAATGTTTGAATTTCTACGCATGCCATTTGGGGTTCGAAATGGCGCGCAAACATTCCAACGTTTTATGGATGAAGTAATGAAAGGTTTAGACTTTGTTTTCGTATATATTGATGATATACTTGTCGCCAGTAAATCTAAAGACGATCATTTAAAGCATTTAAAAATTATTTTTGAACGACTCAATAAATTTGGTCTAAACATTAAAATTTCAAAATGTACTTTTGGTGTTAATTCAATTAAATTTCTTGGCCATCAAATTACATCTAATGGCATTATGCCTTTAAAGGATAAAATTGACGCTATTATTAATTATCCTATTCCCACATCGATTAAACAATTGCAAAGATTTTTGGGAATGATAAATTTTTATCATCGGTTTATTCCTAAATTAGCAGGAATATTAAGTCCCTTATATTCTTTACTACAAATTTCTAATCGAAAAGATATGCAATGGAATGAAGAATGTCAGAAAGCTTTTGATTTCAGTAAAATATCTTTAGCTAATGTAACGATGTTAGCACATCCTTTAATTGATGGTGAATTTTCTATTATGACAGACGCCTCAAATGTGTTTGTAGGAGCCGTCCTTCAACAAAAAGTGAATAAAATTTGGGAACCACTGTCATTTTTCTCAAAAAAATTAACTTCAACTGAACAAAAATATTCAACTTTTGATAGAGAACTTTTAGCTGTTTATTTGTCTATTAAACATTTTAGGTACTTTATTGAAGGGAGAGAATTTTCGATTTTCACGGATCATAAACCTTTAATAAAGTCGATTTTTTCAAATTCCGAAAAATCTCCAAGGCAAACAAGAATGCTAGATTTCATAACGCAGTTTACTTCAGACATGCAATTTATTAAAGGTTCAAATAATATTGTAGCCGACTCTTTATCTCGACCTGGAATCGATGAAAATACAATTGAAACAGATATTAATACGGATATAAAAAATATTGTTCAGCAGCAAGAAAATTCGTCCGAATTATTGGACTTAATTCAGAATAATAATCGTAGAGATTCTAAATTTTTAATGAAATCTATTGATATTCCACTAATTGGAAAAGTTTGGGTAGAAACAAGTACAGGTATAGATCGGCCATATATTCCCAAAAAAATTCGAAAACAATTATTTAATTCAATACATAATTTATCCCATCCTGGAATTCGTGCTACGAGAAAGTTAATTACCAGTAAAAATTTTTGGCCAAATATGAATAAAGATATAAATAGTTGGTCAAGATCTTGCTTAAATTGTCAAAGATCTAAAATTACTCGTCATACGAAATCTCCTTTTGGACAATTTCCCGTCGCGGAGTCAAAATTTGAACATATACACATAGATATCGTCGGTCCTTTACCTCCATCTAATGGCTATACTTATATTTTAACTATGGTTGATAGATTTACTCGGTGGCCAGAAGCTTTCCCTATTAAAGACATATCAGCAAAAACTATTGCTTACATTTTTTTGAATGGTTGGATTTCACGTTTCGGTATACCTTTGAGAATTACTACGGATCAGGGCAGACAATTTGAATCAAAATTGTTCACAGAGTTAACAAAATTTTTAGGGTGTAAAAAAATTCATACTTCAGTTTGGCATCCTCAAGCTAATGGATTAGTGGAACGTTTTCACAGAAAATTAAAAGAAGCTATTACTGCAAGGGAGAATTCTATAAATTGGTTTGAGGAACTTCCAATAGTATTGTTCGGACTAAGAGTTGCGATTAAAGAAGATTTGGGATATTCTTCCGCTGAATTGGTTTATAATTAAGTTTTACGACTACTCACAGAATTTCTTGAGTCAAAATCGACTTTATCATCTCATCATTTAATTCAGGATATTAAAAAATCTTTTGATAAAATTAAAACTTTAAGTAGAAAGAGAAATAATGTAAAATTTTTTATTTCTCCTAATTTTAAAGATTGTACTCATGTTTTTGTGAAAAGACCATTTAAAAATACTTTCCAAGCACCATATGAAGGTCCTTATAAGTATTAGAAAAATTTGAAAAGATATTTACGGTAAATATAAATGGTAAAAAAGTAAATATATCTATTGACAGATTAAAACCGGCATTTTTAGAGTCATCAAATTGAGGGGGAGTAATGTAGCGGTCTACATTTTATACATTCATCAAAATAACACTTTCATTTTAGAAAACACTTGACACATAAAAATGTAATTTTGATTATTTAAAAAAGTAACTGAAATTTTGATATTCTGTCAACGGAAAATTTATAATATTACTTTTTCATTGTTCTTCTAACAAACAAGTTCGTTGCTAATTAATTGTTTTTTATCAACGTTAAAAATAATAATAATTTAATAAATCTAATTGAAAAACTATATATAATTAAAATAAGAAGTTTACTTAATAAAAATAAATCTTTATATATATCAATATATATATAACATCGTTATAAGGGGCGTGGCCGAGTAAAGACCCGCCCCCTCTCAGAAATCGATTTCCCATCAAAATTGGAAAAAGGGGCGTGGCCGAGTTAAGCCCCGCCCCCTCTCAAAAATCGATTTCCCATCAAAATTGGAAAAAGGGGCGTGGCCGAGTTAAGCCCCGCCCCCTCTCAGAAATCGATTTCCCATCAAAATTGGAAAAAGGGGCGTGGCCGAGTTAAGCCCCGCCCCCTCTCAGAAATCGATTTCCCATCAAAATTGGAAAAAGGGGCGTGGCCGAGTTAAGCCCCGCCCCCTCTCAGAAATCGATTTCCCATCAAAATTGGAAAAAGGAGCGTGGCCGAGTTAAGCCCCGCCCCTTCTCAGAAATCGATTTCCCATCAAAATTGGAAAAAGGGGCGTGGCCGAGTTAAGCCCCGCCCCCTCTCAGAAATCGATTTCCCATCAAAATTGGAAAAAGGGGCGTGGCCGAGTTAAGCCCCGCCCCTTCTCAGAAATCGATTTCCCATCAAAATTGGAAAAAGGGGCGTGGCCGAGTTAAGCCCCGCCCCCTCTCAGAAATCGATTTCCCATCAAAATTGGAAAAAGGGGCGTGGTCGAGTTAAGCCCCGCCCCCTCTCAGAAATCGATTTCCCATCAAAATTGGAAAAAGGGGCGTGGCCGAGTTAAGCCCCGCCCCTCTCAGAAATCTCAGAAATCGATTTCCCATCAAAATTGGAAAAAGGGGCGTGGCCGAGTTAAGCCCCACCCCTTCTCAGAAATCGATTTCCCATCAAAATTGGAAAAAGGGGCGTGGCCGAGTTAAGCCCCGCCCCTCTCAGAAATCGATTTCCCATCAAAATTGGAAAAAGGGGCGTGGCCGAGTTAAGCCCCGCCCCCTCTCAGAAATCGATTTCCCATCAAAATTGGAAAAAGGGGCGTGGCCGAGTTAAGCCCCGCCCCTTCTCAGAAATCGATTTCCCATCAAAATTGGAAAAAGGGGGTGGCCGAGTTAAGCCCCGCACCCTCTCAGAAATCGATTTCCCATCAAAATTGGAAAAAGGGGCGTGGCCGAGTTAAGCCCCGCCCCTTCTCAGAAATCGATTTCCCATCAAAATTGGAAAAAGGGGCGTGGCCGAGTTAAGCCCCGCCCCCTCTCAGAAATCGATTTCCCATCAAAATTGGAAAAAGGGGCGTGGCCGAGTTAAGCCCCGCCCCCTCTCAGAAATCGATTTCCCATAAAAATTGGAAAAATGGACGTGGCCGAGTTAAGCCCCGCCCCCTCTCAGAAATCGATTTCCCATAAAAATTGGAAAAAGGGGCGTGGCCGAGTTAAGCCCCGCCCCCTCTCAGAAATCGATTTCCCATCAAAATTGGAAAAAGGGGCGTGGCCGAGTTAAGCCCCGCCCCCTCTCAGAAATCGATTTCCTATCAAAATTGGAAAAAGGGGCGTGGCCGAGTTAAGCCCCGCCCCTCTCAGAAATCGATTTTCCATCAAAATTGGAAAAAGGGGCGTGGCCGAGTTAAGCCCCGCCCCCTCTCAGAAATCGATTTCCCATCAAAATTGGAAAAAGGGGCGTGGCCGAGTTAAGCCCCGCCCCCTCTCAGAAATCGATTTCCCAACAAAATTGGAAAAAGGGACGTGGCCGAGTTAAGCCCCGCCCCCTATCAGAAATCGATTTCCCATCAAAATTGGAAAAAGGGGCGTGACCGAGTTAAGCCCCGCCTCTCAGAAATCGATTTCCCATCAAAATTGGAAAAAGGGGCGTGGCCGAGTTAAGCCCCGCCCCCTCTCAGAAATCGATTTCCCATCAAAATTGGAAAAAGGGGCGTGGCCGAGTCAAGCCCCGCCCCCTCTCAGAAATCGATTTCCCATCAAAATTGGAAAAAGGGGCGTGGCCGAGTTAAGCCCCGCCCCCTCTCAGAAATCGATTTGCCATCAAAATTGGAAAAAGGGGCGTGGCCGAGTTAAGCCCCGCCCCCTCTCAGAAATCGATTTGCCATCAAAATTGGAAAAAGGGGCGTGGCCGAGTTAAGCCCCGCCCCCTCTCAGAAATCGATTTCCCATCAAAATTGGAAAAAGGGGCGTGGCCAAGTCAAGCCCCGCCCCCTCTCAGAAATCGATTTCTCATCAAAATTGGAAAAAGGGGCGTGGCCGAGTTAAGCCCCGCCCCCTCTCAGAAATCGATTTCCCTTCAAAATTGGAAAAATGGACGTGGCCGAGTTAAGCCCCGCCCCCTCTCAGAAATCGATTTCCCATAAAAATTGGAAAAAGGGGCGCGGCCGAGTTAAGCCCCGCCCCCTCTCAGAAATCGATTTCCCATCAAAATTGGAAAAAGCGGCGTGGCCGAGTTAAGCCCCGCCCCCTCTCAGAAATCGATTTCCTATCAAAATTGGAAAAAGGGGCGTGGCCGAGTTAAGCCCCGCCCCCTCTCAGAAATCGATTTTCCATCAAAATTGGAAAAAGGGGCGTGGCCGAGTTAAGTCCCGCCCTCTCTCAGAAATCGATTTCCCATCAAAATTGGAAAAAGGGGCGTGGCCGAGTTAAGCCCCGCCCCCTCTCAGAAATCGATTTCCCATCAAAATTGGAAAAAGGGGCGTGGCCGAGTTAAGCCCCGCCCCTTATCAGAAATCGATTTCCCATCAAAATTGGAAAAAGGGGCGTGACCGAGTTAAGCCCCGCCTCTCAGAAATCGATTTCCCATCAAAATTGGAAAAAGGGGCGTGGCCGAGTTAAGCCCCGCCCCCTCTCAGAAATCGATTTCCCATCAAAATTGGAAAAAGGGGCGTGGCCGAGTCAAGCCCCGCCCCCTCTCAGAAATCGATTTGCCATCAAAATTGGAAAAAGGGGCGTGGCCGAGTTAAGCCCCGCCCCCTCTCAGAAATCGATTTCCCATCAAAATTGGAAAAAGGGGCGTGGCCAAGTCAAGCCCCGCCCCCTCTCAGAAATCGATTTCCCATCAAAATTGGAAAAAGGGGCGTGGCCGAGTTAAGCCCCGCCCCCTCTCAGAAATCGATTTCCCTTCAAAATTGGAAAAATGGACGTGGCCGAGTTAAGCCCCGCCCCCTCTCAGAAATCGATTTCCCATCAAAATTGGAAAAAGGGGCGTGGCCGAGTTAAGCCCCGCCCCCTCTCAGAAATCGATTTCCCATCAAAATTGGAAAAAGCGGCGTGGCCGAGTTAAGCCCCGCCCCCTCTCAGAAATCGATTTCCTATCAAAATTGGAAAAAGGGGCGTGGCCGAGTTAAGCCCCGCCCCCTCTCAGAAATCGATTTTCCATCAAAATTGGAAAAAGGGGCGTGGCCGAGTTAAGCCCCGCCCCCTCTCAGAAATCGATTTCCCATCAAAATTGGAAAAAGGGGCGTGGCCGAGTTAAGCCCCGCCCGCTCTCAGAAATCGATTTCCCATCAAAATTGGAAAAAGGGGCGTGACCGAGTTAAGCCCCGCCTCTCAGAAATCGATTTCCCATCAAAATTGGAAAAAGGGGCGTGGCCGAGTTAAGCCCCGCCCCCTCTCAGAAATCGATTTCCCATCAAAATTGGAAAAAGGGGCGTGGCCGAGTTAAGCCCCGCCCCCTCTCAGAAATCGATTTCCCATCAAAATTGGAAAAAGGGCGTGGCCGAGTTAAGCCCCGCCCCCTCTCAGAAATCGATTTCCCATCAAAATTGGAAAAAGCGGGGTGGCCGAGTTAAGCACCGCGTCCTCTCAGAAATCGATTTCCCATCCAAATTGGAAAAAGGGGCGTGGCCGAGTTAAGCCCCGCCCCTCTCAGCAATCGATTTCCCATCAAAATTGGAAAAAGGGGCGTGGCCGAGTTAAGCCCCGCCCCCTCTCAGAAATCGAATTCCCATCAAAATTGGAAAAAGGAGCGTGGCCGAGTTAAGCCCCGCCCCCTCTCAGAAATCGATTTCCCATCAAAATTGGAAAAAGGGGCGTGGCCGAGTTAAGCCCCGCCCCCTCTCAGAAATCGATTTCCCAACAAAATTGGAAAAAGGGGCGTGGCCGAGTTAGGCCCCGCCCCCTCTCAGAAATCGAAATTGGAAAAAGGGGCGTGGCCGAGTTAAGCCCCGCCCCCTCTCAGAAATCGATTTCCGATCCAAATTGGAAAAAGGGGCGTGGCCGAGTTAAGCCCCGCCCCCTCTCAGAAATCGATTTCCCATCAAAATTGGAAAAAGGGGCGTGGCCGAGTTAAGTCCCGCCCCTCTCAGAAATCTCAGAAATCGATTTCCCATCAAAATTGGAAAAAGGGGCGTGGCCGAGTTAAGCCCCGCCCCTTCTCAGAAATCGATTTCCCATCAAAATTGGAAAAAGGGGCGTGGCCGAGTTAAGCCCCGCCCCTCTCAGAAATCGATTTTCCATCAAAATTGGAAAAAGGGGCGTGGCCGAGTTAAGCCCCGCCCCCTCTCAGAAATCGATTTCCCATCAAAATTGGAAAAAGGGGCGTGGCCGAGTTAAGCCCCGCCCTCTCTCAGAAATCGATTTCCCATCAAAATTGGAAAAAGGGGCGTGGCCGAGTGAAGCCCCGCCCCCTCTCAGAAATCGATTTCCCATCAAAATTGGAAAAAGGGGCGTGGCCGAGTTAAGCCCCGCCCCTTCTCATAAATCGATTTCCCATCAAAATAGGAAAAAGCGGCGTGGCCGAGTTAAGCCCCGCCCCCTCTCAGAAATCGATTTCCCATCAAAATTGGAAAAAGGGGCGTGGCCGAGTTAAGCCCCGCCCTTTCTCAGAAATTGATTTCCCATCAAAATTGGAAAAAGGGGCGTGGCCGAGTTTAGCCCCGCCCCCTCTCAGAAATCGATTTCCCATGAAAATTGGAAAAAGGGGCGTGGCCGAGTTAAGCCCCGCCCCCTCTCAGAAATCGATTTCCCATCAAAATTGGAAAAAGGGGCGTGGCCGAGTTAAGCCCCGCCCCTTCTCAGAAATCGATTTCCCATCAAAATTGGAAAAAGGGGCGTGGCCGAGTTAAGCCCCGCCCTTTCTCAGAAATTGATTTCCCATCAAAATTGGAAAAAGGGGCGTGGCCGAGTTAAGCCCCGCCCCCTCTCAGAAATCGATTTCCCATCAAAATTGGAAAAAGGGGCGTGGCCGAGTTAAGCCCCGCCCCCTCTCAGAAATCGATTTCCCATCAAAATTGGAAAAAGGGGCGTGGCCGAGTTAAGCCCCGCCCCCTGTCAGAAATCGATTTCCCATCAAAATTGGAAAAAGGGGCGTGGCCGAGTTAAGCCCCGCCCCCTCTCAGAAATCAATTTCCCATCAAAATTGGAAAAAGGGGCGTGGCCGAGTTAAGCCCCGCCCCCTCTCAGAAATCGATTTCCCATCAAAATTGGAAAAAGGGGCGTGGCCGAGTTAAGCCCCGCCCCCTCTCAGAAATCGATTTCCCATCAAAATTGGAAAAAGGGGCGTGGCCGAGTTAAGCCCCGCCCCCTGTCAGAAATCGATTTCCCATCAAAATTGGAAAAAGGGGCGTGGCCGAGTTAAGCCCCGCCCCCTCTCAGAAATCGATTTCCCATCAAAATTAGAAAAAGGGGCGTGGCCGAGTTAAGCCCCGCCCCCTCTCAGAAATCGATTTCCAATCAAAATTGGAAAAAGGGGCGTGGCCGAGTTAAGGCCCGCCCCCTCAGAAATCGATTTCCCATCAAAATTGGAAAAAGGGGCGTGGCCGAGTTAAGCCCCGCCCCCTCTCAGAAATCGATTTCCCATCAAAATTGGAAAAAGGGGCGTGACCAAGTTAAGCCTCGCCCCCTCTCAGAAATCGATTTCCCATCAAAATTAAAGAAAGGAGCGTGGCCGAGTTAAGCCCCGCCCCCTCTCAGAAATCGATTTCCCATCAAAATTGGAAAAAGGGGCGTGACCAAGTTAAGCCTCGCCCCCTCTCAGAAATCGATTTCCCATCAAAATTAAAAAAAGGAGCGTGGCCGAGTTAAGCCCCGCCCCCTCTCAGAAATCGATTTCCCATCAAAATTGGAAAAAGGGGCGTGGCCGAGTTAAGCCCCGCCCCCTCTCAGAAATCGATTTCCCATCAAAATTGGAAAAAGGGGCGTGGCCGAGTTAAGCCCCGCCCCCTCTCAGAAATCGATTTCCCATCAAAATTGGAAAAAGGGGCGTGGCCGAGTTAAGCCCCGCCCCCTCTCAGAAATCGATTTCCCATCAAAATTGGAAAAAGGGGCGTGGCCGAGTTAAGGCCCGCCCCTCAGAAATCGATTTCCCATCAAAATTGGAAAAAGGGGCGTGGCCGAGTTAAGCCCCGCCCCCTCTCAGAAATCGATTTCCCATCAAAATTGGAAAAAGGGGCGTGGCCGAGTTAAGCCCCGCCCCCTCTCAGAAATCGATTTCCCATCAAAATTGGAAAAAGGGGCGTGGCCGAGTTAAGCCCCGCCCCCTCTCAGAAATCGATTTCCCATCAAAATTGGAAAAAGGGGCGTGGCCGAGTTAAGCCCCGCTCCCTCTCAGAAATCGATTTCCCATCAAAATTGGAAAAAGGGGCGTGGCCGAGTTAAGCCCCGCCCCCTCTCAGAAATCGATTTCCCATCAAAATTGGAAAAATGGGCGTGGCCGAGTTAAGCCCCACCCCCTCTCAGAAATCGATTTCCCATCAAAATTGGAAAAAGGGGCGTGGCCGAGTAAAGCCCCGCCCCCTCTCAGAAATCGATTTCCCATCAAAATTGGAAAAAGGGGCGTGGCCGAGTAAAGCCCCGCCCCCTCTCAGAAATCGATTTCCCATCAAAATTGGAAAAAGGGGCGTGGCCGAGTTAAGCCCCGCCCCCTCTAAGAAATCGATTTCCCATCAAAATTGGAAAAAGGGGCGTGGCCGAGTTAAGCCCCGCCCCCTCTCAGAAATCGATTTCCCATCAAAATTGGAAAAAGGGGCGTGGCCGAGTTAAGCCCCGCCCCCTCTCAGAAATCGATTTCCCATCAAAATTGGAAAAATGGGCGTGGCCGAGTTAAGCCCCGCCCCCTCTCAGAAATCGATTTCCCATCAAAATTGGAAAAAGGGGCGTGGCCGAGTTAAGCCCCGCCCCCTCTCAGAAATCGATTTCCCAACAAAATTGGAAAAAGGGGCGTGGCCGAGTTAGGCCCCGCCCCCTCTCAGAAATCGAAATTGGAAAAAGGGGCGTGGCCGAGTTAAGCCCCGCCCCCTCTCAGAAATCGATTTCCGATCCAAATTGGAAAAAGGGGCGTGGCCGAGTTAAGCCCCGCCCCTCTCAGAAATCTCAGAAATCGATTTCCCATCAAAATTGGAAAAAGGGGCGTGGCCGAGTTAAGCCCCGCCCCCTCTCAGAAATCGATTTCCGATCCAAATTGGAAAAAGGGGCGTGGCCGAGTTAAGTCCCGCCCCTCTCAGAAATCTCAGAAATCGATTTCCCATCAAAATTGGAAAAAGGGGCGTGGCCGAGTTAAGCCCCGCCCCTTCTCAGAAATCGATTTCCCATCAAAATTGGAAAAAGGGGCGTGGCCGAGTTAAGCCCCGCCCCTCTCAGAAATCGATTTTCCATCAAAATTGGAAAAAGGGGCGTGGCCGAGTTAAGCCCCGCCCCCTCTCAGAAATCGATTTCCCATCAAAATTGGAAAAAGGGGCGTGGCCGAGTTAAGCCCCGCCCCCTCTCAGAAATCGATTTCCCATCAAAATTGGAAAAAGGGGCGTGGCCGAGTGAAGCCCCGCCCCCTCTCAGAAATCGATTTCCCATCAAAATTGGAAAAAGGGGCGTGGCCGAGTTAAGCCCCGCCCCTTCTCATAAATCGATTTCCCATCAAAATAGGAAAAAGCGGCGTGGCCGAGTTAAGCCCCGCCCCCTCTCAGAAATCGATTTCCCATCAAAATTGGAAAAAGGGGCGTGGCCGAGTTAAGCCCCGCCCTTTCTCAGAAATTGATTTCCCATCAAAATTGGAAAAAGGGGCGTGGCCGAGTTTAGCCCCGCCCCCTCTCAGAAATCGATTTCCCATGAAAATTGGAAAAAGGGGCGTGGCCGAGTTAAGCCCCGCCCCCTCTCAGAAATCGATTTCCCATCAAAATTGGAAAAAGAGGCGTGGCCGAGTTAAGCCCCGCCCCCTCTCAGAAATCGATTTCCCATCAAAATTGGAAAAAGGGGCGTGGCCGAGTTAAGCCCCGCCCTTTCTCAGAAATTGATTTCCCATCAAAATTGGAAAAAGGGGCGTGGCCGAGTTAAGCCCCGCCCCCTCTCAGAAATCGATTTCCCATCAAAATTGGAAAAAGGGGCGTGGCCGAGTTAAGCCCCGCCCCCTCTCAGAAATCGATTTCCCATCAAAATTGGAAAAAGGGCGTGGCCGAGTTAAGCCCCGCCCCCTGTCAGAAATCGATTTCCCATCAAAATTGGAAAAAGGGGCGTGGCCGAGTTAAGCCCCGCCCCCTCTCAGAAATCAATTTCCCATCAAAATTGGAAAAAGGGGCGTGGCCGAGTTAAGCCCCGCCCCCTCTCAGAAATCGATTTCCCATCAAAATTGGAAAAAGGGGCGTGGCCGAGTTAAGCCCCGCCCCCTCTCAGAAATCGATTTCCCATCAAAATTGGAAAAAGGGGCGTGGCCGAGTTAAGCCCCGCCCCCTGTCAGAAATCGATTTCCCATCAAAATTGGAAAAAGGGGCGTGGCCGAGTTAAGCCCCGCCCCCTCTCAGAAATCGATTTCCCATCAAAATTAGAAAAAGGGGCGTGGCCGAGTTAAGCCCCGCCCCCTCTCAGAAATCGATTTCCAATCAAAATTGGAAAAAGGGGCGTGGCCGAGTTAAGGCCCGCCCCCTCAGAAATCGATTTCCCATCAAAATTGGAAAAAGGGGCGTGGCCGAGTTAAGCCCCGCCCCCTCTCAGAAATCGATTTCCCATCAAAATTGGAAAAAGGGGCGTGACCAAGTTAAGCCTCGCCCCCTCTCAGAAATCGATTTCCCATCAAAATTAAAGAAAGGAGCGTGGCCGAGTTAAGCCCCGCCCCCTCTCAGAAATCGATTTCCCATCAAAATTGGAAAAAGGGGCGTGACCAAGTTAAGCCTCGCCCCCTCTCAGAAATCGATTTCCCATCAAAATTAAAAAAAGGAGCGTGGCCGAGTTAAGCCCCGCCCCCTCTCAGAAATCGATTTCCCATCAAAATTGGAAAAAGGGGCGTGGCCGAGTTAAGCCCCGCCCCTTCTCAGAAATCGATTTCCCATCAAAATTGGAAAAAGGGGCGTGGCCGAGTTAAGCCCCGCCCCCTCTCAGAAATCGATTTCCCATCAAAATTGGAAAAAGGGGCGTGGCCGAGTTAAGCCCCGCCCCCTCTCAGAAATCGATTTCCCATCAAAATTGGAAAAAGGGGCGTGGCCGAGTTAAGCCCCGCCCCCTGTCAGAAATCGATTTCCCATCAAAATTGGAAAAAGGGGCGTGGCCGAGTTAAGCCCCGCCCCCTGTCAGAAATCGATTTCCCATCAAAATTGGAAAAAGGGGCGTGGCCGAGTTAAGCCCCGCCCCCTCTCAGAAATCAATTTCCCATCAAAATTGGAAAAAGGGGCGTGGCCGAGTTAAGCCCCGCCCCCTCTCAGAAATCGATTTCCCATCAAAATTGGAAAAAGGGGCGTGGCCGAGTTAAGCCCCGCCCCCTCTCAGAAATCGATTTCCCATCAAAATTGGAAAAAGGGCGTGGCCGAGTTAAGCCCCGCCCCCTCTCAGAAATCGATTTCCCATCAAAATTGGAAAAAGGGGCGTGGCCGAGTTAAGCCCCGCCCCCTCTCAGAAATCGATTTCCCATCAAAATTGGAAAAAGGGGCGTGGCCGAGTTAAGGCCCGCCCCTCAGAAATCGATTTCCCATCAAAATTGGAAAAAGGGGCGTGGCCGAGTTAAGCCCCGCCCCCTCTCAGAAATCGATTTCCCATCAAAATTGGAAAAAGGGGCGTGGCCGAGTTAAGCCCCGCCCCCTCTCAGAAATCGATTTCCCATCAAAATTGGAAAAAGGGGCGTGGCCGAGTTAAGCCCCGCCCCCTCTCAGAAATCGATTTCCCATCAAAATTGGAAAAAGGGGCGTGGCCGAGTTAAGCCCCTCTCCCTCTCAGAAATCGATTTCCCATCAAAATTGGAAAAAGGGGCGTGGCCGAGTTAAGCCCCGCCCCCTCTCAGAAATCGATTTCCCATCAAAATTGGAAAAATGGGCGTGGCCGAGTTAAGCCCCACCCCCTCTCAGAAATCGATTTCCCATCAAAATTGGAAAAAGGGGCGTGGCCGAGTAAAGCCCCGCCCCCTCTCAGAAATCGATTTCCCATCAAAATTGGAAAAAGGGGCGTGGCCGAGTAAAGCCCCGCCCCCTCTCAGAAATCGATTTCCCATCAAAATTGGAAAAAGGGGCGTGGCCGAGTTAAGCCCCGCCCCCTCTAAGAAATCGATTTCCCATCAAAATTGGAAAAAGGGGCGTGGCCGAGTTAAGCCCCGCCCCCTCTCAGAAATCGATTTCCCATCAAAATTGGAAAAAGGGGCGTGGCCGAGTTAAGCCCCGCCCCCTCTCAGAAATCGATTTCCCATCAAAATTGGAAAAATGGGCGTGGCCGAGTTAAGCCCCGCCCCCTCTCAGAAATCGATTTCCCATCAAAATTGGAAAAAGGGGCGTGGCCGAGTTAAGCCCCGCCCCCTCTCAGAAATCGATTTCCCATCAAAATTGGAAAAAGGGGCGTGGCCGAGTTAAGCCCCGCCCCCTCTCAGAAATCGATTTCCCATCAAAATTGGAAAAATGGGCGTGGCCGAGTTAAGCCCCGCCCCCTCTCAGAAATCGATTTCCCATCAAAATTGGAAAAAGGGGCGTGGCCGAGTTAAGCCCCGCCCCCTCTCAGAAATCGAATTCCCATCAAAATTGGAAAAAGGGGCGTGGCCGAGTTAAGCCCCGCCCCCTCTCAGAAATCGATTTCCCATCAAAATTGGAAAAAGGGGCGTGGCCAAGTCAAGCCCCGCCCCCTCTCAGAAATCGATTTCTCATCAAAATTGGAAAAAGGGGCGTGGCCGAGTTAAGCCCCGCCCCCTCTCAGAAATCGATTTCCCTTCAAAATTGGAAAAAGGGGCGTGGCCGAGTTAAGCCCCGCCCCCTCTCAGAAATCGATTTCCCATCAAAATTGGAAAAAGGGGCGTGGCCGAGTTAAGCCCCGCCCCCTATCAGAAATCGATTTCCCATCAAAATTGGAAAAAGGGGCGTGGCCGAGTTAAGCCCCGCCCCCTCTCAGAAATCGATTTCCCATCAAAATTGGAAAAAGGGGCGTGGCCGAGTTAAGCCCCACCCCCTCTCAGAAATCAATTTCCCATCAAAATTGGAAAAAGGGACGTGGCCGAGTTAAGACCCGTCCCCTCTCAGAAATCGATTTCCCATCAAAATTGGAAAAAGGGGCGTGGCCGAGTGAAGCCCCGCCCCCTCTCAGAAATCGATTTCCCATCAAAATTGGAAAAAGGGGCGTGGCCGAGTTAAGCCTCGCCCCCTCTCAGAAATCGATTTCCCTTCAAAATTGGAAAAATGGACGTGGCCGAGTTAAGCCCCGCCCCCTCTCAGAAATCGATTTCCCATCAAAATTGGAAAAAGGGCGTGGCCGAGTTAAGCCCCGCCCCCTCTCAGAAATCGATTTCCCATCAAAATTGGAAAAAGCGGGGTGGCCGAGTTAAGCACCGCGTCCTCTCAGAAATCGATTTCCCATTCAAATTGGAAAAAGGGGCGTGGCCGAGTTAAGCCCCGCCCCCTCTCAGCAATCGATTTCCCATCAAAATTGGAAAAAGGGGCGTGGCCGAGTTAAGCCCCGCCCCCTCTCAGAAATCGAATTCCCATCAAAATTGGAAAAAGGGGCGTGGCCGAGTTAAGCCCCGCCCCCTCTCAGAAATCGATTTCCCATCAAAATTGGAAAAAGGGGCGTGGCCGAGTTAAGCCCCGCCCCCTCTCAGAAATCGATTTCCCATCAAAATTGGAAAAAGGGGCGTGGCCGAGTTAAACCCCGCCTCATCTCAGAAATCAATTTCCCATCAAAATTGGAAAAAGGGGCGTGGCCGAGTTAAGCCCCGCCCCCTCTCAGAAATCGATTTCCGATCCAAATTGGAAAAAGGGGCGTTGCCGAGTTAAGCCCCGCCCCCTCTCAGAAATCGATTTCCCATCAAAATTGGAAAAAGGGGCGTGGCCGAGTTAAGCCCCGCCCCCTCTCAGAAATCGATTTCCCATCAAAATTGGAAAAAGGGGCGTGACCAAGTTAAGCCTCGCCCCCTTTCAGAAATCGATTTCCCATCAAAATTAAAAAAAGGAGCGGGGCCGAGTTAAGCCCCGCCCCCTCTCAGAAATCGATTTCCCATCAAAATTGGAAAAAGGGGCGTGGCCGAGTTAAGCCCCGCCCCCTCTCAGAAATCGATTTCCCATCAAAATTGGAAAAAGGGGCGTGACCAAGTTAAGCCTCGCCCCCTCTCAGAAATCGATTTCCCATCAAAATTGGAAAAAGGGGCGTGGCCGAGTTAAGCCCCGCCCCCTCTCAGAAATCGATTTCCCATCAAAATTGGAAAAAGGGGCGTGGCCGAGTTAAGCCCCGCCCCCTGTCAGAAATCGATTTCCCATCAAAATTGGAAAAAGGGGCGTGGCCGAGTTAAGGCCCGCCCCTCAGAAATCGATTTCCCATCAAAATTGGAAAAAGGGGCGTGGCCGAGTTAAGCCCCGCCCCCTCTCAGAAATCGATTTCCCATCAAAATTGGAAAAAGGGGCGTGGCCGAGTTAAGCCCCGCCCCCTCTCGGAAATCGATTTCCCATCAAAATTGGAAAAAGGGGCGTGTCCGAGTTAAGCCCCGCCCCCTCTCAGAAATCGATTTCCCATCAAAATTGGAAAAAGGGGCGTGGCCGAGTTAAGCCCCGCCCCCTCTCAGAAATCGATTTCCCATCAAAATTGGAAAAAGGGGCGTGGCCGAGTTAAGCCCCGCCCCCTCTCAGAAATCGATTTCCCATCAAAATTGGAAAAAGGGGCGTGGCCGAGTTAAGCCCCGCCCCTCTCAGAAATCGATTTCCCATCAAAATTGGAAAAAGGGGCGTGACCGAGTTAAGCCCCGCCCCCTCTCAGAAATCGATTTCCCATCAAAATAGGAAAAAGGGGCGTGGCCAAGTTAAGCCCCGCCCCCTCTCAGAAATCGATTTCCGATCCAAATTGGAAAAAGGGGCGTGGCCGAGTTAAGCCCCGCCCCCTGTCAGAAATCGATTTCCCATCAAAATTGGAAAAAGGGGCGTGGCCGAGTTAAGTCCCGCCCCTCTCAGAAATCTCAGAAATCGATTTCCCATCAAAATTGGAAAAAGGGGCGTGGCCGAGTTAAGCCCCGCCCCCTCTCAGAAATCGATTTCCGATCCAAATTGGAAAAAGGGGCGTGGCCGAGTTAAGCCCCGCCCCCTCTCAGAAATCGATTTCCCATCAAAATTGGAAAAAGGGGCGTGGCCGAGTTAAGTCCCGCCCCTCTCAGAAATCTCAGAAATCGATTTCCCATCAAAATTGGAAAAAGGGGCGTGGCCGAGTTAAGCCCCGCCCTCTCTCAGAAATCGATTTCCCATCAAAATTAGAAAAAGGGGCGTGGCCGAGTTAAGCCCCGCCCCTCTCAGAAATCGATTTCCCATCAAAATTGGAAAAAGGGGCGTGACCGAGTTAAGCCCCGCCCCCTCTCAGAAATCGATTTCCCATCAAAATAGGAAAAATGGGCGTGGCCGAGTTAAGCCCCACCCCCTCTCAGAAATCGATTTCCCATCAAAATTGGAAAAAGGGGCGTGGCCGAGTAAAGCCCCGCCCCCTCTCAGAAATCGATTTCCCATCAAAATTGGAAAAAGGGGCGTGGCCGAGTAAAGCCCCGCCCCCTCTCAGAAATCGATTTCCCATCAAAATTGGAAAAAGGGGCGTGGCCGAGTTAAGCCCCGCCCCTCTAAGAAATCGATTTCCCATCAAAATTGGAAAAAGGGGCGTGGCCGAGTTAAGCCCCGCCCCCTCTCAGAAATCGATTTCCCATCAAAATTGGAAAAAGGGGCGTGGCCGAGTTAAGCCCCGCCCCCTCTCAGAAATCGATTTCCCATCAAAATTGGAAAAATGGGCGTGGCCGAGTTAAGCCCCGCCCCCTCTCAGAAATCGATTTCCCATCAAAATTGGAAAAAGGGGCGTGGCCGAGTTAAGCCCCGCCCCCTCTCAGAAATCGAATTCCCATCAAAATTGGAAAAAGGGGCGTGGCCGAGTTAAGCCCCGCCCCCTCTCAGAAATCGATTTCTCATCAAAATTGGAAAAAGGGGCGTGGCCGAGTTAAGCCCCGCCCCCTCTCAGAAATCGATTTCCCTTCAAAATTGGAAAAATGGACGTGGCCGAGTTAAGCCCCGCCCCCTCTCAGAAATCGATTTCCCATAAAAATTGGAAAAAGGGGCGTGGCCGAGTTAAGCCCCGCTCCCTCTCAGAAATCGATTTCCCATCAAAATTGGAAAAAGCGGCGTGGCCGAGTTAAGCCCCGCCCCCTTTCAGAAATCGATTTTCCATCAAAATTGGAAAAAGGGGCGTGGCCGAGTTAAGTCCCGCCCCCTCTCAGAAATCGATTTCCCATCAAAATTGGAAAAAGGGGCGTGGCCGAGTTAAGCCCCGCCCCCTCTCAGAAATCGATTTCCCATCAAAATTGGAAAAAGGGGCGTGGCCGAGTTAAGCCCCGCCCCCTATCAGAAATCGATTTCCCATCAAAATTGGAAAAAGGGGCGTTAAGCCCCGCCTCTCAGAAATCGATTTCCCATCAAAATTGGAAAAAGGGGCGTGGCCGAGTTAAGCCCCGCCCCCTCTCAGAAATCGATTTCCCATCAAAATTGGAAAAAGGGGCGTGGCCGAGTCAAGCCCCGCCCCCTCTCAGAAATCGATTTGCCATCAAAATTGGAAAAAGGGGCGTGGCCGAGTTAAGGCCCGCCCCCTCTCAGAAATCGATTTCCCATCAGAATTGGAAAAAGGGGCGTGGCCAAGTCAAGCCCCGCCCCCTCTCAGAAATCGATTTCCCATCAAAATTGGAAAAAGGGGCGTGGCCGAGTTAAGCCTCGCCCCCTCTCAGAAATCGATTTCCCTTCAAAATTGGAAAAATGGACGTGGCCGAGTTAAGCCCCGCCCCCTCTCAGAAATCGATTTCCCATGAAAATTGGAAAAAGGGGCGTGGCCGAGTTAAGCCCCGCCCCCTCTCAGAAATCGATTTCCCATCAAAATTGGAAAAAGCGGCGTGGCCGAGTTAAGCCCCGCCCCCTCTCAGAAATCGATTTCCTATCAAAATTGGGAAAATGGGCGTGGCCGAGTTAAGCCCCGCCCCCTCTCAGAAATCGATTTTCCATCAAAATTGGAAAAAGGGGCGTGGCCGAGTTAAGCCCCGCCCCCTCTCAGCAATCGATTTCCCATCAAAATTGGAAAAAGGGGCGTGGCCGAGTTAAGCCCCGCCCCCTCTCAGAAATCGAATTCCCATCAAAATTGGAAAAAGGGGCGTGGCCGAGTTAAGCCCCGCCCCCTCTCAGAAATCGATTTCCCATCAAAATTGGAAAAAGGGGCGTGGCCGAGTTAAGCCCCGCCCCCTCTCAGAAATCGATTTCCCATCAAAATTGGAAAAAGGGGCGTGGCCGAGTTAGGCCCCGCCCCCTCTCAGAAATCGAAATTGGAAAAAGGGGCGTGGCCGAGTTAAGCCCCGCCCCCTCTCAGAAATCGATTTCCGATCCAAATTGGAAAAAGGGGCGTGGCCGAGTTAAGCCCCGCCCCCTCTCAGAAATCGATTTCCCATCAAAATTGGAAAAAGGGGCGTGGCCGAGTTAAGCCCCGCCCCCTCTCAGAAATCGATTTCCCATCAAATTGGAAAAAGGGGCGTGGCCGAGTTAAGCCCCGCCCCCTCTCAGAAATCGATTTCCCATCAAAATTGGAAAAAGAGGCGTGGCCGAGTTAAGCCCCGCCCCCTCTCAGAAATCGATTTCCCATCAAAATTGGAAAAAGCGGCGTGGCCGAGTTAAGCCCCGCCTCCTCTCAGAAATCGATTTCCCATAAAAATTGGAAAAAGGGGCGTGGCCGAGTTAAGCCCCGCCCCCTCTCAGAAATCGATTTCCCATAAAAATTGGAAAAAGGGGCGTGGCCGAGTTAAGCCCCGCCCCCTCTCAGAAATCGATTTCCCTTCAAAATTGGAAAAAGCGGCGTGGCCGAGTTAAGCCCCGCCCCATCTCAGAAATCGATTTCCCATCAAAATTGGAAAAGGGGGCGTGGCCGAGTTAAGCCCCGCCCCCTCTCAGCAATCGATTTCCCATCAAAATTGGAAAAAGGGGCGTGGCCGAGTTAAGCCCCGCCCCCTCTCAGAAATCGATTTCCCATCAAAATTGGAAAAAGGGCCGTGGCCGAGTTAAGCCCCGCCCCCTCTCAGAAATTGATTTTCCATCAAAATTGGAAAAAGGGGCGTGGCCGAGTTAAGCCCCGCCCCCTCTCAGAAATCGATTTCCCATCAAAATTGGAACAAGGGGCGTGGCCGAGTTAAGCCCCGCCCCCTCTCAGAAATCGATTTCCCATCAAAATTGGAAAAAGGGGCGTGGCCGAGTTAAGCCCCGACCCCTCTCAGAAATCGATTTCCCATCAAAATTGAAAAAAAGGGCGTGGCCGAGTTAAGCCCCGCCCCCTCTCAGAAATCGATTTCCCATCAAAATTGGAAAAGGAGGCGTGGCCGAGTTAAGCCCCGCCCCCTCTGAGAAATCGATTTCCCATCAAAATTGGAAAAAGGGGCGTGGCCGAGTTAAGCCCCGCCCCCTCTCAGAAATCGATTTCCCATCAAAATTGGAAAAAGGGGCGTGGCCGAGTTAAGCCCCGCCCCCTCTCCGAAATCGATTTCCCATCAAAATTGGAAAAAGGGGCGTGGCCGAGTTAAGCCCCGCCCCCTCTCAGAAATCGATTTCCCATCAAAATTGGAAAAAGGGGCGTGGCCGAGTTAAGCTCCGCCCCCTCTTAGAAATCGATTTCCCATGAAAATTGGAAAAAGGGGCGTGGCCGAGTTAAGCCCCGCCCCCTCTCAGAAATCGATTTCCCATCTAAATTGCAAAAACGGGCGTGGCCGAGTTAAGCCCCGCCCCTCTCAGAAATCGATTTCCCATCAAAATTGGAAAAAGGGGCGTGGCCGAGTTAAGCCCCGCCCCTCTCAGAAATCGATTTCCCATCTAAATTGGAAAAAGGGGCGTGGCCGAGTTAAGCCCCGCCCCTCTCAGAAATCGATTTCCCATCAAAATTGGAAAAAGGGGCGTGGCCGAGTTAAGCCCCGCCCCCTCTCAGAAATCGATTTCCCATCAAAATTGGAAAAAGGGGCGTGGCTGAGTTAAGCCCCGCCCCCTCTCAGAAATCGATTTCCCATCAAAATTGGAAAAAGGGGCGTGGCCGAGTTAAGCCCCGCCCCCTCTCAGAAATCGATTTCCCATCAAAATTGGAAAAAGGGGCGTGGCCGAGTTAAGCCCCGCCCCTCTCAGAAATCGATTTCCCATCAAAATTGGAAAAAGCGGCGTGGCCGAGTTAAGCCCCGCCCCCTCAAAAATCGATTTCCCATCAAAATTGGAAAAAGGGGCGTGGCCGAGTTAAGCCCCGCCCCCTCTCGGAAATCGATTTCCCATCAAAATTGGAAAAAGTGGCGTGGCCGAGTCAAGCCCCGCCCCTCTCAGAAATCGATTTCCCATCAAAATTGGAAAAAAGGGCGTGGCCGAGTTAAGCCCCGCCCCCTCTCAGAAATCGATTTCCCATCAAAATTGGAAAAAGGGGCGTGGCCGAGTTAAGCCCCGCCCCCTCTCAGAAATCGATTTCCCATCAAAATTGGAAATAGGGGCGTGGCCGAGTTAAGCCGCGCCCCTTCTCAGAAATCGATTTCCCATCAAAATTGGAAAAAGGGGCGTGGCCGAGTTAAGCCGCGCCCCTTCTCAGAAATCGATTTCCCATCAAAATTGGAAAAAGGGGCGTGGCCGAGTTAAGCCCCGCCCCCTCTCAGAAATCGATTTCCCATCAAAATTGGAAAAAGGGGCGTGGCCGAGTTAAGCCGCGCCCCTTCTCAGAAATCGATTTCCCATCAAAATTGGAAAAAGGGGCGTGGCCGAGTTAAGCCGCGCCCCTTCTCAGAAATCGATTTCCCATCAAAATTGGAAAAAGGGGCGTGGCCGAGTTAAGCACCGCGTCCTCTCAGAAATCGATTTCCCATCAAAATTGGAAAAAGGGGCGTGGCCGAGTTAAGCCCCGCCCCTTCTCAGAAATCGATTTCCCATCAAAATTGGAAAAAGGGGCGTGGCCGAGTTAAGCCGCGCCCCTTCTCAGAAATCGATTTCCCATCAAAATTGGAAAAAGGGGCGTGGCCGAGTTAAGCCGCGCCCCTTCTCAGAAATCGATTTCCCATCAAAATTGGAAAAAGGGGCGTGGCCGAGTTAAGCCCCGCCCCCTCTCAGAAATCGATTTCCCATCAAAATTGGAAAAAGGGGCGTGGCCGAGTTAAGCCGCGCCCCTTCTCAGAAATCGATTTCCCATCAAAATTGGAAAAAGGGGCGTGGCCGAGTTAAGCCGCGCCCCCTCTCAGAAATCGATTTCCCATCAAAATTGGAAAAAGGGGCGTGGCCGAGTTAAGCCCTGCCCCTCTCAGAAATCGATTTCCCATCAAAATTGGAAAAAGGGCGTGGCCGAGTTAAGCCCCGCCCCCTCTCAGAAATCGATTTCCCATCAAAATTGGAAAAAGGGGCGTGGCCGAGTTAAGCCCCGCCCCCTCTCAGAAATCGATTTCCCATCAAAATTGGAAAAAGAGGCGTGGCCGAGTTAAGCCCCGCCCCTCTCAGAAATCGATTTCCCATCAAAATTGGAAAAAGGGGCGTGGCCGAGTTAAGCCCCGCCCCCTCTCAGAAATCGATTTCCCATCAAAATTGGAAAAAGGGGCGTGGCCGAGTTAAGCCCCGCCCCTCTCAGAAATCGATTTCCCATCAAATTTGGAAAAAGGGGCGTGGCCGAGTTAAGCCCCGCCCCCTCTCAGAAATCGATTTCCGATCCAAATTGGAAAAAGGGGCGTGGCCGAGTTAAGCCCCGCCCCCTCTCAGAAATCGATTTCCAATCAAAATTGGAAAAAGCGGCGTGGCCGAGTTAAGCCCCGCCCCCTCTCAGAAATCGATTTCCCATCAAATTGGAAAAAGGGGCGTGGCCGAGTTAAGCCCCGCCCCCTCTCAGAAATCGATTTCCCACCAAAATTGGAAAAAGGGGCGTGGCCGAGTTAAGCCCCGCCCCCTCTCAGAAATCGATTTCCCATCAAAATTGGAAAAAGGGGCGTGGCCGAGTTAAGCCCCGCCCCCTCTCAGAAATCGATTTCCCATCAAAATTGGAAAAAGGGGCGTGGCCGAGTTAAGCCCCGCCCCCTCTCAGAAATCGATTTCCCATTAAAATTGGAAAAAGGGGCGTGGCCGAGTTAAGCCCCGCCCCCTCTCAGAAATCGATTTCCCATCAAAATTGGAAAAAGGGGCGTGGCCGAGTTAAGCCCCGCCCCCTCTCAGAAATCGATTTCCCATCAAAATTGGAAAAAGGGGCGTGGCCGAGTTAAGCCCCGCCCCCTCTCAGAAATCGATTTCCCATCAAAATTGGAAAAAGGGGCGTGGCCGAGTTAAGCCCCGCCCCCTCTCAGAAATCGATTTCCCATCAAAATTGGAAAAAGGGGCGTGGCCGAGTTAAGCCCCGACCCTCTCAGAAATCGATTTCCCATCAAAATTGGAAAAAGGGGCGTGGCCGAGTTAAGCCCCGCCCCCTCTCAGAAATCGATTTCCCATCAAAATTGGAAAAAGGGGCGTGGCCGAGTTAAGCCCCGACCCTCTCAGAAATCGATTTCCCATCAAAATTGGAAAAGGGGCGTGGCCGAGTTAAGCCCCGCCCCCTCTCAGAAATCGATTTCCCATGAAAATTGGAAAAAGCGGCGTGGCCGAGTTAAGCCCCGCCCCCTCTCAGCAATCGATTTCCCATCAAAATTGGAAAAAGGGGCGTGGCCGAGTTAAGCCCCGCCCCCTCTCAGAAATCGATTTCCCATCAAAATTGGAAAAAGGGGCGTGGCCGAGTTAAGCCCCGCCCCTCTCAGAAATCGATTTCCCATCAAAATTGGAAAAAGGGGCGTGGCCGAGTTAAGCCCCGCCCCCTCTCAGAAATCGATTTCCCATCAAAATTGGAAAAAGGGGCGTGGCCGAATTAAGCCCCGCCCCCTCTCAGAAATCAATTTGCCATCAAAATTGGAAAAAGGGGAGTGGCCGAGTTAAGCCCCGCCCCCTCTCAGAAATCGATTTCCCATCAAAATTGGAAAAAGGGGCGTGACCGAGTTAAGCCCCGCCCCCTCTCAGAAATCGATTTCCCATCAAAATTGGAAAAAGGGGCGTGGCCGAGTTAAGCCCCGCCCGTCTCAGAAATCGATTTCCCATCAAAATTGGAAAAAGGGGCGTGGCCGAGTTAAGCCCCGCCCCCTCTCAGAAATCGATTTCCCATCAAAATTAGAAAAAGGGGCGTGGCCGAGTTAAGCCCCGCCCCCTCTCAGAAATCGATTTCCCATCAAAATTGGAAAAAGGGGCGTGGCCGAGTTAAGCCCCGCCCCCTCTCAGAAATCGATTTCCCATCAAAATTGGAAAAAGGGGCGTGGCCGAGTTAAGCCCCGCCCCCTCTCAGAAATCGATTTCCCATCAAAATTGGAAAAAGGGGCGTGGCCGAGTTAAGCCCCGCCCCCTCTCAGAAATCGATTTCCCATCAAAATTGGAAAAAGGGGCGTGGCCGAGTTAAGCCCCGCCCCCTCTCAGAAATCGATTTCCCATCAAAATTGGAAAAAGGGGCGTGGCCGAGTTAAGCCCCGCCCCCTCTCAGAAATCGATTTCCCATCAAAATTGGAAAAAGGGGCGTGGCCGAGTTAAGCCCCGCCCCCTCTCAGAAATCGATTTCCCATCAAAATTGGAAAAAGGGGCGTGACCAAGTTAAGCCTCGCCCCCTCTCAGAAATCGATTTCCCATCAAAATTAAAAAAAGGAGCGTGGCCGAGTTAAGCCCCGCCCCCTCTCAGAAATCGATTTCCCATCAAAATTGGAAAAAGGGGCGTGGCCGAGTTAAGCCCCGCCCCCTCTCAGAAATCGATTTCCCATCAAAATTGGAAAAAGGGGCGTGGCCGAGTTAAGCCCCGACCCTCTCAGAAATCGATTTCCCATCAAAATTGGAAAAAGGGGCGTGGCCGAGTTAAGCCCCGCCCCCTCTCAGAAATCGATTTCCCATCAAAATTGGAAAAAGGGGCGTGGCCGAGTTAAGCCCCGACCCTCTCAGAAATCGATTTCCCATCAAAATTGGAAAAGGGGCGTGGCCGAGTTAAGCCCCGCCCCCTCTCAGCAATCGATTTCCCATCAAAATTGGAAAAAGGGGCGTGGCCGAGTTAAGCCCCGCCCCCTCTCAGAAATCGATTTCCCATCCAAATTGGAAAAAGGGGCGTGGCCGAGTTAAGCCCCGCCCCCTCAGAAATCGATTTCCCATCAAAATTGGAAAAAGGGGCGTGGCCGAGTTAAGCCCCGCCCCCTCTCAGAAATCGATTTCCCATCAAAATTGGAAAAAGGGGCGTGGCCGAGTTAAGCCCCGCCCCTCTCAGAAATCGATTTCCCATCAAAATTGGAAAAAGGGGCGTGGCCGAGTTAAGCCCCGCCCCCTCTCAGAAATCGATTTCCCATCAAAATTGGAAAAAGGGGCGTGGCCGAGTTAAGCCCCGCCCCCTCTCAGAAATCGATTTCCCATCAAAATTGGAAAAAGGGGCGTGGCCGAGTTAAGCCCCGCCCCCTCTCAGAAATCGATTTCCCATCAAAATTGGAAAAATGGGCGTGGCCGAGTTAAGCCCCACCCCCTCTCAGAAATCGATTTCCCATCAAAATTGGAAAAAGGGGCGTGGCCGAGTAAAGCCCCGCCCCCTCTCAGAAATCGAATTCCCATCAAAATTGGAAAAAGGGGCGTGGCCGAGTAAAGCCCCGCCCCCTCTCAGAAATCGATTTCCCATCAAAATTGGAAAAAGGGGCGTGGCCGAGTTAAGCCCCGCCCCCTCTAAGAAATCGATTTCCCATCAAAATTGGAAAAAGGGGCGTGGCCGAGTTAATCCCCGCCCCCTCTCAGAAATCGATTTCCCATCAAAATTGGAAAAAGGGGCGTGGCCGAGTTAAGCCCCGCCCCCTCTCAGAAATCGATTTCCCATCAAAATTGGAAAAATGGGCGTGGCCGAGTTAAGCCCCGCCCCTCTCAGAAATCGATTTCCCATCAAAATTGGAAAAAGGGGCGTGGCCGAGTTAAGCCCCGCCCCCTCTCAGAAATCGAATTCCCATCAAAATTGGAAAAAGGGGCGTGGCCGAGTTAAGCCCCGCCCCCTCTCAGAAATCGATTTCCCATCAAAATTGGAAAAAGGGGCGTGGCCGAGTTAAGCCCCGCCCCCTCTCAGAAATCGAATTCCCATCAAAATTGGAAAAAGGGGCGTGGCCGAGTTAAGCCCCGCCCCCTCTCAGAAATCGATTTCCCATCAAAATTGGAAAAAGGGGCGTGGCCGAGTTAAGCCCCGCCCCCTCTCAGAAATCGATTTCCCATCAAAATTGGAAAAAGGTGCGTGGCCGAGTTAAGCCCCGCTCCCTCTCAGAAATCGATTTCCCATCAAAATTGGAAAAAGGGGCGTGGCCGAGTTAAGCCCCGCCCCCTCTCAGAAATCGATTTCCCATCAAAATTGGAAAAAGGGGCGTGGCCGAGTAAAGCCCCGCCCCCTCTCCGAAATCGATTTGCCATCAAAATTGGAAAAAGGGGCGTGGCCGAGTTAAGCCCCGCCCCCTCTCAGAAATCGATTTCCCATCAAAATTGGAAAAAGGGGCGTGGCCGAGTTAAGCCCCGCCCCTCTCAGAAATCGATTTCCCATCAAAATTGGAAAAAGGGGCGTGACCGAGTTAAGCCCCGCCCCCTCTCAGAAATCGATTTCCCATCAAAATAGGAAAAAGGGGCGTGGCCAAGTTAAGCCCCGCCCCCTCTCAGAAATCGATTTCCGATCCAAATTGGAAAAAGGGGCGTGGCCGAGTTAAGCCCCGCCCCCTGTCAGAAATCGATTTCCCATCAAAATTGGAAAAAGGGGCGTGGCCGAGTTAAGCCCCGCCCCCTCTCAGAAATCGATTTCCCATCAAAATTGGAAAAATGGGCGTGGCCGAGTTAAGCCCCACCCCCTCTCAGAAATCGATTTCCCATCAAAATTGGAAAAAGGGGCGTGGCCGAGTTAAGCCCCGCCCCCTCTCAGAAATCGATTTCCCATCAAAATTGGAAAAAGGGGCGTGGCCGAGTAAAGCCCCGCCCCCTCTCAGCAATCGATTTCCCAACAAAATTGGAAAAAGGGGCGTGGCCGAGTTAAGCCCCGCCCCCTCTCAGAAATCGATTTCCCATCAAAATTGGAAAAAGGGGCGTAGCCGAGTTAAGCCCCGCCCCCTCTCAGAAATCGATTTCCCATTAAAATTGGAAAAGGGGCGTGGTCGAGTAAAGCCCCGCCCCCTCTCAGAAATCGATTTCCCATCAAAATTGGAAAAAGGGGCGTGGCCGAGTTAAGCCCCGCCCCCTCTCAGAAATCGATTTCCCATCAAAATTGGAAAAAGGGGCGTGGCCGAGTTAAGCCCCGCCCCCTCTCAGAAATCGATTTCCCATCAAAATTGGAAAAAGGGGCGTGGCCGAGTTAAGCCCCGCCCCCTCTCAGAAATCGATTTCCCATCAAAATTGGAAAAAGGGGCGTGGCCGAGTTAAGCCCCGCCCCCTCTCAGAAATCGATTTCCCAACAAAATTGGAAAAAGGGGCGTGGCCGAGTTAAGCCCCGCTCCCTCTCAGAAATCGATTTCCCATCAAAATTGGAAAAAGGGGCGCGGCCGAGTTAAGCCCCGCCCCCTCTCAGAAATCAATTTCCCATCAAAATTGGAAAAAGGGGCGGTGGCCGAGTTAAGCCCCGCCCCCTCTCAGAAATCGATTTCCCATCAAAATTGGAAAAAGGGGCGTGGCCGAGTTAAGCCCAGCCCCCTCTCAGAAATCGATTTCCCATCAAAATTGGAAAAAGGGGCGTGGCCGAGTTAAGCCCCGCCCCCTCTCAGAAATCGATTTCCCATCAAAATTGGAAAAAGGGGCGTGGCCGAGTTAAGCCCCGCCCCCTCTCAGAAATCGATTTCCCATCAAAATTGGAAAAAGGGGCGTGGCCGAGTTAAGCCCCACCCCCTCAGAAATCGATTTCCCATCAAAATTGGAAAAGGGGGCGTGGCCAAGTTAAGCCCCGGCCCCTCTCAGAAATCGATTTCCCATCAAAATTGGAAAAAGGGGCGTGGCCGAGTGAAGCCCCGCCCCCTCTCAGAAATCGATTTCCCATCAAAATTGGAAAAAGGGTCGTGGCCGAGTTAAGCCCCGCCCCCTCTCAGAAATCGATTTCCCATCAAAATTGGAAAAAGGGGCGTGGCCGAGTTAAGCCCCGCCCCCTCTCAGAAATCGATTTCCCATCAAAATTGGAAAAAGGGGCGTGGCCGAGTTAAGCCCCACCCCTTCAGAAATCGATTTCCCATCAAAATTGGAAAAAGGGGCGTGGCCGAGTTAAGCCCCGCCCCCTCTCAGAAATCGATTTCCCATCAAAATTGGAAAAAGGGGCGTGGCCGAGTTAAGCCCCGCCCCCTCTCAGAAATCAATTTCCCATCAAAATTAGAAAAAGGGGCGTGGCCGAGTTAAGCCCCGCCCCCTCTCAGAAATCGATTTCCCATCAAAATTGGAAAAAGGGGCGTGGCCGAGTTAAGCCCCGCCCCCTCTCAGAAATCGATTTCCCATCAAAATTGGAAAAAGGGGCGTGGCCGAGTGAAGCCCCGCCCCCTCTCAGAAATCTATTTCCCATTAAAATTGGAAAAAGGGGCGTGGCCGAGTTAAGTCTCGCCCCCTCTCAGAAATCGATTTCCCATCAAAATTAAAAAAAGGGGCGTGGCCGAGTTAAGCCCCGCCCCCTCTCAGAAATCGATTTCCCATCAAAATTGGAAAAAGGGGCGTGACCGAGTTAAGCCCCGCCCCCTCTCAGAAATCGATTTCCCATCAAAATTGGAAAAAGGGGCGTGGCCGAGTTAAGCCCCGCCCCCTCTCAGAAATCGATTTCCCATCAAAATTGGAAAAAGGGCGTGGCCGAGTTAAGCCCCGCCCCCTCTCAGAAATCGATTTCCCATCAAAATTGGAAAAAGGGGCGTGGCCGAGTTAAGCCCCGCCCCCTCTCAGAAATCGATTTCCGATCAAAATTGGAAAAATGGGCGTGGCCGAGTTAAACCCCGCCCCCTCTCAGAAATCGATTTTCCATCAAAATTGGAAAAAGGGGCGTGGCCGAGTTAAGCCCCGCCCCCTCTCAGAAATTGATTTCCCATCAAAATTGGAAAAAGGGCCGTGGCCGAACTAAGCCCCGCCCCCTCTCAGAAATCGATTTCCCATCAAAATTAGAAAAAGGGGCGTGGCCGAGTTAAGCCCCGCCCCCTCTCAGAAATCGATTTCCCATCAAAATTGGAAAAAGGGGCGTGGCCGTGTTAAGCCCCGCCCCCTCTCAGAAATCGATTTTCCATCAAAATTGGAAAAAGGGGCGTGGCCGAGTTAAGCCCATCAAAATTGGAAAAAGGGGTGTGGCCGAGTTAAGCCCCGCCCCCTCTCAGAAATCGATTTCCCATCAAAATTGGAAAAAGGGGCGTGGCCGAGTTAAGCCCCGCCCCTTCTCAGAAATCGATTTCCCATCAAAATTGGAAAAAGGGGCGTGGCCGAGTTAAGCCCCGCCCCCTCTCAGAAATCGATTTCCCATCAAAATTGGAAAAAGGGGCGTGGCCGAGTGAAGCCCCGCCCCCTCTCAGAAATCGATTTCCCATCAAAATTGGAAAAAGGGGCGCGGCCGAGTTAAGCCCCGCCCCCTCTCAGAAATCAATTTCCCATCAAAATTGGAAAAAGGGGCGGTGGCCGAGTTAAGCCCCGCCCCCTCTCAGAAATCGATTTCCCATTAAAATTGGAAAAAGGGGCGTGGCCAAGTTAAGCCCCGGGCTCTCTCAGAAATCGATTTTCCATCAAAATTGGAAAAAGGTGCGTGGCCGAGTTAAGCCCCGCCCCCTCTCAGAAATCGATTTCCCATCAAAATTGGAAAAAGGGGCGTGGCCGAGTTAAGCCCCGCCCCCTCTCAGAAATCAATTTCCCATCAAAATTGGAAAAAGGGGCGTGGCCGAGTTAAGCCCCGCCCCCTCTCAGAAATCGATTTCCCATCAAAATTGGAAAAAGGGGCGTGGCCAAGTTAAGCCCCGGCCCCTCTCAGAAATCGATTTCCCAACAAAATTGGAAAAAGGGGCGTGGCCGAGTTAAGCCCCGCCCCCTCTCAGAAATCAATTTCCCATCAAAATTGGAAAAAGGGGCGGTGGCCGAGTTAAGCCCCGCCCCCTCTCAGAAATCGATTTCCCATTAAAATTGGAAAAAGGGGCGTGGCCAAGTTAAGCCCCGGGCTCTCTCAGAAATCGATTTTCCATAAAAATTGGAAAAAGGGGCGTGGCCGAGTTAAGCCCCGCTCCCTCTCAGAAATCGATTTCCCATCCAAATTGGAAAAAGCGGCGTGGCCGAGTTAAGCCCCGCCCCCTTTCAGAAATCGATTTTCCATCAAAATTGGAAAAAGGGGCGTGGCCGAGTTAAGTCCCGCCCCCTCTCAGAAATCGATTTCCCATCAAAATTGGAAAAAGGGGCGTGGCCGAGTTAAGCCCCGCCCCCTCTCAGAAATCGATTTCCCATCAAAATTGGAAAAAGGGGCGTGGCCGAGTTAAGCCCCACCCCTTCAGAAATCGATTTCCCATCAAAATTGGAAAAAGGGGCGTGGCCGAGTTAAGCCCCGCCCCCTCTCAGAAATCGATTTCCCATCAAAATTGGAAAAAGGGGCGTGGCCGAGTTAAGCCCCGCCCCCTCTCAGAAATCAATTTCCCATCAAAATTAGAAAAAGGGGCGTGGCCGAGTTAAGCCCCGCCCCCTCTCAGAAATCGATTTCCCATCAAAATTGGAAAAAGGGGCGTGGCCGAGTTAAGCCCCGCCCCCTCTCAGAAATCGATTTCCCATCAAAATTGGAAAAAGGGGCGTGGCCGAGTGAAGCCCCGCCCCCTCTCAGAAATCTATTTCCCATTAAAATTGGAAAAAGGGGCGTGGCCGAGTTAAGTCTCGCCCCCTCTCAGAAATCGATTTCCCATCAAAATTAAAAAAAGGGGCGTGGCCGAGTTAAGCCCCGCCCCCTCTCAGAAATCGATTTCCCATCAAAATTGGAAAAAGGGGCGTGACCGAGTTAAGCCCCGCCCCCTCTCAGAAATCGATTTCCCATCAAAATTGGAAAAAGGGGCGTGGCCGAGTTAAGCCCCGCCCCCTCTCAGAAATCGATTTCCCATCAAAATTGGAAAAAGGGCGTGGCCGAGTTAAGCCCCGCCCCCTCTCAGAAATCGATTTCCCATCAAAATTGGAAAAAGGGGCGTGGCCGAGTTAAGCCCCGCCCCCTCTCAGAAATCGATTTCCGATCAAAATTGGAAAAATGGGCGTGGCCGAGTTAAACCCCGCCCCCTCTCAGAAATCGATTTTCCATCAAAATTGGAAAAAGGGGCGTGGCCGAGTTAAGCCCCGCCCCCTCTCAGAAATTGATTTCCCATCAAAATTGGAAAAAGGGCCGTGGCCGAACTAAGCCCCGCCCCCTCTCAGAAATCGATTTCCCATCAAAATTAGAAAAAGGGGCGTGGCCGAGTTAAGCCCCGCCCCCTCTCAGAAATCGATTTCCCATCAAAATTGGAAAAAGGGGCGTGGCCGTGTTAAGCCCCGCCCCCTCTCAGAAATCGATTTTCCATCAAAATTGGAAAAAGGGGCGTGGCCGAGTTAAGCCCATCAAAATTGGAAAAAGGGGTGTGGCCGAGTTAAGCCCCGCCCCCTCTCAGAAATCGATTTCCCATCAAAATTGGAAAAAGGGGCGTGGCCGAGTTAAGCCCCGCCCCTTCTCAGAAATCGATTTCCCATCAAAATTGGAAAAAGGGGCGTGGCCGAGTTAAGCCCCGCCCCCTCTCAGAAATCGATTTCCCATCAAAATTGGAAAAAGGGGCGTGGCCGAGTGAAGCCCCGCCCCCTCTCAGAAATCGATTTCCCATCAAAATTGGAAAAAGGGGCGCGGCCGAGTTAAGCCCCGCCCCCTCTCAGAAATCAATTTCCCATCAAAATTGGAAAAAGGGGCGGTGGCCGAGTTAAGCCCCGCCCCCTCTCAGAAATCGATTTCCCATTAAAATTGGAAAAAGGGGCGTGGCCAAGTTAAGCCCCGGGCTCTCTCAGAAATCGATTTTCCATCAAAATTGGAAAAAGGTGCGTGGCCGAGTTAAGCCCCGCCCCCTCTCAGAAATCGATTTCCCATCAAAATTGGAAAAAGGGGCGTGGCCGAGTTAAGCCCCGCCCCCTCTCAGAAATCAATTTCCCATCAAAATTGGAAAAAGGGGCGTGGCCGAGTTAAGCCCCGCCCCCTCTCAGAAATCGATTTCCCATCAAAATTGGAAAAAGGGGCGTGGCCAAGTTAAGCCCCGGCCCCTCTCAGAAATCGATTTCCCAACAAAATTGGAAAAAGGGGCGTGGCCGAGTTAAGCCCCGCCCCCTCTCAGAAATCAATTTCCCATCAAAATTGGAAAAAGGGGCGGTGGCCGAGTTAAGCCCCGCCCCCTCTCAGAAATCGATTTCCCATTAAAATTGGAAAAAGGGGCGTGGCCAAGTTAAGCCCCGGGCTCTCTCAGAAATCGATTTTCCATAAAAATTGGAAAAAGGGGCGTGGCCGAGTTAAGCCCCGCTCCCTCTCAGAAATCGATTTCCCATCCAAATTGGAAAAAGCGGCGTGGCCGAGTTAAGCCCCGCCCCCTTTCAGAAATCGATTTTCCATCAAAATTGGAAAAAGGGGCGTGGCCGAGTTAAGTCCCGCCCCCTCTCAGAAATCGATTTCCCATCAAAATTGGAAAAAGGGGCGTGGCCGAGTTAAGCCCCGCCCCCTCTCAGAAATCGATTTCCCATCAAAATTGGAAAAAGGGGCGTGGCCGAGTTAAGCCCCGCCCCCTATCAGAAATCGATTTCCCATCAAAATTGGAAAAAGGGGCGTGACCGAGTTAAGCCCCGCCTCTCAGAAATCGATTTCCCATCAAAATTGGAAAAAGGGGCGTGGCCGAGTTAAGCCCCGCCCCCTCTCAGAAATCGATTTCCCATCAAAATTGGAAAAAGGGGCGTGGCCGAGTCAAGCCCCGCCCCCTCTCAGAAATCGATTTGCCATCAAAATTGGAAAAAGGGGCGTGGCCGAGTTAAGGCCCGCCCCCTCTCAGAAATCGATTTCCCATCAAAATTGGAAAAAGGGGCGTGGCCAAGTCAAGCCCCGCCCCCTCTCAGAAATCGATTTCCCATCAAAATTGGAAAAAGGGGCGTGGCCGAGTTAAGCCTCGCCCCCTCTCAGAAATCGATTTCCCTTCAAAATTGGAAAAATGGACGTGGCCGAGTTAAGCCCCGCCCCCTCTCAGAAATCGATTTCCCATCAAAATTGGAAAAAGGGGCGTGGCCGAGTTAAGGCCCGCCCCCTCTCAGAAATCGATTTCCCATCAAAATTGGAAAAAGGGGCGTGGCCAAGTCAAGCCCCGCCCCCTCTCAGAAATCGATTTCCCATCAAAATTGGAAAAAGGGGCGTGGCCGAGTTAAGCCTCGCCCCCTCTCAGAAATCGATTTCCCTTCAAAATTGGAAAAATGGACGTGGCCGAGTTAAGCCCCGCCCCCTCTCAGAAATCTATTTCCCATCAAAATTGGAAAAAGGGGCGTGGCCGAGTTAAGCCCCGCCCCCTCTCAGAAATCGATTTCCCATCAAAATTGGAAAAAGGGGCGTGGCCGAGTTAAGCCCCGCCCCCTCTCAGAAATCGATTTCCCATCAAAATTGGAAAAAGGGAGTGGCCGAGTTAAGCCGCGCCCCCTCTCAGAAATCGATTTCCCATCAAAATTGGAAAAAGCGGGGTGGCCGAGTTAAGCACCGCGTCCTCTCAGAAATCGATTTCCCATTCAAATTGGAAAAAGGGGCGTGGCCGAGTTAAGCCCCGCCCCCTCTCAGCAATCGATTTCCCATCAAAATTGGAAAAAGGGGCGTGGCCGAGTTAAGCCCCGCCCCCTCTCAGAAATCGAATTCCCATCAAAATTGGAAAAAGGGGCGTGACCGAGTTAAGCCCCGCCCCCTCTCAGAAATCGATTTGCCATCAAAATTGGAAAAAGGGGCGTGGCCGAGTTAAGCCCCGCCCCCTCTCAGAAATCGATTTCCCATCAAAATTGGAAAAAGGGGCGTGGCCGAGTGAAGCCCCGCCCCCTCTCAGAAATCGATTTCCCATCTAAATTGGAAAAAGGGGCGTGGCCGAGTTAAGCCCCGCCCCCTCTCAGAAATCGATTTCCCATCAAAATTGGAAAAATGGGCGTGGCCGAGTTAAGCCCCGCCCCTTCTCAGAAATCGATTTCCCATCAAAATTGGAAAGAGGGGCGTGGCCGAGTTAAGCCCCGCCCCCTCTCAGAAATCGATTTCCCATCAAAATTGGAAAAAGGGGCGTGGCCGAGTTAAGCCCCGCCCCCTCTCAGAAATCGAATTCCCATCAAAATTGGAAAAAGGGGCGTGGCCGAGTTAAGCCCCGCCCCCTGTCAAAAATCGATTTCCCATCAAAATTGGAAAAAGGGGCGTGGCCAAGTTAAGCCCCGCCCCCTCTCAGAAATCGATTTCCCATCAAAATTGGGAAAAGGGGCGTGGCCGCGTTAAGCCCCGCCCCCTCTCAGAAATCGATTTCCCATCAAAATTGGAAAAAGGGGCGTGGCCGAGTTAAGCCCCGCCCCTTCTCAGAAATCGATTTCCCATCAAAATTGGAAAAAGGGGCGTGGCCGAGATAAGCCCCGCCCCCTCTCAGAAATCGATTTCCCATGAAAACTGGAAAAAGGGGCATGGCCGAGGTAAGCCCCGCCCCCTCTCAGAAATCGATTTCCCATCAAAATTGGAAAAAGGGGCGTGGCCGAGTTAAGCCCCGCCCCCTCCCAGAAATCGATTTCCCATCAAAATTGGAAAAAGGGGCGTGGCCGAGTTAAGCCCCACCCCCTCAGAAATCGATTTCCCATCAAAATTGGAAAAAGGGGCGTGGCCGAGTTAAGCCCCGGCCTCTCTCAGAAATCGATTTCCCATCAAAATTGGAAAAAGGGGCGTGGCCGAGTTAAGCCCCGCCCCCTCTCAGAAATCAATTTCCCATCAAAATTAGAAAAAGGGGCGTGGCCGAGTTAAGCCCCGCCCCCTCTCAGAAATCAATTTCCCATCAAAATTGGAAAAAGGGGCGTGGCCGAGTTAAGCCCCGCCCCCTCTCAGAAATCGATTTCCCATCAAAATTGGAAAAAGGGGCGTGGCCAAGTTAAGCCCCGGCCCCTCTCAGAAATCGATTTCCCATCAAAATTGGAAAAAGGGGCGTGGCCGAGTGAAGCCCCGCCCCCTCTCAGAAATCGATTTCCCATCAAAATTGGAAAAAGGGGCGTGGCCGAGTTAAGCCCCGCCCCCTCTCAGAAATCGATTTCCCATCAAAATTGGAAAAAGGGGCGTGGTCGAGTGAAGCCCCGCCCCCTCTCAGAAATCGATTTCCCATTAAAATTGGAAAAAGGGGCGTGGCCGAGTTAAGCCCCGCCCCCTCTCAGAAATCGATTTCCCATCAAAATTGGAAAAAGGGGCGTGGCCGAGTTAAGCCCCGCCCCCTCTCAGAAATCGATTTCCCATCAAAATTGGAAAAAGGGGCGTGGCCGAGTTAAGCCCCGCCCCCTCTCAGACATCGATTTCCCATCAAAATTGGAAAAATTGGCGTGGCCGAGTTAAGCCCCGCCCCCTCTCAGAAATCGATTTCCCATCAAAAATTGGAAAAAGGGGCGTGGCCGAGTTAAGCCCCGCCCCCTCTCAGAAATCGATTTCCCATCAAAATTGGAAAAAGGGGCGTGGCCGAGTTAAGCCCCGCCTCCTCTCAGAAATCAATTTCCCATCAAAATTGGAAAAAGGGGCGTGGCCGGGTTAAGCCCCGCCCCCTCTCAGAAATCCATTTCCCATCAAAATTGGAAAAAGGGGCGTGGCCGAGTTAAGCCCGCCCCCTCTCAGAAATCGATTTCCCATCAAAATTGGAAAAAGGGGCGTGGCCGAGTTAAGCCCCGCCACCTCTCAGAAATCGATTTCCCATCAAAATTGGAAAAAGGGGCGTGGCCGAGTTAAGCCCCGCCCCCTCTCAGAAATCGATTTCCCATCAAAATTAGAAAAAGGGGCGTGGCCGAGTTAAGCCCCGCCCCCTCTCAGAAATCGATTTCCCATCAAAATTGGAAAAAGGGGCGTGGCCGAGTTAAGCCCCGCCCCCTCTCAGAAATCGATTTCCTATCAAAATTGGAAAAAGGGGCGTGGCCGAGTTAAGCCCCGCCCCCTCTCAGAAATCAATTTCCCATCAAAATTGGAAAAAGGGGCGTGGCCGAGTTAAGCCCCGCCCCCTCTCAGAAATCGAATTCCCATCAAAATTGGAAAAAGGGGCGTGGCCGGGCGTGGCCGAGTTAAGTCCCGCCCCCTCTCAGAAATCGATTTCCCATCAAAATTGGAAAAAGGGGCGTGGCCGAGTTAAGCCCCGCCCCCTCTCAGAAATCGATTTCCCATCAAAATTGGAAAAAGGGCCGTGGCCGAGCTAAGCCCCGCCCCCTCTCACAAATCGATTTCCCATCAAAATTGGAAAAAGGGGCGTGGCCGAGTTAAGTCCCGCCCCCTCTCAGAAATCGATTTCCCATCAAAATTGGAAAAAGGGGCGTGGCCGAGTTAAGCCCCGCCCCCTCTCAGAAATCGATTTCCCATCAAAATTGGAAAAAGGGGCGTGGCCGTGTTAAGCCCCGCCCCCTCTCAGAAATCGATTTCCCATCAAAATTGGAAAAAGGGGCGTGACCGAGTTAAGCCCCGCCCCCTCTCAGAAATCGATTTCCCATCAAAATTGGAAAAAGGGGCGTGGCCGAGTGAAGCCCCGCCTCCTCTCAGAAATCAATTTCCCATCAAAATTGGAAAAAGGGCCGTGGCCGTGTTAAGCCCCGCCCCCTCAGAAATCGATTTCCCATCAAAATTGGAAAAAGGGGCGTGGCCGAGTTAAGCGCCGCCCCCTCTCAGAAATCGATTTCCCATCAAAATTGGAAAAAGGGGCGTGGCCGAGTTAAGCCCCGCCCCCTCTCAGACATCGATTTCCCATCAAAATTGGAAAAAGGGGCGTGGCCGAGTTAAGCCCCGCCCCCTCTCAGAAATCGATTTCCCATCAAAAATTGGAAAAAGGGGCGTGGCCGAGTTAAGCCCCGCCCCCTCTCAGAAATCGATTTCCCATCAAAATTGGAAAAAGGGGAGTGGCCGAGTTAAGCCCCGTCCCCTCTCAGAAATCGATTTCCCATCAAAATTGGAAAAAGGGGCGTGGCCGAGTTAATCCCCGCCCCTTCTCAGAAATCGATTTCCCATCAAAATTGGAAAAAGGGGCGTGGCCGAGTTAAGCCCCGCCCCCTCTCAGAAATCGATTTCCCATCAAAATTGGAAAAAGGGGCGTGGCCGAGTTAAGCCCCGCCCCCTCTCAGAAATCGATTTCCCATCAAACTTGGAAAAAGGGGCGTGGCCGAGTTAAGCCCCGCCCCCTCTCAGAAATCGATTTCCCATCAAAATTGGAAAAAGGGGCGTGGCCGAGTTAAGCCCCGCCCCCTCTCAGAAATCGATTTCCCATCAAAATTGGAAAAAGGGGCGTGGCCGAGTTAAGTCCCGCCCCCTCTCAGAAATCGATTTCCCATCAAAATTGGAAAAAGGGGCGTGGCCGAGTTAAGCCCCGCCTCCTCTCAGAAATCAATTTCCCATCAAAATTGGAAAAAGGGGCGTGGCCGGGTTAAGCCCCGCCCCTCTCAGAAATCGATTTCCCATCAAAATTGGAAAAAGGGGCGTGGCCGAGTTAAGTCCCGCCCCCTCTCAGAAATCGATTTCCCATCAAAATTGGAAAAAGGGGCGTGGCCGAGTTAAGCCCCGCCACCTCTCAGAAATCGATTTCCCATCAAAATTGGAAAAAGGGGCGTGGCCGAGTTAAGCCCCGCCCCCTCTCAGAAATCGATTTCCCATCAAAATTAGAAAAAGGGGCGTGGCCGAGTTAAGCCCGTGCCCTCTCAGAAATCGATTTCCCATCAAAATTGGAAAAAGGGGCGTGGCCGAGTTAAGCCCCGCCCCCTCTCAGAAATCGATTTCCTATCAAAATTGGAAAAAGGGGCGTGGCCGAGTTAAGCCCCGCCCCCTCTCAGAAATCGATTTTCCATCAAAATTGGAAAAAGGGGCGTGGCCGAGTTAAGTCCCGCCCCCTCTCAGAAATCGATTTCCCATCAAAATTGGAAAAAGGGGCGTGGCCGAGTTAAGCCCCGCCCCCTCCCAGAAATCGATTTCCCATCAAAATTGGAAAAAGGGGCGTGGCCGAGTTAAGTCCCGCCCCCTCTCAGAAATCGATTTCCCATCAAAATTGGAAAAAGGGGCGTGGCCGAGTTAAGCCCCGCCCCCTCTCAGAAATCGATTTCCCATCAAAATTGGAAAAAGGGGCGTGGCCGAGTTAAGCCCCGCCCCCTCTCAGAAATTGATTTCCCATCAAAATTGGAAAAAGGGGCGTGGCCGAATTAAGCCCCGCCCCCTCTCAGAAATCGATTTCCCATCAAAATTCGAAAAAGGGGCGTGGCCGAGTTAAGCCCCGCCCCCACTCAGAAATCGATTTCCCATGAAAATTGGAAAAAGGGGCGTGGCCGAGTTAAGCCCCGCCCCCTCTCAGAAATTGATTTCTCATCAAAATTGGAAAAAGGGGCGTGGCCGAATTAAGCCCCGCCCCCTCTCAGAAATCGATTTCCCATCAAAATTGGAAAAAGGGGCGTGGCCGAGTTAAGCCCCGCCCCCTCCCAGAAATCGATTTCCCATCAAAATTGGAAAAAGGGGCGTGGCCGAGTTAAGTCCCGCCTCCTCTCAGAAATCAATTTCCCATCAAAATTGGAAAAAGGGGCGTGGCCGAGTTAAGCCCCGCCCCTTCTGAGAAATTGATGTCCCATCAAAATTGGAAAAAGGGGCGTGGCCGAGTTAAGCCCCGCCCCCTCTCAGAAATCGATTTCCCATCAAAATTGGAAAAAGGGGCGTGGCCGAGTGAAGCCCCGCCCCCTCTCAGAAATCGATTTCCCATTAAAATTGGAAAAAGGGGCGTGGCCGAGTTAAGCCCCGCCCCCTCAGAAATCGATTTCCCATCAAAATTGGAAAAAGGGGCGTGGCCGAGTTAAGCCCCGCCCCCTCTCAGAAATCGATTTCCCATCAAAATTGGAAAAAGGGGCGTGGCCGAGTTAAGCCCCGCCCCCTCTCAGACATCGATTTCCCATCAAAATTGGAAAAAGGGGCGTGGCCGAGTTAAGCCCCGCCCCCTCTCAGAAATCGATTTCCCATCAAAATTAAAAAAAGGAGCATGGCCGATTTAAGCCCCACCCCCTCTCAGAAATCGATTTCCCATCAAAATTGGAAAAAGGGGCGTGGCCAAGTTAAGCCCCGCCCCCTCTCAGAAATCGATTTCCCATCAAAATTAAAAAAAGGAGCATGGCCGATTTAAGCCCCACCCCCTCTCAGAAATCGATTTCCCATCAAAATTGGAAAAAGGGGCGTGGCCGAGTTAAGTCCCGCCTCCTCTCAGAAATCAATTTCCCATCAAAATTGGAAAAAGGGGCGTGGCCGAGTGAAGCCCCGCCCCCTCTCAGAAATCGATTTCCCATTAAAATTGGAAAAAGGGGCGTGGCCGAGTTAAGCCCCGCCCCCTCAGAAATCGATTTCCCATCAAAATTGGAAAAAGGGGCGTGGCCGAGTTAAGCCCCGCCCCCTCTCAGAAATCGATTTCCCATCAAAATTGGAAAAAGGGGCGTGGCCGAGTTAAGCCCCGCCCCCTCTCAGAAATCGATTTCCCATCAAAATTGGAAAAAGGGGCGTGGCCGAGTTAAGCCCCGCCCCCTCTCAGACATCGATTTCCCATCAAAATTGGAAAAAGGGGCGTGGCCGAGTTAAGCCCCGCCCCCTCTCAGAAATCGATTTCCCATCAAAATTAAAAAAAGGAGCATGGCCGATTTAAGCCCCACCCCCTCTCAGAAATCGATTTCCCATCAAAATTGGAAAAAGGGGCGTGGCCAAGTTAAGCCCCGCCCCCTCTCAGAAGTCGATTTCCCATCAAAATTAAAAAAAGGAGCATGGCCGAGTTAAGCCCCGCCCCCTCTCAGAAATCGATTTCCCATCAAAATTGGAAAAAGGGGCGTGGCCGAGTTAAGCCCCGCCCCATCTCAGAAATCGATTTCCCATCAAAATTGGAAAAAGTGGCGCGGCCGAGTGAAGCCCCGCCCCCTCTCAGAAATCGATTTCACATCAAAATTGGAAAAAGGGGCGTGGCCGGGTTAAGCCCCGCCCCCTCTCAGAAATCGATTTCCCATCAAAATTAGAAAAAAGGGGCGTGGCCGAGTTAAGCCCCGCCCCCTCTCAGAAATCGATTTCCCATCAAAATTGGAAAAAGGGGCGTGGCCGAGTTAAGCCCCGCCCCCTCTCAGAAATCGATTTCCCATCAAAATTGGAAAAATGGGCGTGGCCGTGTTAAGCCCCGCCCCCTCTGAAAACGATTTCCCATCAAAATTGGAAAAAGGGGCGTGGCCGAGTTAAGCCCCGCCTCCTCTCAGAAATCAATTTCCCATCAAAATTGGAAAAAGGGGCGTGGCCGAGTTAAGCCCCGCCCCCTCTCAGAAATCGATTTCCCATCAAACTTGGAAAAAGGGGCGTGGCCGAGTTAAGTCCCGCCCCCTCTCAGAAATCGATTTCCCATCAAAATTGGAAAAAGGGGCGTGGCCAAGTTAAGCCCCGCCCCCTCTCAGAAATCGATTTCCCATCAAAATTAGAAAAAGGGCCGTGGCCGAGCTAAGCCCCGCCCCCTCTCAAAAATCGATTTCCCATCAAAATTGGAAAAAGGGGCGTGGCCGAGTGAAGCCCCGCCTCCTCTCAGAAATCAATTTCCCATCAAAATTGGAAAAAGGGGCGTGGCCGAGTTAAGCCCCGCCCCTTCTCAGAAATTGATTTCCCATCAAAATTGGAAAAAGGGGCGTGGCCGAGTTAAGCCCCGCCCCCTCTCAGACATCGATTTCCCATCAAAATTAGAAAAAGGGGCGTGGCCGTGTTAAGCCCCGCCCCCTTTCAGAAATCGATTTCCCATCAAATTTGGAAAAAGGGGCGTGGCCGAGTGAAGCCCCGCCCCCTCTCAGAAATCGATTTCCCATCAAAATTGGAAAAAGGGGCGTGGCCGAGTTAAGCCCCGCCCCCTCTCAGAAATCGATTTCCCATCAAAATTGGAAAAAGGGGCGTGGCCGAGTTAAGTCCCGCCCCCTCTCAGAAATCGATTTCCCTTCAAAATTGGAAAAAGAGCCGTGGCCGAGCTAAGCCCCGCCCCCTCTCAGAAATCGATTTCCCCTCAAAATTGGAAAAAGAGCCGTGGCCGAGTTAAGCCCCGCCCCCTCTCAGAAATCGATTTCCCATCAAAATTGGAAAAAGGGGCGTGGCCGAGTTAAGCCCCGCCCCCTCTCAGAAATCGATTTCCCATCAAAATTGGAAAAAGGGGCGTGGCCGAGTTAAGCCCCGCCCCCTCTCAGAAATCGATTTCCCATCAAAATTGGAAAAAGGGGCGTGGCCGAGTTAAGCCCCGCCCCCTCTCAGAAATCGATTTCCCATCAAAATTGGAAAAAGGGGCGTGGCCGAGTTAAGCGCCGCCCCCTCTCAGAAATCGTTTTCCCATTAAAATTGGAAAAAGGGGCGTGGCCGAGTTAAGCCCCGCCCCCTCTCAGAAATCGATTTCCCATCAAAATTGGAAAAAGGGGCGTGGCCGAGTTAAGCCCCGCCCCTTCTCAGAAATCGATTTCCCATCAAAATTGGAAAAACGGGCGTGGCCGAGTTAAGCCCCGCCCCTCTCAGAAATCGATTTCTCATCAAAATTGGAAAAAGCGGCGTGGCCGAGTTAAGGCCCGCCTCCTCTCAGAAATCGATTTCCCATCAAAATTAGAAAAAGGGGCGTGGTCGAGTTAAGCCCCGCCCCTCTCAGAAATCGATTTTCCATCAAAATTGGAAAAAAGGGCGTGGCCGAGTTAAGCCCCGCCCCCTCTCAGAAATCGATTTCCCATCAAAATTGGAAAAACGGGCGTGGCCGAGTTAAGCCCCGCCCCCTCTCAGAAATCGATTTCCCATCAAAATTGGAAAAAGGGGCGTGACCGAGTTAAGCCCCGCCCCCTCTCAGAAATCGATTTCCCATCAAAATTAGAAAAAGGGGCGTGGCCGAGTTAAGCCCCGCCCCCTCTCAGAAATCGATTTCCCATCAAAATTGGAAAAATGGGCGTGGCCGTGTTAAGCCCCGCCCCCTCAGAAATCGATTTCCCATCAAAATTGGAAAAAGGGGCGTGGCCGAGTTAAGGCCCGCCTCCTCTCAGAAATCGATTTCCCATCAAAATTAGAAAAAGGGGCGTGGTCGAGTTAAGCCCCGCCCCTCTCAGAAATCGATTTCCCATCAAAATTGGAAAAAGGGGCGTGGCCGAGTTAAGCCCCCCCCCCTCTCAGACATCGATTTCCCATCAAAATTGGAAAAATTGGCGTGGCCGAGTTAAGCCCCGCCCCCTCTCAGAAATCGATTTCCCATCAAAATTGGAAAAAGGGGCGTGGCCGAGTGAAGCCCCGCCCCCTCTCAGAAATCGATTTCCCATCAAAATTGGAAAAAGGGCCGTGGCCGAGCTAAGCCCCGCCCCCTCTCAAAAATCGATTTCCCATCAAAATTGGAAAAAGGGGCGTGGCCGAGTTAAGCCCCGCCCCTCTCAGAAATCGATTTCCCATCAAAATTGGAAAAAGGGGCGTGGCCGAGTTAAGTCCCGCCCCCTCTCAGAAATCGATTTCCCATCAAAATTGGAAAAAGGGGCGTGGCCGAGTTAAGCCCCGCCCCCTCTCAGAAATCGATTTCCCATCAAAATTGGAAAAAGGGGCGTGGCCGAGTGAAGCCCCGCCCCCTCTCAGAAATCGATTTCCCATCAAAATTGGAAAAAGGGCCGTGGCCGAGCTAAGCCCCGCCCCCTCTCAAAAATCGATTTCCCATCAAAATTGGAAAAAGGGGCGTGGCCGAGTTAAGTCCCGCCCCCTCTCAGAAATCGATTTCCCATCAAAATTGGAAAAAGAGCCGTGGCCGAGCTAAGCCCCGCCCCCTGTCAAAAATCGATTTCCCATCAAAATTGGAAAAAGGGGCGTGGCCGAGTTAAGCCCCGCCCCCTCTCAGAAATCGATTTCCCATCAAAACTGGAAAAAGGGGCGTGGCCGAGTTAAGTCCCGCCCCCTCTCAGAAATCGATTTCCCATCAAAATTGGAAAAAGGGGCGTGGCCGAGTTAAGTCCCGCCCCCTCTCAGAAATCGATTTCCCATCAAAATTGGAAAAAGGGGCGGGGCCGAGTTAAGCCCCGCCCCCTCTCAGAAATCGATTTCCCATCAAAATTGGAAAAAGGGGCGTGGCTGAGTTAAGCCCCGCCCCCTCTCAAAAAGTGGACGAGTTAAGCCCCGCCCCCTCTCAGAAATCGATTTCCCATCAAAATTGGAAAAAGGGGCGTGGCCGAGTTAAGCCCCGCCCCCTCTCAGAAATCGATTTCCCATCAAAATTGGAAAAAGGGGCGTGGCTGAGTTAAGCCCCGATCCCTCTCAGAAATCGATTTCCCATCAAAATTGGAAAAAGGGGCGTGGCCGAGTGAAGCCCCGCCCCCTCTCAGAAATCGATTTCCCATTAAAATTGGAAAAAGGGGCGTGGCCGAGTTAAGCGCCGCCCCCTCTCAGAAATCGATTTCCCATCAAAATTGGAAAAAGGGGCGTGGCCGAGTTAAGCGCCGCCCCCTCTCAGAAATCGTTTTCCCATTAAAATTGGAAAAAGGGGCGTGGCCGAGTGAAGCCCCGCCCCCTCTCAGAAATCGATTTCCCATTAAAATTGGAAAAAGGGGCGTGGCTGAGTTAAGCCCCGCCCCCTCTCAGAAATCGATTTCCCATCAAAATTGGAAAAAGGGGCGTGGCCGAGTGAAGCCCCGCCCCCTCTCAGAAATCGATTTCCCATTAAAATTGGAAAAAGGGGCGTGGCCGAGTTAAGCCCCGCCCCCTCTCAGAAATCGATTTCCCATCAAAATTGGAAAAAGGGGCGTGGCCGAGTTAAGCGCCGCCCCTCTCAGAAATCGTTTTCCCATTAAAATTGGAAAAAGGGGCGTGGCCGAGTGAAGCCCCGCCCCCTCTCAGAAATCGATTTCCCATTAAAATTGGAAAAAGGGGCGTGGCCGAGTTAAGCCCCGCCCCCTCTCAGAAATCGATTTCCCATCAAAATTGGAAAAAGGGGCGTGGCCGAGTTAAGCCCCGCCCCCTCTCAGAAATCGATTTCCCATCCAAATTGGAAAAAGGGGCGTGGCCGAGTTAAGCCCCGCCCCCTCAGAAATCGATTTCCCATCAAAATTGGAAAAAGGGGCGTGGCCGAGTTAAGCCCCGCCCCCTCTCAGAAATCGATTTCCCATCAAAATTGGAAAAAGGGGCGTGGCCGAGTTAAGCCCCGCCCCCTCTCAGAAATCGATTTCCCATCAAAATTGGAAAAAGGAGCGTGGACGAGTTAAGCCCCGCCTCCTCTCAGAAATTGATTTCCCATCAAAATTGGAAAAAGGGGCGTGGCCGAGTTAAGCCCCGCCCCCTCTCAGAAATCGATTTCCCATCAAAATTGGAAAAAGGGGCGTGGCCGAGTTAAGCCCCGCCTCCTCTCAGAAATCGATTTCCCATCAAAATTGGAAAAAGGGGCGTGGCCGAGTTAAGCCCCGCCCCCTCTCAGAAATCGATTTCCCATCAAAATTGGAAAAAAGGGGCGTGGCCGAGTTAAGCCCCGCCCCCTCTCAGAAATCGATTTCCCATCAAAATTGGAAAAAGGGGCGTGGCCGAGTTAAGCCCCGCCCCCTCTCAGAAATCGATTTCCCATCAAAATTGGAAAAAGGAGCGTGGCCGAGTTAAGCCCCGCCTCCTCTCAGAAATTGATTTCCCATCAAAAATTGGAAAAAGGGGCGTGGCCGAGTTAAGCCCCGCCCCCTCTCAGAAATCGATTTCCCATCAAAATTGGAAAAAGGGGCGTGGCCGAGTTAAGCCCCGCCCCCTCTCAGAAATCGATTTCCCATCAAAATTAGAAAAAGGGGCGTGGCCGAGTTAAGCCCCGCCCCCTCTCAGAAATCGATTTCCCATCAAAATTGGAAAAAGGGGCGTGGCCGAGTTAAGCCCCGCCCCCTCTCAGAAATCGATTTCCCACCAAAATTGGAAAAGGGGGCGTGGCCGAGTTAAGCCCCGCCCCCTCTCAGAAATCGATTTCCCATCAAAATTGGAAAAAGGGGCGTGGCCGAGTTAAGACCCGCCCCTTCTCAGAAATCGATTTCCCATCAAAATTTGAAAAAGGGGCGTGGCCGAGTTAAGCCCCGCCCCCTCTCAGAAATCGATTTCCCATCAAAATTGGAAAAAGGGGCGTGGCCGAGCTAAGTCCCGCCTCCTCTCAGAAATCGATTTCGCATCAAAATTGGAAAAAGGGGCGTGGCCGAGTGAAGCCCCGCCCCCTCTCAGAAATCGATTTCCCATCAAAATTGGAAAAAGGGGCGTGGCCGAGTTAAGCCCCGCCCCCTCTTAGAAATCGATTTCCCATCAAAATTAGAAAAAGGGGCGTGGCCGAGTTAAGCCCCGCCCCTCTCAGAAATCGATTTCCCATCAAAATTGGAAAAAGGGGCGTGGCCGAGTTAAGCCCCGACCCTCTCAGAAATCGATTTCCCATCAAAATTGGAAAAAGGGGCGTGGCCGAGTTAAGCCCCGCCCCCTCTCAGAAATCGATTTCCCATCAAAATTGGAAAAGGGGCGTGGCCGAGTTAAGCCCCGCCCCCTCTCAAAAAGTGGACGAGTTAAGCCCCGCCCCCTCTCAGAAATCGATTTCCCATCAAAATTGGAAAAAGGGGCGTGGCCGAGTTAAGTCCCGCCCCCTCTCAGAAATCGATTTCCCATCAAAATTGGAAAAAGGGGCGTGGCCGAGTTAAGCCCCGCCCCCTCTCAGAAATCGATTTCCCATCAATATTGGAAAAAAGGGGCGTGGCCGAGTTTAGCCCCGCCCCCTCTCAGAAATCGATTTCCCATCAAAATTGGAAAAAGGGGCGTGGCCGAGTTAAGCCCCGCCCCCTCTCAGAAATCGATTTCCCATCAAAATTGGAAAAAGGGGCGTGGCCGAGTTAAGCCCCGCCCCCTCTCAGCAATCGATTTCCCATCAAAATTGGAAAAAGGGGCGTGGCCGAGTTAAGCCCCGCCCCCTCTCAGAAATCGATTTCCCATCCAAATTGGAAAAAGGGGCGTGGCCGAGTTAAGCCCCGCCCCCTCAGAAATCGATTTTCCATCAAAATTGGAAAAAGGGGCGTGGCCGAGTTAAGCCCCGCCCCCTCTCAGAAATCGATTTCCCATCAAAATTGGAAAAAGGGGCGTGGCCGAGTTAAGCCCCGCCACTCTCAGAAATCGATTTCCCATCAAAATTGGAAAAAGGGGCGTGGCCGAGTTAAGCCCCGCCCCCTCTCAGAAATCGATTTCCCATCAAAATTAGAAAAAGGGGCGTGGCCGAGTTAAGCCCCGCCCCCTCTCAGAAATCGATTTCCCATCAAAATTTGAAAAAGGGGCGTGGCCGAGTTAAGCCCCGCCCCCTCTCAGAAATCGATTTCCCATCAAAATTGGAAAAAGGGGCGTGGCCGAGTAAAGCCCCGCCCCCTCTCCGAAATCGATTTCCCATCAAAATTGGAAAAAGGGGCGTGGCCGAGTTAAGCCCCGCCCCCTCTCAGAAATCGATTTCCCATCAAAATTGGAAAAAGGGGCGTGGCCGAGTTAAGCCCCGCCCCCTCTCAGAAATCGATTTCCCATCAAAATTGGAAAAAGGGGCGTGGCCGAGTGAAGCCCCGCCCCCTCTCAGAAATCGATTTCCCATTAAAATTGGAAAAAGGGGCGTGGCCGAGTTAAGCCCCGCCCCCTCTCAGAAATCGATTTCCCATCAAAACTAGAAAAAGGGGCATGGCCGAGTTAAGCCCCGCCCCCTCTCAGAAATCGATTTCCCATCAAAATTGGAAAAAGGGGCGTGTCCAAGTTAAGCCCCGGCCTCTCTCAGAAATCGATTTCCCATCAAAATTGGAAAAAGGGGCGTGGCCGAGTGAAGCCCCGCCCCCTCTCAGAAATCGATTTCCCATCAAAATTGGAAAAAGGGGCGTGGCCGAGTTAAGCCCCGCCCCCTCTCAGAAATCGATTTCCCATCAAAATTGGAAAAAGGGGCGTGTCCGAGTTAAGCCCCGCCCCTCTCAGAAATCGATTTCCCATCAAAATTGGAAAAAGGGGCGGGGCCGAGTTAAGCCCCGCCCCCTCTCCGAAATCGATTTCCCATCAAAATTGGAAAAAGGGGCGTGGCCGAGTTAAGCCCCGCCCCCTCTCAGAAATCGATTTCCCATCAAAATTGGAAAAAGGGGCGTGGCCGCGTTAAGCCCCGCCCCCTCTCAGAAATCGATTTCCCATTAAAATTGGAAAAAGGGGCGTGGTCGAGTTAAGCCCCGCCCCCTCTCAGAAATCGATTTCCCATCAAAATTGGTAAAAGGGGCGTGGCCGAGTTAAGCCCCGCCCCCTCTCAGAAATCGATTTCTCATCAAAATTGGAAAAGGGGCGTGGCCGAGTGAAGCCCCGCCCCCTCTCAGAAATCGATTTCCCATCAAAATTGGAAAAAGGGGCGTGGCCGAGTTAAGCCCCGCCCCCTCTCAGAAATCGATTTCCCATCAAAATTAGAAAAAGGGGCGTGGCCGAGTTAAGCCCCGCCCCCTCTCAGAAATCGATTTCCCATCAAAATTAGAAAAAGGGGCGTGGCCGAGTTAAATCCCGCCCCCTCTCAGAAATCGATTTCCCATCAAAATTGGAAAAAGAGCCGTGGCCGAGCTAAGCCCGGCCCCCTCTCAAAAATCGATTTCCCATCAAAATTGGAAAAAGGGGCGTGGCCGAGTTAAGCCCCGCCCCCTCTCAGAAATCGATTTCCCATCAAAATTGGAAAAAGAGCCGTGGCCGAGCTAAGCCCCGCCCCCTCTCAAAAAGTGGACGAGTTAAGCCCCGCCCCCTCTCAGAAATCGATTTCCCATCAAAATTGGAAAAAGGGGCGTGGCCGAGTTAAGTCCCGCCCCCTCTCAGAAATCGATTTCCCATCAAAATTGGAAAAAGGGGCGTGGCCGAGTTAAGCCCCGCCCCCTCTCAGAAATCGATTTCCCATCAAAATTGGAAAAAGGGGCGTGGCTGAGTTAAGCCCCGCCCCCTCTCAGAAATCGATTTCCCATCAAAATTGGAAAAAGGGGCCTGGCTGAGTGAAGCCCCGCCCCCTCTCAGAAATCGATTTCCCATTAAAATTGGAAAAAGGGGCGTGGCCGAGTTAAGCCCCGCCCCCTCTCAGAAATCGATTTCCCATCAAAATTGGAAAAAGGGGCGTGGCCGAGTTAAGCCCCGCCCCCTCTCAGAAATCGATTTCTCATCAAAATTGGAAAAGGGGCGTGGCCGAGTGAAGCCCCGCCCCCTCTCAGAAATCGATTTCCCATCAAAATTGGAAAAAGGGGCGTGGCCGAGTTAAGCCCCGCCCCCTCTCAGAAATCGATTTCCCATCAAAATTAGAAAAAGGGGCGTGGCCGAGTTAAGCCCCGCCCCCTCTCAGAAATCGATTTCCCATCAAAATTAGAAAAAGGGGCGTGGCCGAGTTAAATCCCGCCCCCTCTCAGAAATCGATTTCCCATCAAAATTGGAAAAAGAGCCGTGGCCGAGCTAAGCCCGGCCCCCTCTCAAAAATCGATTTCCCATCAAAATTGGAAAAAGGGGCGTGGCCGAGTTAAGCCCCGCCCCCTCTCAGAAATCGATTTCCCATCAAAATTGGAAAAAGAGCCGTGGCCGAGCTAAGCCCCGCCCCCTCTCAAAAAGTGGACGAGTTAAGCCCCGCCCCCTCTCAGAAATCGATTTCCCATCAAAATTGGAAAAAGGGGCGTGGCCGAGTTAAGTCCCGCCCCCTCTCAGAAATCGATTTCCCATCAAAATTGGAAAAAGGGGCGTGGCCGAGTTAAGCCCCGCCCCCTCTCAGAAATCGATTTCCCATCAAAATTGGAAAAAGGGGCGTGGCTGAGTTAAGCCCCGCCCCCTCTCAGAAATCGATTTCCCATCAAAATTGGAAAAAGGGGCCTGGCTGAGTGAAGCCCCGCCCCCTCTCAGAAATCGATTTCCCATTAAAATTGGAAAAAGGGGCGTGGCCGAGTTAAGCCCCGCCCCCTCTCAGAAATCGATTTCCCATCAAAATTGGAAAAAGGGGCGTGGCCGAGTTAAGCCCCGCCCCCTCTCAGAAATCGATTTCCCATCAAAATTGGAAAAATGGGCGTGGCCGAGTTAAGCGCCGCCCCCTCTCAGAAATCGTTTTCCCATTAAAATTGGAAAAAGGGGCGTGGCCGAGTGAAGCCCCGCCCCCTCTCAGAAATCGATTTCCCATTAAAATTGGAAAAAGGGGCGTGGCCGAGTTAAGCCCCGCCCCTCTCAGAAATCGATTTCCCATCAAAATTGGAAAAAGGGGCGTGGCCGAGTTAAGCCCCGCCCCCTCTCAGAAATCGATTTCCCATCAAAATTGGAAAAATGGGCGTGGCCGTGTTAAGCTCCGCGCCCTCAGAAATCGATTTCCCATCAAAATTGGAAAAAGGGGCGTGGCCGAGTTAAGCCCCGCCCCCTCTCAGAAATCGATTTTCCATCAAAATTGGAAAAAGGGGCGTGGCTGAGTTAAGCCCCGCCCCCTCTCAGAAATCGATTTCCCATCAAAATTAGAAAAAGGGGCGTGGCTGAGTTAAGCCCCGCCCCCTCTCAGAAATCGATTTCCCATCAAAATTGGAAAAAGGGGCGTGGCCGAGTTAAGCCCCGCCTCCTCTCAGAAATCGATTTCCCATAAAAATTGGAAAAAGGGGCGTGGCCGAGTTAAGCCCCGCCCCCTCTCAGAAATCGATTTCCCATCAAAATTGGAAAAAGGGGCGTGGCCGAGCTAAGTCCCGCCTCCTCTCAGAAATCGATTTCGCATCAAAATTGGAAAAAGGGGCGTGGCCGAGTGAAGCCCCGCCCCCTCTCAGAAATCGATTTCCCATCAAAATTGGAAAAAGGGGCGTGGCCGAGTTAAGCCCCGCCCCCTCTTAGAAATCGATTTCCCATCAAAATTAGAAAAAGGGGCGTGGCCGAGTTAAGCCCCGCCCCTCTCAGAAATCGATTTCCCATCAAAATTGGAAAAAGGGGCGTGGCCGAGTTAAGCCCCGACCCTCTCAGAAATCGATTTCCCATCAAAATTGGAAAAAGGGGCGTGGCCGAGTTAAGCCCCGCCCCCTCTCAGAAATCGATTTCCCATCAAAATTGGAAAAGGGGCGTGGCCGAGTTAAGCCCCGCCCCCTCTCAGAAATCGATTTCCCATCAAAATCTCAGAAATCGATTTCCCATCAAAATTGGAAAAAGGGGCGTGGCCGAGTTAAGCCCCGCCCCTCTCAGAAATCGATTTCCCATCAAAATTGGAAAAAGGGGCGTGGCCGAGTTAAGCCCCGCCCCCTCTCAGAAATCGATTTCCCATCAAAATTGGAAAAAGGGGCGTGGCCGAGTTAAGTCCCGCCCCCTCTCAGAAATCGATTTCCCATCAAAATTGGAAAAAGAGCCGTGGCCGAGCTAAGCCCCGCCCCCTCTCAAAAAGTGGACGAGTTAAGCCCCGCCCCCTCTCAGAAATCGATTTCCCATCAAAATTGGAAAAAGGGGCGTGGCCGAGTTAAGTCCCGCCCCCTCTCAGAAATCGATTTCCCATCAAAATTGGAAAAAGGGGCGTGGCCGAGTGAAGCCCCGCCCCCTCTCAGAAATCGATTTCCCATTAAAATTGGTAAAAGGGGCGTGGCCGAGTTAAGCCCCGCCCCCTCTCAGAAATCGATTTCTCATCAAAATTGGAAAAGGGGCGTGGCCGAGTGAAGCCCCGCCCCCTCTCAGAAATCGATTTCCCATCAAAATTGGAAAAAGGGGCGTGGCCGAGTTAAGCCCCGCCCCCTCTCAGAAATCGATTTCCCATTAAAATTGGAAAAAGGGGCGTGGCCGAGTTAAGCCCCGCCCCCTCTCAGAAATCGATTTCCCATCAAAATTGGAAAAAGGGGCGTGGCCGGGTTAAGCCCCGCCCCCTCTCAGAAATCGATTTCCCATCTAAATTGGAAAAAGGGGCGTGGCCGAGTGAAGCCCCGCCCCCTCTCAGAAATCGATTTCCCATTAAAATTGGTAAAAGGGGCGTGGCCGAGTTAAGCCCCGCCCCCTCTCAGAAATCGATTTCTCATCAAAATTGGAAAAGGGGCGTGGCCGAGTGAAGCCCCGCCCCCTCTCAGAAATCGATTTCCCATCAAAATTGGAAAAAGGGGCGTGGCCGAGTTAAGCCCCGCCCCCTCTCAGAAATCGATTTCCCATCAAAATTAGAAAAAGGGGCGTGGCCGAGTTAAGCCCCGCCCCCTCTCAGAAATCGATTTCCCATCAAAATTAGAAAAAGGGGCGTGGCCGAGTTAAGTCCCGCCCCCTCTCAGAAATCGATTTCCCATCAAAATTGGAAAAAGAGCCGTGGCCGAGCTAAGCCCGGCCCCCTCTCAAAAATCGATTTCCCATCAAAATTGGAAAAAGGGGCGTGGCCGAGTTAAGCCCCGCCCCCTCTCAGAAATCGATTTCCCATCAAAATTGGAAAAAGGGGCGTGGCCGAGTTAAGTCCCGCCCCCTCTCAGAAATCGATTTCCCATCAAAATTGGAAAAAGAGCCGTGGCCGAGCTAAGCCCCGCCCCCTCTCAAAAAGTGGACGAGTTAAGCCCCGCCCCCTCTCAGAAATCGATTTCCCATCAAAATTGGAAAAAGGGGCGTGGCCGAGTTAAGTCCCGCCCCCTCTCAGAAATCGATTTCCCATCAAAATTGGAAAAAGGGGCGTGGCCGAGTTAAGCCCCGCCCCCTCTCAGAAATCGATTTCCCATCAAAATTGGAAAAAGGGGCGTGGCTGAGTTAAGCCCCGCCCCCTCTCAGAAATCGATTTCCCATCAAAATTGGAAAAAGGGGCCTGGCCGAGTGAAGCCCCGCCCCCTCTCAGAAATCGATTTCCCATTAAAATTGGAAAAAGGGGCGTGGCCGAGTTAAGCCCCGCCCCCTCTCAGAAATCGATTTCCCATCAAAATTGGAAAAAGGGGCGTGGCCGAGTTAAGCCCCGCCCCCTCTCAGAAATCGATTTCCCATCAAAATTGGAAAAATGGGCGTGGCCGAGTTAAGCGCCGCCCCCTCTCAGAAATCGTTTTCCCATTAAAATTGGAAAAAGGGGCGTGGCCGAGTGAAGCCCCGCCCCCTCTCAGAAATCGATTTCCCATTAAAATTGGAAAAAGGGGCGTGGCCGAGTTAAGCCCCGCCCCCTCTCAGAAATCGATTTCCCATCAAAATTGGAAAAAGGGGCGTGGCCGAGTTAAGCCCCGCCCCCTCTCAGAAATCGATTTCCCATCAAAATTGGAAAAATGGGCGTGGCCGTGTTAAGCTCCGCGCCCTCAGAAATCGATTTCCCATCAAAATTGGAAAAAGGGGCGTGGCCGAGTTAAGCCCCGCCTCCTCTCAGAAATCGATTTCCCATCAAAATTGGAAAAAGGGGCGTGGCTGAGTTAAGCCCCGCCCCCTCTCAGAAATCGATTTCCCATCAAAATTGGAAAAAGGGGCGTGGCCGAGTTAAGCCCCGCCCCCTCTCAGAAATCGATTTCCCATCAAAATTGGAAAAAGGGGCGTGGCCGAGTTAAGCCCCGCCCCCTCTCATAAATCGATTTCCCATCAAAATTGGAAAAAGGGGCGTGGCCGAGTTAAGCCCCGCCCCCTCTCAGAAATCGATTTTCCATCAAAATTGGAAAAAGGGCGTGGCCGAGTTAAGCCCCGCCCCCTCTCAGAAATCGATTTCCCATCAAAATTGGAAAAAGGGGCGTGGCCGAGTGAAGCCCCGCCCCCTCTCAGAAATCGATTTCCCATCAAAATTGGAAAAAGGGGCGTGGCCGAGTTAAGCCCCGCCCCCTCTTAGAAATCGATTTCCCATCAAAATTAGAAAAAGGGGCGTGGCCGAGTTAAGCCCCGACCCTCTCAGAAATCGATTTCCCATCAAAATTGGAAAAAGGGGCGTGGCCGAGTTAAGCCCCGCCCCCTCTCAGAAATCGATTTCCCATCAAAATTGGAAAAGGGGCGTGGCCGAGTTAAGCCCCGCCCCCTCTCAGAAATCGATTTCCCATCAAAATTGGAAAAAGCGGCGTGGCCGAGTTAAGCCCCGCCCCCTCTCAGCAATCGATTTCCCATCAAAATTGGAAAAAGGGGCGTGGCCGAGTTAAGCCCCGCCCCCTCTCAGAAATCGATTTCCCATCCAAATTGGAAAAAGGGGCGTGGCCGAGTTAAGCCCCGCCCCCTCTCAGAAATCGATTTCTCATCAAAATTGGAAAAGGGGGCGTGGCCGAGTTAAGCCCCGCCCCCTCTCAGAAATCGATTTCCCATCAAAATTGGAAAAAGGGGCGTGGCCGAGTTAAGCCCCGCCCCCTCTCAGAAATCGATTTCCCATCAAAATTGGAAAAAGGGGCGTGGCCGTGTTAAGCCCCGCCCCCTCTCAGAAATCGATTTCCCATCAAAATTAGAAAAAGGGGCGTGGCCGAGTTAAGCCCCGCCCCCTCTCAGAAATCGATTTCCCATCAAAATTAGAAAAAGGGGCGTGGCCGAGTTAAGCCCCGCCCCCTTTCAGAAATCGATTTCCCATCAAAATTGGAAAAGGGGCGTGGCCGAGATAAGCCCCACCCCCTGTCAGAAATCGATTTCCCATCAAAATTGGAAAAAGGGGCGTGGGCGCGTTAAGCCCCGCCCCCTCTCAGAAATCGATTTCCCATCAAAATTGGAAAAAGGGGCGTGGCCGAGTTAAGCCCCGCCCCCTCTCAGAAATCGATTTCCCATCAAAATTGGAAAAAGGGCCGTGGCCGAGCTAAGCCCCGCCCCCTCTCAGAAATCGATTTCCCATCAAAATTGGAAAAAGGGGCGTGGCCGAGTTAAGCCCCGCCCCCTCTCAGAAATCGATTTTCCATCAAAATTGGAAAAAGAGGCGTGGCCGAGTTAAGCCCCGCCCCCTCTCAGAAATCGATTTCCCATCAAAAATTGGAAAAAGGGGCGTGGCCGAGTTAAGCCCCGCCCCCTCTCAGAAATCGATTTCCCATCAAAATTGGAAAAAGGGGCGTGGCCGAGTTAAGCCGCGCCCCTTCTCAGAAATCGATTTCCCATCAAAATTGGAAAAAGGGGCGTGGCCGAGTTAAGCCCCGCCCCCTATCAGAAATCGATTTCCCATCAAAATTGGAAAAAGGGCGTGGCCGAGTTAAGCCCCGCCCCCTCTCAGAAATCGAATTCCCATCAAAATTGGAAAAAGGGGCGTGGCCGAGTTAAGCCCCGCCCCCTCTCAGAAATCGATTTCCCATCAAAATTGGAAAAAGAGTCGTGGCCGAGTTAAGCCCCGCCCCTCTCAGAAATCGATTTCCCATCAAAATTGGAAAAAGGGGCGTGGTCGAGTTAAGCCCCGCCCCCTCTCAGAAATCGATTTCCCATCAAAATTGGAAAAAGGGGCGTGGCCGAGTTAAGCCCCGCCCCTCTCAGAAATCGATTTCCCATCAAAATTGGAAAAAGGGGCGTGGCCGAGTTAAGCCCCGCCCCCTCTCAGAAATCGATTTCCGATCCAAATTGGAAAAAGGGGCGTGGCCGAGTTAAGCCCCGCCCCTCTCAGAAATCGATTTCCCATCAAAATTGGAAAAAGGGGCGTGGCCGAGTTAAGCCCCGCCCCCTCTCAGAAATCGATTTCCCATCAAATTGGAAAAAGGGGCGTGGCCGAGTTAAGCCCCGCCCCCTCTCAGAAATCGATTTCCCATCAAAATTGGAAAAAGGGGCGTGGCCGAGTTAAGCCCCGCCCCCTCTCAGAAATCGATTTCCCATCAAAATTGGAAAAGGGGCGTGGCCGAGTTAAGCCCCACCCCCTGTCAGAAATCGATTTCCCATCAAAATTGGAAAAAGGGGCGTGGGCGCGTTAAGCCCCGCCCCCTCTCAGAAATCGATTTCCCATCAAAATTGGAAAAAGGGGCGTGGCCGAGTTAAGCCCCGCCCCCTCTCAGAAATCGATTTCCCATCAAAATTGGAAAAAGGGCCGTGGCCGAGCTAAGCCCCGCCCCCTCTCAGAAATCGATTTCCCATCAAAATTGGAAAAAGGGGCGTGGCCGAGTTAAGCCCCGCCCCCTCTCAGAAATCGATTTTCCATCAAAATTGGAAAAAGAGTCGTGGCCGAGTTAAGCCCCGCCCCCTCTCAGAAATCGATTTCCCATCAAAAATTGGAAAAAGGGGCGTGGCCGAGTTAAGCCCCGCCCCCTCTCAGAAATCGATTTCCCATCAAAATTGGAAAAAGGGGCGTGGCCGAATTAAGCCGCGCCCCTTCTCAGAAATCGATTTCCCATCAAAATTGGAAAAAGGGGCGTGGCCGAGTGAAGCCCCGCCCCCTCTCAGAAATCGATTTCCCATCAAAATTGGAAAAAGGGCGTGGCCGAGTTAAGCCCCGCCCCCTCTCAGAAATCGAATTCCCATCAAAATTGGAAAAAGGGGCGTGGCCGAGTTAAGCCCCGCCCCCTCTCAGAAATCGATTTCCCATCAAAATTGGAAAAAGAGTCGTGGCCGAGTTAAGCCCCGCCCCTCTCAGAAATCGATTTCCCATCAAAATTGGAAAAAGGGGCGTGGCCGAGTTAAGCCCCGCCCCCTCTCAGAAATCGATTTCCCATCAAAATTGGAAAAAGGGGCGTGGCCGAGTTAAGCCCCGCCCCTCTCAGAAATCGATTTCCCATCAAAATTGGAAAAAGGGGCGTGGCCGAGTTAAGCCCCGCCCCCTCTCAGAAATCGATTTCCCATCAAAATTGGAAAAAGGGGCGTGGCCGAGTTAAGCCCCGCCCCCTCTCAGAAATCTATTTCCCATCAAAATTGGAAAAAGCGGCGTGGCCGAGTTAAGCCCTGCCTCCTCTCAGAAATCGATTTCCCATCAAAATTGGAAAAAGGGGCGTGGCTGAGTTAAGCCCCGCCCCCTCTCAGAAATCGATTTCCCATCAAAATTGGAAAAAGGGGCGTGGCCGAGTTAAGCCCCGCCCCCTCTCAGAAATCGATTTCCCATCAAAATTGGAAAAAGGGGCGTGGCCGAGTTAAGTCCCGCCCCCTCTCAGAAATCGATTTCCCATCAAAATTGGAAAAAGGGGCGTGGCCGAGTTAAGCCCCGTCCCCTCTCAGAAATCGATTTTCCATCATAATTGAAAAAGGGGCGTGGCCGTGTTAAGCCCCGCCCCCTCTCAGAAATCGATTTCCCATCAAAATTGGAAAAAGGGGCGTGACCGAGTTAAGCCCCGCCCCCTCTCAGAAATCGATTTCCCATCAAAATTGGAAAAAGGGGCGTGGCCGAGTTAAGCCCCGCCCCCTCTCAGAAATCGATTTCCCATCAAAATTGGAAAAAGGGGCGTGGCCGAGTTAAGCCCCGCCCCCTCTCAGAAATCGAATTCCCATCAAAATTGGAAAAAGGGGCGTGGCCGAGTTAAGCCCCGCCCCCTATCAGAAATCGATTTCCCATCAAAATTGGAAAAAGAGTCGTGGCCGAGTTAAGCCCCGCCCCTCTCAGAAATCGATTTCCCATCAAAATTGGAAAAAGGGGCGTGGCCGAGTTAAGCCCCGCCCCCTCTCAGAAATCGATTTCCCATCAAAATTGGAAAAAGGGGCGTGGCCGAGTTAAGCCCCGCCCCCTCTCAGAAATCGATTTCCCATCAAAATTGGAAAAAGGGGCGTGGCCGAGTTAAGCCCCGCCCCCTCTCAGACATCGATTTCCCATCAAAATTGGAAAAATTGGCGTGGCCGAGTTAAGCCCCGCCCCCTCTCAGAAATCGATTTCCCATCAAAATTGGAAAAAGGGGCGTGGCCGAGTTAAGCCCCGCCCCCTCTCAGAAATCGAATTCCCATCAAAATTGGAAAAAGGGGCGTGGCCGAGTTAAGCCCCGCCCCCTATCAGAAATCGATTTCCCATCAAAATTGGAAAAAGAGTCGTGGCCGAGTTAAGCCCCGCCCCTCTCAGAAATCGATTTCCCATCAAAATTGGAAAAAGGGGCGTGGCCGAGTTAAGCCCCGCCCCCTCTCAGAAATCGATTTCCCATCAAAATTGGAAAAAGGGGCGTGGCCGAGTTAAGCCCCGCCCCCTCTCAGAAATCGATTTCCCATCAAAATTGGAAAAAGGGGCGTGTCCGAGTTAAGCCCCGCCCCCTCTCAGAAATCGATTTCCCATCAAAATTGGAATAAGGGGCGTGGCCGAGTTAAGCCCCGCCCCCTCTCAGAAATCGATTTCCCATCAAAATTGGAAAAAGGGGCGTGGCCGAGTTAAGCCCCGCCCCCTCTTAGAAATCGATTTCCCATCAAAATTGGAAAAAGGGGCGTGGCCGAGTGAAGCCCCGCCCCCTCTCAGAAATCGATTTCCCATCAAAATTGGAAAAAGGGGCGGGGCCGAGTTAAGCCCCGCCCCCTCTCAGAAATCGATTTCCCATCAAAATTGCAAAAAAGGGGCGTGGCCGAGTTAAGCCCCGCCCCCTCTCAGAAATCGATTTCCCATCAAAATTGGAAAAAGGGGCGTGGCCGAGTTAAGCCCCGCCCCCTCTCAGAAATCGATTTCCCATCAAAATTGGAAAAAGGGGCGTGGCCGAGTTAAGCCCCGCCCCCTCTCAGAAATCGATTTCCCATCAAAATTGGAAAAAGGGGCGTGGCCGAGTGAAGCCCCGCCCCCTCTCAGAAATCGATTTCCCATTAAAATTGGAAAAAGGGGCGTGGCCGAGTTAAGCCCCGCCCCCTCTCAGAAATCGATTTCCCATCAAAATTGGAAAAAGGGGCGTGGCCGGGTTAAGCCCCGCCCCCTCTCAGAAATCGATTTCCCATCTAAATTGGAAAAAGGGGCGTGGCCGAGTGAAGCCCCGCCCCCTCTCAGAAATCGATTTCCCATTAAAATTGGTAAAAGGGGCGTGGCCGAGTTAAGCCCCGCCCCCTCTCAGAAATCGATTTCTCATCAAAATTGGAAAAGGGGGCGTGGCCGAGTTAAGCCCCGCCCCCTCTCAGAAATCGATTTCCCATCAAAATTGGAAAAAGGGGCGTGGCCGAGTTAAGCCCCGCCCCCTCTCAGAAATCGATTTCCCATCAAAATTGGAAAAAAGGGGCGTGGCCGAGTTAAGCCCCGCCCCCTCTCAGAAATCGATTTCCCATCAAAATTGGAAAAAGGGGCGTGGCCGAGTTAAGCCCCGCCCCCTCTCAGAAATCGATTTCCCATCAAAATTGGAAAAAGGGGCGTGGCCGAGTTAAGCCCCGCCCCCTCTCAGAAATCGATTTCCCATCAAAATTGGAAAAAGGGGCGTGGCCGAGTTAAGCCCCGCCCCCTCTCAGAAATCGATTTCCCATCAAAATTGGAAAAACGGGCGTGGCCGAGTTAAGCCCCGCCCCCTCTCAAAAATCGATTTCCCATCAAAATTGGAAAAAGGGGCGTGGCCGAGTTAAGCCCCGCCCCTCTCAGAAATCGATTTCCCATCAAAATTGGAAAAAGGGGCGTGGCCGAGTTAAGTCCCGCCCCCTCTCAGAAATCGATTTCCCATCAAAATTGGAAAAAGGGGCGTGGCCGAGTTAAGCCCCGCCCCTCTCAGAAATCGATTTCCCATCAAAATTGGAAAAAGGGGCGTGGCCGAGTTAAGCTCCGCCCCCTCTTAGAAATCGATTTCCCATGAAAATTGGAAAAAGGGGCGTGGCTGAGTTAAGCCCCGCCCCCTCTCAGAAATCGATTTCCCATCTAAATTGCAAAAACGGGCGTGGCCGAGTTAAGCCCCGCCCCCTCTCAGAAATCGATTTCCCATCAAAATTGGAAAAAGGGGCGTGGCCGAGTTAAGCCCCGCCCCCTCTCAGAAATCGATTTCCCATCAAAATTGGAAAAAGGGGCGTGGCCGAGTGAAGCCCCGCCCCCTCTCAGAAATCGATTTCCCATCAAAATTGGAAAAAGGGCCGTGGCCGAGCTAAGCCCCGCCCCCTCTCAAAAATCGATTTCCCATCAAAATTGGAAAAAGGGGCGTGGCCGAGTTAAGTCCCGCCCCCTCTCAGAAATCGATTTCCCATCAAAATTGGAAAAAGAGCCGTGGCCGAGCTAAGCCCGGCCCCCTCTCAAAAATCGATTTCCCATCAAAATTGGAAAAAGGGGCGTGGCCGAGTTAAGCCCCGCCCCCTCTCAGAAATCGATTTCCCATCAAAACTGGAAAAAGGGGCGTGGCCGAGTTAAGTCCCGCCCCCTCTCAGAAATCGATTTCCCATCAAAATTGGAAAAAGGGGCGTGGCCGAGTTAAGTCCCGCCCCCTCTCAGAAATCGATTTCCCATCAAAATTGGAAAAAGGGGCGTGGCCGAGTGAAGCCCCGCCCCCTCTCAGAAATCGATTTCCCATCAAAATTGGAAAAATTGGCGTGGCCGAGTTAAGCCCCGCCCCCTCTCAGAAATCGATTTCCCATCAAAATTGGAAAAAGGGGCGTGGCCGAGTGAAGCCCCGCCCCCTCTCAGAAATCGATTTCCCATCAAAATTGGAAAAAGGGGCGTGGCCAAGTTAAGCCCCGCCCCTTCTCAGAAATTGATTTCCCATCAAAATTGGAAAAAGGGGCGTGGCCGAGTTAAGCCCCGCCCCCTCTCAGAAATCGATTTCCCATCAAAATTGGAAAAAGGGGCGTGGCCGAGTTAAGCCCCGCCCCCTCTCAGAAATCGATTTCCCATTAAAATTGGAAAAAGGGGCGTGGCCGAGTTAAGCCCCGCCCCCTCTCAGAAATCGATTTCCCATCAAAATTGGAAAAAGGGCGTGGCCGAGTGAAGTCCCGCCCCCTCTCAGAAATCGATTTCCCATCAAAATTGGAAAAAGAGCCGTGGCCGAGCTAAGTCCCGCCCCCTCTCAGAAATCGATTTCCCGTCAAAATTGGAAAAAGGGGCGTGGCCGAGTTAAGCCCCGCCCCCTCTCAGAAATCGATTTCCCATCAAAATTGGAAAAAGGGGCGTGGCCGAGTTAAGCCCCGCCCCTTCTCAGAAATTGATTTCCTATCAAAATTGGAAAAAGGGGCGTGGCCGAGTTAAGCCCCGCCCCCTCTCAGAAATCGATTTCCCATCAAAATTGGAAAAAGGGGCGTGGCCGAGTTAAGCCCCGCCCCCTCTCAGAAATCGATTTCCCATCAAAATTGGAAAAATGGGCGTGGCCGTGTTAAGCCCCGCCCCCTCAGAAATCGATTTCCCATCAAAATTGGAAAAAGGGGCGTGGCCGAGTTAAGGCCGCCCCCTCTCAGAAATCGATTTCCCATCAAAATTGGAAAAAGGGGCGTGGCCGAGTTAAGCCCCGCCCCCTCTCAGACATCGATTTCCCATCAAAATTGGAAAAATTGGCGTGGCCGAGTTAAGCCCCGCCCCCTCTCAGAAATCGATTTCCCATCAATAATTGGAAAAAGGGGCGTGGCCGAGTTAAGCCCCGCCCCCTCTCAGAAATCGATTTCCCATCAAAATTGGAAAAAGGGGCGTGGCCGAGTTAAGCCCCGCCTCCTCTCAGAAATCAATTTCCCATCAAAATTGGAAAAAGGGGCGTGGCCGGGTTAAGCCCCGCCCCCTCTCAGAAATCGATTTCCCATCAAAATTGGAAAAAGGGGCGTGGCCGAGTTAAGTCCGGCCCCCTCTCAGAAATCGATTTCCTATCAAAATTGGAAAAAGGGGCGTGGCCGAGTTAAGTCCCGCCCCCTCTCAGAAATCGATTTCCCATCAAAATTGGAAAAAGGGGCGTGGCCGAGTGAAGCCCCGCCCCCTCTCAGAAATCGATTTCCCATCAAAATTGGAAAAAGGGCCGTGGCCGAGCTAAGCCCCGCCCCCTCTCAAAAATCGATTTCCTATCAAAATTGGAAAAAGGGGCGTGGCCGAGTTAAGCCCCGCCCCCTCTCAGAAATCGATTTCCCATCAAAATTGGAAAAAGGGGCGTGGCCGAGTTAAGCCCCGCCCCCTCTCAGAAATCGATTTCCCATCAAAATTGGAAAAAGGGGCGTGGCCGAGTGAAGCCCCGCCCCCTCTCAGAAATCGATTTCCCATCAAAATTGGAAAAAGGGGCGTGGCCGAGTTAAGCGCCGCCCCTTCTCAGAAATCGATTTCCCATCAAAATTGGAAAAATGGGCGTGGCCGAGTTAAGCCCCGCCCCCTCTCAGAAATCGATTTCCCATCAAAATTGGAAAAAGGGGCGTGGCCGAGTTAAGTCCCGCCCCCTCAGAAATCGATTTCCCATCAAAATTGGAAAAAGGGGCGTGGCCGAGTGAAGCCCCGCCCCCTCTCAGAAATCGATTTCCCATCAAAATTGGAAAAAGGGGCGTGGCCGAGTTAAGCGCCGCCCCTTCTCAGAAATCGATTTCCCATCAAAATTGGAAAAAGGGGCGTGGCCGAGTTAAGCCCCGCCCCCTCTCAGAAATCGATTTCCCATCAAAATTGGAAAAAGGGGCGTGGCCGAGTTAAGACCCGCCCCCTGTCAAAAATCGATTTCCCATCAAAATTGGAAAAAGGGGCGTGGCCGAGTTAAGTCCCGCCCCCTCTCAGAAATCGATTTCCCATCAAAATTGGAAAAAGGGGCGTGGCCGAGTTAAGTCCCGCCCCCTCTCAGAAATCGATTTCCCATCAAAATTGGAAAAAGGGGCGTGGCCGAGTTAAGCCACGCCCCCTCTCAGAAATCGATTTCCCATCAAAATTGGAAAAAGGGGCGTGGCCGTGTTAAGCCCCGCCCCCTCTCAGAAATCGATTTCCCCTCAAAATTGGAAAAAGGGGCGTGACCGAGTTAAGCCCCGCCCCCTCTCAGAAATCGATTTCCCATCAAAATTGGAAAAAGGGGCGTGGCCGAGTGAAGCCCCGCCTCCTCTCAGAAATCAATTTCCCATCAAAATTGGAAAAAGGGGCGTGGCCGAGTTAAGCCCCGCCCCCTCCAGAAATCGATTTCAAATCAAAATTGGAAAAAGGGGAGTGGCCGAGTTAAGCCCCGCCCCCTCTCAGAAATCGATTTCCCATCAAAATTGGAAAAAAGTGCGTGGCCGAGTTAAGCCCCGCCCCCTCTCAGACATCGATTTCCCATCAAAATTGGAAAAAGGGGCGTGGCCGAGTTAAGCCCCGCCCCCTCTCAGAAATCGATTTCCCATCAAAAATTGGAAAAAGGGGCGTGGCCGAGTTAAGCCCCGCCCCCTCTCAGAAATCGATTTCCCATCAAAATTGGAAAAAGGGGCGTGGTCGAGTGAAGCCCCGCCCCCTCTCAGAAATCGATTTCCCATTAAAATTGGAAAAAGGGGCGTGGCCGAGTTAAGCCCCGCCCCCTCTCAGAAATCGATTTCCCATCAAAATTGGAAAAAGGGGCGTGGCCGAGTTAAGCCCCGCCCCCTCTCAGAAATCGATTTCCCATCAAAATTGGAAAAATGGGCGTGGCCGTGTTAAGCCCCGCCCCCTCAGAAATCGATTTCCCATCAAAATTGGAAAAAGGGGCGTGGCCGAGTTAAGGCCGCCCCCTCTCAGAAATCGATTTCCCATCAAAATTGGAAAAAGGGGCGTGGCCGAGTTAAGCCCCGCCCCCTCTCAGAAATCGATTTCCCATCAAAATTAGAAAAAGGGGCGTGGCCGAGTTAAGCCCCGCCCCCTCTCAGAAATCGATTTCCCATCAAAATTTGAAAAATGGGCGTGGCCGAGTTAAGCCCCGCCCCCTCTCAGAAATCGATTTCCCATCAAAATTGGAAAAAGGGGCGTGGCCGAGTTAAGCCCCGCCCCCTCTCAGAAATCGATTTCCCATCAAAATTGGAAAAAGGGGCGTGGCCGGGTTAAGCCCCGCCCCCTCTCAGAAATCGATTTCCCATCAAAATTGGAAAAAGGGGCGTGGCCGAGTTAAGCCCCGCCCCCTCTCAGAAATCGATTTCCGATCCAAATTGGAAAAAGGGGCGTGGCCGAGTTAAGCCCCGCCCCTCTCAGAAATCGATTTCCCATCAAAATTGGAAAAAGGGGCGTGGCCGAGTTAAGCCCCGCCCCCTCTCAGAAATCGATTTCCCATCAAAATTGGAAAAAGCGGCGTGGCCGAATTAAGCCCTGCCTCCTCTCAGAAATCGATTTCCCATCAAAATTGGAAAAAGGGGCGTGGCCGAGTTAAGCCCCGCCCCCTCTCAGAAATCGATTTCCCATCAAAATTGGAAAAAGGGGCGTGGCCGAGTTAAGCCCCGCCCCCTCTCAGAAATCGATTTCCCATCAAAATTGGAAAAAGGGGCGTGGCCGAGTTAAGCCCCGACCCCTCTCAGAAATCGATTTCCCATCAAAATTGGAAAAAGGAGCGTGACCGAGTTAAGCCCCGCCCCCTCTCAGAAATCGATTTCCCATCAAAATTGGAAAAAGGGGCGTGGCCGAGTTAAGCCCCGCCCCTCTCAGAAATCAATTTCCCATCAAAATTGGAAAAAGGGGAGTGGCCGAGTTAAGCCCCGCCCCCTCTCAGAAATCGATTTCCCATCAAAATTGGAAAAAGGGGCGTGGCCGTGTTAAGCCCCGCCCCCTCAGAAATCGATTTCCCATCAAAATTGGAAAAAGGGGCGTGGCCGAGTTAAGCGCCGCCCCCTCTCAGAAATCGATTTCCCATCAAAATTGGAAAAAGGGGCGTGGCCGAGTTAAGCCCCGCCCCCTCTCAGACATCGATTTCCCATCAAAATTGGAAAAAGGGGCGTGGCCGAGTTAAGCCCCGCCCCCTCTCAGAAATCGATTTCCCATCAAAAATTGGAAAAAGGGGCGTGGCCGAGTTAAGCCCCGCCCCCTCTCAGAAATCAATTTCCCATCAAAATTGGAAAAAGGGGCGTGGCCGAGTTAAGCCCCGCCCCCTCTCAGAAATCGATTTCCCATCAAAATTGGAAAAAGGGGCGTGGCCGAGTGAAGCCCCGCCCCCTCTCAGAAATCGATTTCCCATCAAAATTGGAAAAAGGGGCGTGGCCGAGTTAAGCGCCGCCCCTTCTCAGAAATCGATTTCCCATCAAAATTGAAAAAACGGGCGTGGCCGAGTTAAGCCCCGCCTTTCTCAGAAATCGATTTCCCATCAAAATTGGAAAAAGGGGCGTGGCCGAGTTAAGCCCCGCCCCCTCTCAGAAATCGATTTCCCATCAAAAATTGGAAAAAGGGGCGTGGCCGAGTTAAGCCCCGCCCCCTCTCAGAAATCAATTTCCCATCAAAATTGGAAAAAGGGGCGTGGCCGAGTTAAGCCCCGCCCCTTGTCAGAAATTGATGTCCCATCAAAATTGGAAAAAGGGGCGTGGCCGAGTTAAGCCCCGCCCCCTCTCAGAAATCGATTTCCCATCAAAATTAGAATAAGGGGCGTGGCCGAGTTAAGCCCCGCCCCCTCTCAGAAATCGATTTCCCATCAAAATTGGAAAAAGGGGCGTGGCCGAGTTAAGCCCCGCCCCCTCTCAGAAATCGATTTCTCATCAAAATTAGAAAAAGGGGCGTGGCCGAGTTAAGCCCCGCCCCCTCTCAGAAATCGATTTCCCATCAAAATTGGAAAAAGGGGCGTGGCCAAGTTAAGCCATGCCCCCTCAGAAATCGATTTCCCATCAAAATTGGAAAAAGGGGCGTGGCCGAGTTAAGCCCCGCCCCCTCTCAGAAATCGATTTCCCATCAAAATTGGAAAAAGGGGCGTGGCCGAGTTAAGCCCCGCCCCCTCAGACATGGATTTCCCATCAAAATTGGAAAAAGGGGCGTGGCCGAGTTAAGCCCCGCCCCCTCTCAGAAATCGATTTCCCATCAAAAATTGGAAAAAGGGGCGTGGCCGAGTTAAGCCCCGCCCCCTCTCAGAAATCGATTTCCCATCAAAATTGGAAAAAGGGGCGTGGCCGAGTTAAGCCCCGCCTCCTCTCAGAAATCAATTTCCCATCAAAATTGGAAAAAGGGGCGTGGCCGAGTTAAGCCCCGCCCCTTCTCAGAAATCGATTTCCCATCAAAATTGGAAAAAGGGGCGTGGCCGAATTAAGCCCCGCCTCCTCTCAGAAATCAATTTCCCATCAAAATTGGAAAAAGGGGCGTGGCCGAGTTAAGCCCCGCCCCCTCTCAGAAATCGATTTCCCATCAAAATTGGAAAAAGGGGCGTGGCCGAGTTAAGCCCCGCCCCCTCTCAGAAATCGATTTCCCATCAAAATTGGAAAAAGGGGCGTGGCCGAGTTAAGCCCCGCCCCCTCTCAGAAATCGATTTCCCATCAAAATTGGAAAAAGGGGCGTGGCCGAGTTAAGCCCCGCCCCCTCTCAGAAATCAATTTCCCATCAAAACTGGAAAAAGGGGCGTGGCCGAGTTAAGCCCCGCTCCCTCCCAGAAATCGATTTCCCATCAAAATTGGATAAAGGGGCGTGGCCGAGTTAAGTCCCGCCCCCTCTCAGAAATCGATTTCCCATCAAAATTGGAAAAAGGGGCGTGGCCGAGTGAAGCCCCGCCCCCTCTCAGAAATCGATTTCCCATCAAAATTGGAAAAAGGGGCGTGGCCGAGTTAAGCCCCGCCCCCTGTCAAAAATCGATTTCCCATCAAAATTGGAAAAAGGAGCGTGGCCGAGTTAAGTCCCGCCCCCTCTCAGAAATCGATTTCCCATCAAAATTGGAAAAAGGGGCGTGGCCGAGTTAAGTCCCGCCCCCTCTCAGAAATCGATTTCCCATCAAAATTGGAAAAAGGGGCGTGGCCGAGTTAAGCCACGCCCCCTCTCAGAAATCGATTTCCCATCAAAATTGGAAAAAAGGGCGTGGCCGTGTTAAGCCCCGCCCCCTCTCAGAAATCGATTTCCCCTCAAAATTGGAAAAAGGGGCGTGACCGAGTTAAGCCCCGCCCCCTCTCAGAAATCGATTTCCCATCAAAATTGGAAAAAGGGGCGTGGCCGAGTGAAGCCCCGCCTCCTCTCAGAAATCAATTTCCCATCAAAATTGGAAAAAGGGGCGTGGCCGAGTTAAGCCCCGCCCCCTCCAGAAATCGATTTCAAATCAAAATTGGAAAAAGGGGAGTGGCCGAGTTAAGCCCCGCCCCCTCTCAGAAATCGATTTCCCATCAAAATTGGAAAAAAGTGCGTGGCCGAGTTAAGCCCCGCCCCCTCTCAGACATCGATTTCCCATCAAAATTGGAAAAAGGGGCGTGGCCGAGTTAAGCCCCGCCCCCTCTCAGAAATCGATTTCCCATCAAAAATTGGAAAAAGGGGCGTGGCCGAGTTAAGCCCCGCCCCCTCTCAGAAATCGATTTCCCATCAAAATTGGAAAAAGGGGCGTGGTCGTGTTAAGCCCCGCCCCCTCTCAGAAATCGATTTCCCATCAAAATTAGAAAAAGGGGCGTGGCCGAGTTAAGCCCCGCCCCCTCTCAGAAATCGATTTCCCATCAAAATTGGAAAAAGGGGCGTGGCCGAGTTAAGCCCCGCCCCCTCTCAGAAATCGATTTCCCATCAAAATTGGAAAAATGGGCGTGGCCGTGTTAAGCCCCGCCCCCTCAGAAATCGATTTCCCATCAAAATTGGAAAAAGGGGCGTGGCCGAGTTAAGCCCCGCCTCCTCTCAGAAATCAATTTCCCATCAAAATTGGAAAAAGGGGCGTGGCCGAGTTAAGCCCCGCCCCCTCTCAGAAATCGATTTCCCATCAAAATTGGAAAAGGGGGCGTGGCCGAGTTAAGCCCCGCCCCCTCTCAGAAATCGATTTCCCATCAAAATTGGAAAAAGGGGCGTGGCCGAGTGAAGCCCCGCCCCCTCTCAGAAATCGATTTCCCATCAAAATTGGAAAAAGGGCCGTGGCCGAGCTAAGCCCCGCCCCCTCTCAAAAATCGATTTCCCATCAAAATTGGAAAAAGGGGCGTGGCCGAGTTAAGCCCCGCCCCCTCTCAGAAATCGATTTCCCATCAAAATTGGAAAAAGGGGCATGGCCGAGTTAAGTCCCGCCCCCTCTCAGAAATCGATTTCCCATCAAAATTGGAAAAAGGGGCGTGGCCGAGTTAAGCCTCGCCTCCTCTCAGAAATCGATTTCCCATCAAAATTGGAAAAAGGGGCGTGACCGAGTTAAGCCCCGCCCCTTCTCAGAAATCGATTTCCCATCAAAATTGGAAAAAGGGGCGTGGCCGAGTGAAGCCCCGCCTCCTCTCAGAAATCAATTTCCCATCAAAATTGGAAAAAGGGGAGTGGCCGAGTTAAGCCCCGCCCCTTCTCAGAAATTGATTTCCCATCAAAATTGGAAAAAGGGGCGTGGCCGAGTTAAGCCCCGCCCCCTTTCAGACATCGATTTCCCATCAAAATTGGGAAAAGGGGCGTGGCCGAGTTAAGCCCCGCCCCTCTCAGAAATCGATTTCCCATCAAAATTGGAAAAACGGGCGTGGCCGAGTTAAGCCCCGCCCCCTCTCAGAAATCGATTTCCCATCAAAATTGGAAAAAGGGGCGTGGCCGTGTTAAGCCCCGCCCCCTCTCAGAAATCGATTTCCCATCAAATTTGGAAAAAGGGGCGTGGCCGAGTTAAGCCCCGCCCCCTCTCAGAAATCGATTTCCCATCAAAATTGGAAAAAGGGGCGTGGCCGAGTTAAACCCCGCCTCCTCTCAGAAATCAATTTCCCTTCAAAATTGGAAAAAGGGGCGTGGCCGAGTTAAGCCCCACCCCCTCTCAGAAATCGATTTCCCATCAAAATTGGAAAAAGAGCCGTGGCCGAGCTAAGCCCCGCTCCCTCTCAAAAATCGATTTCCCATCAAAATTGGAAAAAGGGGCGTGGCCGAGCTAAGCCCCGCTCCCTCTCAAAAAGTGGACGAGTTAAGCCCCGCCCCCTCTCAGAAATCGATTTCCCATCAAAATTGGAAAAAGGGGCGTGGCCGAGTTAAGCCCCGCCCCCTCTCAGAAATCGATTTCCCATCAAAATTGGAAAAAGGGGCGTGGCTGAGTTAAGCCCCGCCCCCTCTCAGAAATCGATTTCCCATCAAAATTGGAAAAAGGGGCGTGGCCGAGTGAAGCCCCGCCCCCTCTCAGAAATCAATTTCCCATTAAAATTGGAAAAAGGGGCGTGGCCGAGTTAAGCCCCGCCCCCTCTCAGAAATCGATTTCCCATCAAAATTGGAAAAAGGGGCGTGGCCGAGTTAAGCCCCGCCCCCTCTCAGAAATCGATTTCCCATCAAAATTGGAAAAATGGGCGTGGCCGAGTTAAGCGCCGCCCCTCTCAGAAATCGTTTTCCCATTAAAATTGGAAAAAGGGGCGTGGCCGAGTTAAGCCCCGCCCCCTCTCAGAAATCGATTTCCCATCAAAATTGGAAAAAGGGGCGTGGCCGAGTTAAGTCCCGCCCCCTCAGAAATCGATTTCCCATCAAAATTGGAAAAAGGGGCGTGGCCGAGTTAAGCCCCGCCTCCTCTCAGAAATCAATTTCCCATCAAAATTGGAAAAAGGGGCGTGGCCGAGTTAAGCCCCGCCCCCTCTCAGAAATCGATTTCCCATCAAACTTGGAAAAAGGGGCGTGGCCGAGTTAAGTCCCGCCCCCTCTCAGAAATCGATTTCCCATCAAAATTGGAAAAAGGGGCGTGGCCGAGTGAAGCCCCGCCCCCTCTCAGAAATCGATTTCCCATCAAAATTGGAAAAAGGGCCGTGGCCGAGCTAAGCCCCGCCCCCTCTCAAAAATCGATTTCCCATCAAAATTGGAAAAAGGGGCGTGGCCGAGTTAAGCCCCGCCCCCTCTCAGACATCGATTTCCCATCAAAATTGGAAAAAGGGGCGTGGCCGAGTTAAGCCCCGCCCCTCTCAGAAATCGATTTCCCATCAAAAATTGGAAAAAGGGGCGTGGCCGGGTTAAGCCCCGCCCCTCTCAGAAATCGATTTCCCATCTAAATTGGAAAAAGGGGCGTGGCCGAGTGAAGCCCCGCCCCCTCTCAGAAATCGATTTCCCATTAAAATTGGAAAAAGGGGCGTGTCCGAGTTAAGCCCCGCCCCCTCTCAGACATCGATTTCCCATCAAAATTGGAAAAAGGGGCGTGGCCGAGTTAAGCCCCGCCCCCTCTCAGAAATCGATTTCCCATCAAAAATTGGAAAAAGGGGCGTGGCCGAGTTAAGCCCCGCCCCCTCTCAGAAATCGATTTCCCATCAAAATTGGAAAAAGGGGCGTGGCCGAGTTAAGCCCCGCCCCCTCTCAGAAATCGATTTCCCATCAAAATTGGAAAAAGGGGCGTGGCCGAGTGAAGCCCCGCCCCCTCTCAGAAATCGATTTCCCATCAAAATTGGAAAAAGGGGCGTGGCCGAGTTAAGCCCCGCCCCCTCTCAGAAATCGATTTCCCATCAAAATTGGAAAAAGGGGCGTGGCCGAGTTAAGCCCCGCCCCCTCTCAGAAATCGATTTCCCATCAAAATTGGAAAAAGGGGCGTGGCCGAGTTAAGCCCCGCCCCCTCTCAGAAATCGATTTCCCATCAAAATTGGAAAATGGGGCGTGGCCGAGTTAAGCCCCGCCCCCTCTCAGAAATCGATTTCCCATTAAAATTGGAAAAAGGGGCGTGGCCGAGTTAAGCCCCGCCCCCTCTCAGAAATCGATTTCCCATCAAAATTGGAAAAAGGGGCGTGGCCGAGTTAAGCCCCGCCCCCTCTCAGAAATCGATTTCCCATCAAAATTGGAAAAAGGGGCGTGGCCGAGTGAAGCCCCGCCCCCTCTCAGAAATCGATTTCCCATCAAAATTGGAAAAAGGGCCGTGGCCGAGCTAAGCCCCGCCCCCTCTCAAAAATCGGTTTCCCATCAAAATTGGAAAAAGGGGCGTGGCCGAGTTAAGCCCCGCCCCCTCTCAGACATCGATTTCCCATCAAAATTGGAAAAAGGGGCGTGGCCGAGTTAAGCCCCGCCCCTCTCAGAAATCGATTTCCCATCAAAAATTGGAAAAAGGGGCGTGACCGAGTTAAGCCCCGCCCCCTCTCAGAAATCGATTTCCCATCAAAATTGGAAAAAGGGGCGTGGCCGTGTTAAGCCCCGCCCCCTCTCAGAAATCGATTTCCCATCAAATTTGGAAAAAGGGGCGTGGCCGAGTTAAGCCCCGCCCCCTCTCAGAAATCGATTTCCCATCAAAATTGGAAAAAGGGGCGTGGCCGAGTTAAGTCCCGCCCCCTCTCAGAAATCGATTTCCCATCAAAATTGGAAAAAGGGGCGTGGCCGAGTTAAGCCCCGCCCCCTCTCAGAAATCGATTTCCCATTAAAATTGGAAAAAGGGGCGTGGCCGAGTTAAGCCCCGCCCCCTCTCAGAAATCGATTTCCCATCAAAATTGGAAAATGGGGCGTGGCCGAGTTAAGCCCCGCCCCCTCTCAGAAATCGATTTCCCATTAAAATTGGAAAAAGGGGCGTGGCCGAGTTAAGCCCCGCCCCCTCTCAGAAATCGATTTCCCATCAAAATTGGAAAAAGGGGCGTGGCCGAGTTAAGCCCCGCCCCCTCTCAGAAATCGATTTCCCATCAAAATTGGAAAAAGGGGCGTGGCCGAGTTAAGCCCCGCCCCCTCTCAGAAATCGATTTCCCATCAAAATTGGAAAAAGGGGCGTGGCCGAGTTAAGCCCCGCCCCCTCTCAGAAATCGATTTCCCATCAAAATTGGAAAATGGGGCGTGGCCGAGTTAAGCCCCGCCCCCTCTCAGAAATCGATTTCCCATTAAAATTGGAAAAAGGGGCGTGGCCGAGTTAAGCCCCGCCCCCTCTCAGAAATCGATTTCCCATCAAAATTGGAAAAAGGGGCGTGGCCGAGTTAAGCCCCGCCCCCTCTCAGAAATCGATTTCCCATCAAAATTGGAAAAAGGGGCGTGGCCGAGTTAAGCCCCGCCCCCTCTCAGAAATCGATTTCCCATCAAAATTGGAAAAAGGGGCGTGGCCGAGTGAAGCCCCGCCCCCTCTCAGAAATCGATTTCCCATCAAAATTGGAAAAAGGGCCGTGGCCGAGCTAAGCCCCGCCCCCTCTCAAAAATCGATTTCCCATCAAAATTGGAAAAAGGGGCGTGGCCGAGTTAAGCCCCGCCCCCTCTCAGACATCGATTTCCCATCAAAATTGGAAAAAGGGGCGTGGCCGAGTTAAGCCCCGCCCCTCTCAGAAATCGATTTCCCATCAAAAATTGGAAAAAGGGGCGTGGCCGAGTTAAGCCCCGCCCCCTCTCAGAAATCGATTTCCCATCAAAATTGGAAAAAGGGGCGTGGCCGTGTTAAGCCCCGCCCCCTCTCAGAAATCGATTTCCCATCAAATTTGGAAAAAGGGGCGTGGCTGAGTTAAGCCCCGCCCCCTCTCAGAAATCGATTTCCCATCAAAATTGGAAAAAGGGGCGTGGCCGAGTTAAGTCCCGCCCCCTCTCAGAAATCGATTTCCCATCAAAATTGGAAAAAGGGGCGTGGCCGAGTTAAGCCCCGCCCCCTCTCAGAAATCGATTTCCCATCAAAATTGGAAAAAGGGGCGTGGCCGAGTTAAGCCCCGCCCCCTCTCAGAAATCGATTTCCCATCAAAATTGGAAAATGGGGCGTGGCCGAGTTAAGCCCCGCCCCCTCTCAGAAATCGATTTCCCATTAAAATTGGAAAAAGGGGCGTGGCCGAGTTAAGCCCCGCCCCCTCTCAGAAATCGATTTCCCATCAAAATTGGAAAAAGGGGCGTGGCCGAGTTAAGCCCCGCCCCCTCTCAGAAATCGATTTCCCATCAAAATTGGAAAAAGGGGCGTGGCCGAGTTAAGCCCCGCCCCCTCTCAGAAATCGATTTCCCATCAAAATTGGAAAAATGGGCGTGGCCGAGTTAAGTCCCGCCCCCTCAGAAATCGATTTCCCGTCAAAATTGGAAAAAGGGGCGTGGCCGAGTTAAGCCCCGCCTCCTCTCAGAAATCAATTTCCCATCAAAATTGGAAAAAGGGGCGTGGCCGAGTTAAGCCCCGCCCCCTCTCAGAAATCGATTTCCCATCAAACTTGGAAAAAGGGGCGTGGCCGAGTTAAGTCCCGCCCCCTCTCAGAAATCGATTTCCCATCAAAATTGGAAAAAGGGGCGTGGCCGAGTGAAGCCCCGCCCCCTCTCAGAAATCGATTTCCCATCAAAATTGGAAAAAGGGGCGTGGCCGAGTTAAACCCCGCCTCCTCTCAGAAATCAATTTCCCATCAAAATTGGAAAAAGGGGCGTGGCCGAGTTAAGCCCCGCCCCCTCTCAGAAATCGATTTCCCATCAAAATTGGAAAAAGGGGCGTGGCCGAGTTAAGTCCCGCCCCCTCTCAGAAATCGATTTCCCATCAAAATTGGAAAAAGAGCCGTGGCCGAGCTAAGCCCCGCCCCCTCTCAAAAAGTGGACGAGTTAAGCCCCGCCCCCTCTCAGAAATCGATTTCCCATCAAAATTGGAAAAAGGGGCGTGGCCGAGTTAAGTCCCGCCCCCTCTCAGAAATCGATTTCCCATCAAAATTGGAAAAAGGGGCGTGGCCGAGTTAAGCCCCGCCCCCTCTCAGAAATCGATTTCCCATCAAAATTGGAAAAAAAGGCGTGGCTGAGTTAAGCCCCGCCCCCTCTCAGAAATCGATTTCCCATCAAAATTGGAAAAAGGGGCGTGGCCGAGTGAAGCCCCGCCCCCTCTCAGAAATCGATTTCCCATTAAAATTGGAAAAAGGGGCGTGGCCGAGTTAAGCCCCGCCCCCTCTCAGAAATCGATTTCCCATCAAAATTGGAAAAAGGGGCGTGGCCGAGTTAAGCCCCGCCCCCTCTCAGAAATCGATTTCCCATCAAAATTGGAAAAATGGGCGTGGCCGAGTTAAGCGCCGCCCCCTCTCAGAAATCGTTTTCCCATTAAAATTGGAAAAAGGGGCGTGGCCGAGTTAAGCCCCGCCCCCTCTCAGAAATCGATTTCCCATCAAAATTGGAAAAAGGGGCGTGGCCGAGTTAAGTCCCGCCCCCTCTCAGACATCGATTTCCCATCAAAATTGGAAGAAGGGGCGTGGCCGAGTTAAGCCCCGCCCCCTCTCAGAAATCGATTTGCCATCAAAATTGGAAAAAGGGGCGTGGCCGAGTTAAGCCCCGCCCCCTCTCAGAAATCGATTTCCCATAAAAATTGGAAAAAGGGGCGTGGCCGAGTCAAGCCCCGCCCCCTCTCAGAAATCGATTTCCCATCAAAATTGGAAAAAGGGGCGTGGCCGAGTTAAGCCCCGCCCCCTCTCAGAAATCGATTTCCCATCAAAATTGGAAAAAGGGGCGTGGCCGAGCTAAGCCCCGCCCCCTCTCAAAAATCGATTTCCCATCAAAATTGGAAAAAGGGGCGTGGCCGAGTTAAGCCCCGCCCCCTCTCAGAAATCGATTTGCCATCAAAATTGGAAAAAGGGGCGTGGCAGAGTTAAGCCCCGCCCCCTCTCAGAAATCGATTTCCCATCAAAATTGGAAAAAGGGGCGTGGCCGAGTTAAGCCCCGCCCCCTCTCAGACATCGATTTCCCATCAAAATTGGAAAAAGGGGCGTGGCCGAGCTAAGCCCCGCCCCCTCTCAAAAATCGATTTCCCATCAAAATTGGAAAAAGGGGCGTGGCCGAGTTAAGCCCCGCCCCCTCTCAGAAATCGATTTCCCATCAAAATTGGAAAAAGGGGCGTGGCCGAGTTAAGTCCCGCCCCCTCAGAAATCGATTTCCCATCAAAATCGGAAAAAGGGGCGTGGCCGAGTTAAGCCCCGCCTCCTCTCAGAAATCAATTTCCCATCAAAATTGGAAAAAGGGGCGTGGCCGAGTTAAGCCCCGCCCCCTCTCAGAAATCGATTTCCCATCAAACTTGGAAAAAGGGGCGTGGCCGAGTTAAGTCCCGCCCCCTCTCAGAAATCGATTTCCCATCAAAATTGGAAAAAGGGGCGTGGCCGAGTGAAGCCCCGCCCCCTCTCAGAAATCGATTTCCCATCAAAATTGGAAAAAGGGGCGTGGCCGAGTTAAGCCCCGCCCCCTCTCAGAAATCGATTTCTCATCAAAATTGGAAAAATGGGCGTGGCCGAGTTAAGCCCCGCCCCCTCTCAGAAATCGATTTCCCATCAAAATTGGAAAAAGGGGCGTGGCCGAGTTAAGTCCCGCCCCCTCAGAAATCGATTTCCCATCTAAATTGGAAAAAGGGGCGTGGCCGAGTTAAGCCCCGCCTCCTCTCAGAAATCAATTTCCCATCAAAATTGGAAAAAGGGGCGTGGCCGAGTTAAGCCCCGCCCCCTCTCAGAAATCGATTTCCCATCAAACTTGGAAAAAGGGGCGTGGCCGAGTTAAGTCCCGCCCCCTCTCAGAAATCGATTTCCCATCAAAATTGGAAAAAGGGGCGTGGCCGAGTGAAGCCCCGCCCCCTCTCAGAAATCGATTTCCCATCAAAATTGGAAAAAGGGCCGTGGCCGAGCTAAGCCCCGCCCCCTCTCAAAAATCGATTTCCCATCAAAATTGGAAAAAGGGGCGTGGCCGAGTTAAGCCCCGCCCCCTCTCAGACATCGATTTCCCATCAAAATTGGAAAAAGGGGCGTGGCCGAGTTAAGCCCCGCCCCTCTCAGAAATCGATTTCCCATCAAAAATTGGAAAAAGGGGCGTGGCCGAGTTAAGCCCCGCCCCCTCTCAGAAATCGATTTCCCATCAAAATTGGAAAAAGGGCGTGGCCGAGTGAAGCCCCGCCCCCTCTCAGAAATCGATTTCCCATCAAAATTGGAAAAATGGGCGTGGCCGAGTTAAGCGCCGCCCCCTCTCAGAAATCGTTTTCCCATTAAAATTGGAAAAAGGGGCGTGGCCGAGTTAAGCCCCGCCCCCTCTCAGAAATCGATTTCCCATCAAAATTGGAAAAAGGGGCGTGGCCGAGTTAAGTCCCGCCCCCTCTCAGACATCGATTTCCCATCAAAATTGGAAAAAGGGGCGTGGCCGAGTTAAGCCCCGCCCCCTCTCAGAAATCGATTTCCCATCAAAATTGGAAAAAGGGGCGTGGCCGAGTTAAGCCCCGCCCCCTCTCAGAAATCGATTTCCCATCAAAATTGGAAAAAGGGGCGTGGCCGAGTTAAGCCCCGCCCCCTCTCAGAAATCGATTTCCCATCAAAATTGGAAAAAGGGGCGTGGCCGAGTTAAGCCCCCCCCCCTTCTCAGAAATCGATTTCCCATCAAAATTGGAAAAAGTGGCGTGGCCGAGTTAAGCCCCGCCCCTTCTCAGAAATCGATTTCCCATCAAAATTGGAAAAAGGGGCGTGGCCGAGTTAAGCCCCGCCCCCTCTCAGAAATCGATTTCCCATCAAAATTGGAAAAAGGGGCGTGGCCGAGTTAAACCCCGCCTCATCTCAGAAATCAATTTCCCATCAAAATTGGAAAAAGGGGCGTGGCCGAGTTAAGCCCCGCCCCCTCTCAGAAATCGATTTCCCATCAAAATTGGAAAAAGGGGCGTGGCCGAGTTAAGCCCCCCCCCCCTTCTCAGAAATCGATTTCCCATCAAAATTGGAAAAAGGGGCGTGGCCGAGTTAAGCCCCGCCCCCTCTCAGAAATCGATTTCCCATCAAAATTGGAAAAAGGGGCGTGGCCGAGTTAAACCCCGCCTCATCTCAGAAATCAATTTCCCATCAAAATTGGAAAAAGGGGCGTGACCGAGTTAAGCCCCGCCCCCTCTCAGAAATCGATTTCCCATCAAAATTGGAAAAAGGGGCGTGGCCGAGTTAAGCCCCGCCCCCTCTCAGACATCGATTTCCCATCAAAATTGGAAAAAGGGGCGTGGCCGAGTTAAGCCCCGCCCCCTCTCAGAAATCGATTTCCCATCAAAATTGGAAAAAGGGGCGTGGCCGAGTTAAGTCCCGCCCCCTCTCAGACATCGATTTCCCATCAAAATTGGAAAAAGGGGCGTGGCCGAGTTAAGCCCCGCCCCCTCTCAGAAATCGATTTCCCATCAAAATTGGAAAAAGGGGCGTGGCCGAGTTAAGCCCCGCCCCCTCTCAGAAATCGATTTCCCATCAAAATTGGAAAAAGGGGCGTGGCCGAGTTAAGCCCCGCCCCCTCTCAGAAATCGATTTCCCATCAAAATTGGAAAAAGGGGCGTGGCCGAGTTAAGCCCCGCCCCCTCTCAGAAATCGATTTCCCATCAAAATTGGAAAAATGGGTGTGGCCGTGTTAAGCTCCGCGCCCTCAGAAATCGATTTCCCATCAAAATTGGAAAAAGGGGCGTGGCCGAGTTAAGCCCCGCCCCCTCTCAGAAATCGATTTCCCATCAAAATTGGAAAAAGGGGCGTGGCCGAGTTAAGCCCCGCCCCCTCTCAGAAATCGATTTCCCATCAAAATTGGAAAAAGGGGCGTGGCCGAGTTAAGCCCCGCCCCCTCTCAGAAATCGATTTTCCATCAAAATTGGAAAAAGGGGCGGGGCCGAGTAAAGCCCCGCTCCCTCTCAGAAATCGATTTCCCATCAAAAATTGGAAAAAGGGGCGTGGCCGAGTTAAGCCCCGCCCCCTCTCAGAAATCGATTTCCCATCAAAATTGGAAAAAGGGGCGTGGCAGAGTTAAGTCCCGCCCCCTCTCAGAAATCGATTTCGCATCAAAATTGGAAAAAGGGGCGTGGCCGAGTGAAGCCCCGCCCCCTCTCAGAAATCGATTTCCCATCAAAATTGGAAAAAGGGGCGTGGCCGAGTTAAGCCCCGCCCCCTCTCAGAAATCGATTTCCCATCAAAATTGGAAAAAGGGGCGTGTTCAAGTTAAGCCACGGCCTCTCTCAGAAATCGATTTCCCATCAAAATTGGAAAAAGGGGCGTGGCCGAGTGAAGCCCCGCCCCCTCTCAGAAATCGATTTCCCATCAAAATTGGAAAAAGGGGCGTGGCCGAGTTAAGCCCCGCCCCCTCTCAGAAATCGATTTCCCATCAAAATTGGAAAAAGGGGCGTGTCCGAGTTAAGCCCCGCCCCTCTCAGAAATCGATTTCCCATCAAAATTGGAAAAAGGGGCGGGGCCGAGTTAAGCCCCGCCCCCTCTCAGAAATCGATTTCCCATCAAAATTGGAAAAAGGGGCGTGGCCGAGTTAAGCCCCGCCCCCTCTCAGAAATCGATTTCCCATCAAAATTGGAAAAAGGGGCGTGGCCGAGTTAAGCCCCGCCCCCTCTCAGAAATCGATTTCCCATTAAAATTGGAAAAAGGGGCGTGGCCGAGTTAAGCCCCGCCCCCTCTCAGAAATCGATTTCCCATCAAAATTGGAAAAAGGGGCGTGGCCGGGTTAAGCCCCGCCCCCTCTCAGAAATCGATTTCCCATCTAAATTGGAAAAAGGGGCGTGGCCGTGTTAAGCCCCGCCCCCTCTCAGAAATCGATTTCCCATCAAAATTGGAAAAAGGGGCGTGACCGAGTGAAGCCCCGCCCCCTCTCAGAAATCGATTTCGCATCAAAATTGGAAAAAGGGGCGTGGCCGAGTGAAGCCCCGCCCCCTCTTAGAAATCGATTTCCCATCAAAATTAGAAAAAGGGGCGTGGCCGAGTTAAGCCCCGCCCCCTCTCAGAAATCGATTTCCCATCAAAATTGGAAAAAGGGGCGTGGCCGAGTTAAGCCCCGCCCCCTCTCAGAAATCGATTTCCCATCAAAATTGGAAAAAGGGGCGTGGCCGAGTGAAGCCCCGCCCCCTCTCAGAAATCGATTTCCCATTAAAATTGGAAAAAGGGGCGTGGCCGAGTTAAGCCCCGCCCCCTCTCAGAAATCGATTTCCCATCAAAATTAGAAAAAGGGGCATGGCCGAGTTAAGCCCCGCCCCCTCAGAAATCAATTTCCCATCAAAATTGGAAAAAGGGGCGTGGCCGAGTTAAGCCCCGCCCCCTCTCAGAAATCGATTTCCCATCAAAATTGGAAAAAGGGGCGTGTCCAAGTTAAGCCCCGGCCTCTCTCAGAAATCGATTTCCCATCAAAATTGGAAAAAGGGGCGTGGCCGAGTTAAGCCCCGCCCCCTCTCAGAAATCGATTTCCCATCAAAATTGGAAAAAGGGGCGTGGCCGAGTTAAGCCCCGCCCCCTCTCAGAAATCGATTTCCCATCAAAATTGGAAAAAGGGGCGTGGCCGAGCTAAGCCCCGCCCCCTCTCAAAAATCGATTTCCCATCAAAATTGGAAAAAGGGGCGTGGCCGAGTTAAGCCCCGCCCCCTCTCAGAAATCGATTTCCCATCAAAATTGGAAAAAGGGGCGTGGCCGAGTTAAGCCCCGCCCCCTCTCAGAAATCGATTTCCCATTAAAATTAGAAAAAGGGGCGTGGCCGAGTTAAGCCCCGTCCCCTCTCAGAAATCGATTTCCCATCAAAATTGGAAAAAGGGGCGTGGCCGGGTTAAGCCCCGCTCCCACTCAGAAATCGATTTCCCATCAAAATTGGAAAAAGGGGCGTGGCCGTGTTAAGCCCCGCCCCCTCTCAGAAATCGATTTCCCATCAAAATTGGAAAAAGGGGCGTGGCCGAGTGAAGCCCCGCTCCCTCTCAGAAATCGATTTCCCATCAAAATTGGAAAAAGGGGCGTGGCCGAGTTAAGCCCCGCCCCCTCTCAAAAATCGATTTCCCATCAAAATTGGAAAAAGGGGCGTGGCCGAGTAAAGTCCCGCCCCCTCTCAGAAATCGATTTCCCATCAAAATTGGAAAAAGGGGCGTGGCCGAGTTAAGCCCCGCCCCCTCTCAGAAATCGATTTCCCATCAAAATTGAAAAAGGGGCGTGGCCGTGTTAAGCCCCGCCCCCTCTCAGAAATCGATTTCCCATCAAAATTGGAAAAAGGGGCGTTACCGAGTTAAGCCCCGCCCCCTCTCAGAAATCGATTTCCCATCAAAATTGGAAAAAGGGGCGTGGCCGAGTGAAGCCCCGCCTCCTCTCAGAAATCAATTTCCCATCAAAATTGAAAAAAGGGGCGTGGCCGAGTTAAGCCCCGCCCCTCTCAGAAATCGATTTCCCATCAAAATTGGAAAAAGGGGCGGGGCCGAGTTAAGCCCCGCCCCCTCTCAGAAATCGATTTCCCATCAAAATTGGAAAAAGGGGCGTGGCCGAGTTAAGCCCCGCCCCCTCTCAGAAATCGATTTCCCATCAAAATTGGAAAAAGGGGCGTGGCCGAGTGAAGCCCCGCCCCTCTCAGAAATCGATTTCCCATCAAAATTGGAAAAAGGGGCGGGGCCGAGTTAAGCCCCGCCCCCTCTCAGAAATCGATTTCCCATCAAAATTGGAAAAAGGGGCGTGCCCGAGTTAAGCCCCGCCCCCTCTCAGAAATCGATTTCCCATCAAAATTGGAAAAAGGGGCGTGGCCGAGTTAAGCCCCGCCCCCTCTCAGAAATCGATTTCCCATCAAAATTGGAAAAAGGGGCGTGGCCGAGTTAAGCCCCGCCCCCTCTCAGAAATCGATTTCCCATCAAAATTGGAAAAAGGGGCGTGGCCGAGTTAAGCCCCGCCCCCTCTCAGAAATCGATTTCCCATCAAAATTGGAAAAAGGGGCGTGGCAGAGTTAAGCCCCGCCCCCTCTCAGAAATCGATTTCCCATCAAAATTGGAAAAAGGGGCGTGGCCGAGTGAAACCCCGCCCCCTCTCAGAAATCGATTTCCCATTAAAATTGGAAAAAGGGGCGTGGCCGAGTTAAGCCCCGCCCCCTCTCAGAAATCGATTTCCCATTAAAATTGGTAAAAGGGGCGTGGCCGAGTTAAGCCCCGCCCCCTCTCAGAAATCGATTTCTCATCAAAATTGGAAAAGGGGGCGTGGCCGAGTTAAGCCCCGCCCCCTCTCAGAAATCGATTTCCCATCAAAATTGGAAAAAGGGGCGTGGCCGAGTTAAGCCCCGCCCCCTCTCAGAAATCGATTTCCCATCAAAATTGGAAAAAGGGGCGTGGCCGTGTTAAGCCCCGCCCCCTCTCAGAAATCGATTTCCCATCAAAATTGGAAAAAGGGGCGTGGCCGAGTTAAGCCCCGCCCCCTCTCAGAAATCGATTTCCCATCAAAATTGGAAAAATGGGCGTGGCCGAGTTAAGCCCCACCCCCTCTCAGAAATCGATTTCCCATCAAAATTGGAAAAGGGGCGTGGCCGAGTTAAGCCCCGCCCCCTCTCAGAAATCGATTTCCCATCAAAATTGGAAAAAGGGGCGTGGCCGAGTTAAGCCCCGCCCCCTCTCAGAAATCGATTTCCCATCAAAATTGGAAAAAGGGGCGTGGCCGTGTTAAGCCCCGCCCCCTGTCAGAAATCGATTTCCCATCAAAATTGGAAAAAGGGGCGTGGCCGAGTTAAGCCCCGCCCCCTCTCAGAAATCGATTTCCCATCAAAATTGGAAAAAGGGGCGTGTCCGAGTTAAGCCCCGCCCCCTCTCAGAAATCGATTTCCCATCAAAATTGGAAAAAGAGGCGTGGCCGAGTTAAGCCCCGCCCCTTCTCAGAAATCGATTTCCCATCAAAATTGGAAAAAGGGGCGTGGCCGAGTTAAGTCCCGCCCCCTCTCAGGAATCGATTTCCCATCAAAGTTAAACAAAGGGGCGTGGCCGAGTTAAGCCCCGCCCCCTCACAGAAATCGATTTCCCATCAAAATTGGAATAAGGGGCGTGGCCGAGTTAAGCCCCGCCCCCTCTCAGAAATCGATTTCCCATCAAAATTGGAAAAAGGGGCGTGGCCGAGTTAAGCCCCGCCCCCTCTCAGAAATCGATTTCCCATCAAAATTGGAAAAAGGGGCGGGGCCGAGTTAAGCCCCGCCCCCTCTCAGAAATCGATTTCCCATCAAAATTGGAAAAAGGGGCGTGGCCGAGTTAAGCCCCGCCCCCTCTCAGAAATCGATTTCCCATCAAAATTGGAAAAAGGGGCGTGGCCGAGTGAAGCCCCGCCCCCTCTCAGAAATCGATTTCCCATTAAAATTGGAAAAAGGGGCGTGGCCGAGTTAAGCCCCGCCCCCTCTCAGAAATCGATTTCCCATCAAAATTGGAAAAAGGGGCGTGGCCGAGTTAAGCCCCGCCCCCTCTCAGAAATCGATTTCCCATCAAAATTGGAAAAAGGGGCGTGGCCGAGTTAAGCCCCGCCCCCTCTCAGAAATCGATTTTCCATCAAAATTGGAAAAAGGGGCGGGGCCGAGTAAAGCCCCGCTCCCTCTCAGAAATCGATTTCCCATCAAAAATTGGAAAAAGGGGCGTGGCCGAGTTAAGCCCCGCCCCCTCTCAGAAATCGATTTCCCATCAAAATTGGAAAAAGGGGCGTGGCCGAGTTAAGCCCCGCCCCCTCCCAAAAATCGATTTCCCATCAAAATTGGAAAAAGGGGCGTGGCCGAGTAAAGTCCCGCCCCCTCTCAGAAATCGATTTCCCATCAAAATTGGAAAAAGGGGCGTGTCCGAGTTAAGCCCCGCCCCCTCTCAGAAATCGATTTCCCATCAAAATTGAAAAAGGGGCGTGGCCGTGTTAAGCCCCGCCCCCTCTCAGAAATCGATTTCCCATCAAAATTGGAAAAAGGGGCGTTACCGAGTTAAGCCCCGCCCCCTCTCAGAAATCGATTTCCCATCAAAATTGGAAAAAGGGGCGTGGCCGAGTGAAGCCCCGCCTCCTCTCAGAAATCAATTTCCCATCAAAATTGAAAAAAGGGGCGTGGCCGAGTTAAGCCCCGCCCCTCTCAGAAATCGATTTCCCATCAAAATTGGAAAAAGGGGCGTGGCCGAGTTAAGCCCCGCCCCCTCTCAGAAATCGATTTCCCATCAAAATTGGAAAAAGGGGCGTGGCCGAGTTAAGCCCCGCCCCCTCTCAGAAATCGATTTCCCATCAAAATTGGAAAAAGGGGCGTGGCCGAGTGAAGCCCCGCCCCTCTCAGAAATCGATTTCCCATCAAAATTGGAAAAAGGGGCGTGGCCGAGTTAAGCCCCGCCCCCTCTCAGAAATCGATTTCCCATCAAAATTGGAAAAAGGGGCGTGGCCGAGTTAAGCCCCGCCCCCTCTCAGAAATCGATTTCCCATCAAAATTGGAAAAAGGGGCGTGGCCGAGTTAAGCCCCGCCCCCTCTCAGAAATCGATTTCCCATCAAAATTGGAAAAAGGGGCGTGGCCGAGTGAAGCCCCGCCCCCTCTCAGAAATCGATTTCCCATTAAAATTGGAAAAAGGGGCGTGGCCGAGTTAAGCCCCGCCCCCTCTCAGAAATCGATTTCCCATTAAAATTGGTAAAAGGGGCGTGGCCGAGTTAAGCCCCGCCCTCTCTCAGAAATCGATTTCTCATCAAAATTGGAAAAGGGGGCGTGGCCGAGTTAAGCCCCGCCCCCTCTCAGAAATCGATTTCCCATCAAAATTGGAAAAAGGGGCGTGGCCGAGTTAAGCCCCGCCCCCTCTCAGAAATCGATTTCCCATCAAAATTGGAAAAAGGGGCGTGGCCGTGTTAAGCCCCGCCCCCTCTCAGAAATCGATTTCCCATCAAAATTGGAAAAAGGGGCGTGGCCGAGTGAAGCCCCGCCTCCTCTCAGAAATCGATTTCCCATCAAAATTGGAAAAAGGGGCGTGGCGGAGTTAAGCCCCGCCCCCTGTCAGAAATCGATTTCCCATCAAAATTGGAAAAAGGGGCGTGGGCGCGTTAAGCCCCGCCCCCTCTCAGAAATCGATTTCCCATCAAAATTGGAAAAAGGGGCGTGGCCGAGTTAAGCCCCGCCCCCTCTCAGAAATCGATTTCCCATCAAAATTGGAAAAATGGGCGTGGCCGAGTTAAGCCCCACCCCCTCTCAGAAATCGATTTCCCATCAAAATTGGAAAAAGGGGCGTGGCCGAGTTAAGCCCCGCCCCCTCTCAGAAATCGATTTCCCATCAAAATTGGAAAAAGGGGCGTGGCCGAGTTAAGCCCCGCCCCCTCTCAGAAATCGATTTCCCATCAAAATTGGAAAAAGGGGCGTGGCCGTGTTAAGCCCCGCCCCCTCTCAGAAATCGATTTCCCATCAAAATTGGAAAAAGGGGCGTGGCCGAGTTAAGCCCCGCCCCCTCTCAGAAATCGATTTCCCATCAAAATTGGAAAAAGGGGCGTGGCCGAGTTAAGCCCCGCCCCCTCTCAGAAATCGATTTCCCATCAAAATTGGAAAAAGAGGCGTGGCCGAGTTAAGCCCCGCCCCTTCTCAGAAATCGATTTCCCATCAAAATTGGAAAAAGGGGCGTGGCCGAGTTAAGTCCCGCCCCCTCTCAGGAATCGATTTCCCATCAAAGTTAAACAAAGGGGCGTGGCCGAGTTAAGCCCCGCCCCCTCTCAGAAATCGATTTCCCGTCAAAATTGGAAAAAGGGGCGTGGCCGAGTTAAGCCCCGCCCCCTCTCAGAAATCGATTTCCCATGAAAATTGGAAAAAGGGGCGTGGCCGAGTTAAGCCCCGCCCCCTCACAGAAATCGATTTCCCATCAAAATTGGAAAAAGGGGCGTGGCCGAGTTAAGCCCCGCCCCCTCTCAGAAATCGATTTCCCATCAAAATTGGAAAAAGGGGCGTGGCCCAGTTAAGCCCCGCCCCCTCTCAGAAATCGATTTCCCATCAAAATTGGAAAAAGGGGCGTGGCCGAGTGAAGCCCCGCCTCCTCTCAGAAATCAATTTCCCATCAAAATTGAAAAAAGGGGCGTGGCCGAGTTAAGCCCCGCCCCCTCTCAGAAATCGATTTCCCATCAAAAAGGGCGTGGCCGAGTTAAGCCCCGCCCCCTCTCAGAAATCGATTTCCCATCAAAATTGGAAAAATGGGCGTGGCCGAGTTAAGCCCCACCCCCTCTCAGAAATCGATTTCCCATCAAAATTGGAAAAAGGGGCGTGGCCGAGTTAAGCCCCGCCCCCTCAGAAATCGATTTCCCATCAAAATTGGAAAAAGGGGCGTGGCCGAGTTAAGCCCCGCCCCCTCTCAGAAATCGATTTCCCATCAAAATTGGAAAAAGGGGCGTGGCCGAGTTAAGCCCCGCCCCCTCTCAGAAATCAATTTCCCATCAAAATTGGAAAAAGGGGCGTGGCCGAGTGAAGCCCCGCCCCCTCTCAGAAATCGATTTCACATTAAAATTGGAAAAAGGGGCGTGGCCGAGTTAAGCCCCGCCCCCTCTCAGAAATTGATTTCCCATCAAAATTGGAAAAAGGGGCGTGGCCGGGTTAAGCCCCGCCCCTCTCAGAAATCGATTTCCCATCAAAATTGGAAAAAGGGGCGTGGCCGAGTGAAGCCCCGCCCCCTCTCAGAAATCGATTTCCCATCAAAATTGGAAAAAGGGGCGTGTCCGAGTTAAGCCCCGCCCCCTGTCAGACATCGATTTCCCATCAAAATTGGAAAAAGGGGCGTGGCCGAGTTAAGCCCCGCCCCCTCTCAGAAATCGACTTCCCATCAAAAATTGGAAAAAGGGGCGTGGCCGAGTTAAGCCCCGCCCCCTCTCAGAAATCGATTTCCCATCAAAATTGGAAAAAGGGGCGTGGCCGTGTTAAGCCCCGCCCCCTCTCAGAAATCGATTTCCCATCAAAATTGGAAAAAGGGGCGTGGCCGAGTGAAGCCCCGCCTCCTCTCAGAAATCAATTTCCCATCAAAATTGGAAAAAGGCGCGTGGCCGAGTTAAGCCCCGCCCCCTCTCAGAATTCGATTTCCCATCAAAATTGGAAAAAGGGGCGTGGCCGAGTTAAGCCCCGCCCCCTCTCAGACATCGATTTCCCATCAAAATTGGAAAAAGGGGCGTGGCCGAGTGAAGCCCCGCCCCCTCTCAGAAATCGATTTCCCATCAAAAATTGGAAAAAGGGGCGTGGCCGAGTTAAGCCCCGCCCCCTCTCAGAAATCGATTTCCCATCAAAATTGGAAAAAGGGGCGTGGCCGAGTTAAGCCCCGCCCCCTCTCAGAAATCGATTTCCCATCAAAATTGGAAAAAGGGGCGTGGCCGTGTTAAGCCCCGCCCCTCTCAGAAATCGATTTCCCATCAAAATTGGAAAAAGGGGCGTGGCCGAGTGAAGCCCCGCCCCCTCTCAGAAATCGATTTCCCATTAAAATTGGAAAAAGGGGCGTGACCGAGTTAAGCCCCGCCCCCTCTCAGAAATCAATTGCCCATCAAAATTGGAAAAAGGGGCGTGGCCGAGTTAAGCCCCGCCCCCTCTCAGAAATCGATTTCCCATCAAAATTGGAAAAAGGGGCGTGGCCGAGTTAAGCCCCGCCCCCTCTCAGAAATCGATTTCCCATCAAAATTGGAAAAAGGGGCGTGGCCGAGTGAAGCCCCGCCCCCTCTCAGAAATCGATTTCACATTAAAATTGGAAAAAAGGGCGTGGCCGAGTTAAGCCCCGCCCCCTTTCAGAAATCGATTTCCCATCAAAATTGGAAAAAGGGGCGTGGCCGGGTTAAGCCCCGCCCCTCTCAGAAATCGATTTCCCATCTAAATTGGAAAAAGGGGCGTGGCCGAGTGAAGCCCCGCCCCCTCTCAGAAATCGATTTCCCATTAAAATTGGAAAAAGGGGCGTGTCCGAGTTAAGTCCCGCCCCCTCTCAGAAATCGATTTCCCATCAAAATTGGAAAAAGGGGCGTGGCCGAGTTAAGCCCCGCCCCCTCTCAGAAATCGATTTCCCATCAAAAATTGGAAAAAGGGGCGTGGCCGAGTTAAGCCCCGCCCCCTCTCAGAAATCGATTTCCCATCAAAATTGGAAAAAGGGGCGTGGCCGAGTTAAGCCCCGCCCCCTCTCAGAAATCGATTTCCCATCAAAATTGGAAAAAGGGGCGTGGCCGTGTTAAGCCCCGCCCCCTCTCAGAAATCGATTTCCCATCAAAATTGGAAAAAGGGGCGTGGCCGAGTGAAGCCCCGCCCCCTCTCAGAAATCGATTTCCCATCAAAATTGGAAAAAGGGGCGTGGCCGAGTTAAGCCCCGCCCCCTCTCAGAAATCGATTTCCCATCAAAATTGGAAAAAGGGGCGTGGCCGAGTTAAGCCCCGCCCCCTCTCAGAAATCGATTTCCCATCAAAATTGGAAAAAGGGGCGTGGCCGAGTGAAGCCCCGCCCCCTCTCAGAAATCGATTTCCCATCAAAATTGGAAAAAGGGGCGTGGCCGAGTTAAGCCCCGCCCCTTCTCAGAAATCGATTTCCCATCAAAATTGGAAAAAGGGGCGTGGCCGAGTTAAGCCCCGCCCCCTCTCAGAAATCGATTTCCCATCAAAATTGGAAAAAGGGGCGTGGCCGAGTTAAGCCCCGCCCCCTCTCAGAAATCAATTTCCCATCAAAATTGGAAAAAGGGGCGTGGCCGAGTTAAGCCCCGCCCCCTCTCAGAAATCGATTTCAAATTAAAATTGGAAAAAGGGGCGTGGCCGAGTTAAGCCCCGCCCCCTCTCAGAAATTGATTTCCCATCAAAATTGGAAAAAGGGGCGTGGCCGGGTTAAGCCCCGCCCCTCTCAGAAATCGATTTCCCATCAAAATTGGAAAAAGGGGCGTGGCCGAGTGAAGCCCCGCCCCCTCTCAGAAATCGATTTCCCATCAAAATTGGAAAAAGGGGCGTGTCCGAGTTAAGCCCCGCCCCCTGTCAGACATCGATTTCCCATCAAAATTGGAAAAATGGGCGTGGCCGAGTTAAGCCCCGCCCCCTCTCAGAAATCGATTTCCCATCAAAAATTGGAAAAAGGGGCGTGGCCGAGTTAAGCCCCGCCCCCTCTCAGAAATCGATTTCCCATCAAAATTGGAAAAAGGGGCGTGGCCGTGTTAAGCCCCGCCCCCTCTCAGAAATCGATTTCCCATCAAAATTGGAAAAAGGGGCGTGGCCGAGTGAAGCCCCGCCTCCTCTCAGAAATCAATTTCCCATCAAAATTGGAAAAAGGCGCGTGGCCGAGTTAAGCCCCGCCCCCTCTCAGAATTCGATTTCCCATCAAAATTGGAAAAAGGGGCGTGGCCGAGTTAAGCCCCGCCCCTCTCAGACATCGATTTCCCATCAAAATTGGAAAAAGGGGCGTGGCCGAGTGAAGCCCCGCCCCCTCTCAGAAATCGATTTCCCATCAAAAATTGGAAAAAGGGGCGTGGCCGAGTTAAGCCCCGCCCCCTCTCAGAAATCGATTTCCCATCAAAATTGGAAAAAGGGGCGTGGCCGAGTTAAGCCCCGCCCCCTCTCAGAAATCGATTTCCCATCAAAATTGGAAAAAGGGGCGTGGCCGTGTTAAGCCCCGCCCCTCTCAGAAATCGATTTCCCATCAAAATTGGAAAAAGGGGCGTGGCCGAGTGAAGCCCCGCCCCCTCTCAGAAATCGATTTCCCATTAAAATTGGAAAAAGGGGCGTGACCGAGTTAAGCCCCGCCCCCTCTCAGAAATCAATTGCCCATCAAAATTGGAAAAAGGGGCGTGGCCGAGTTAAGCCCCGCCCCCTCTCAGAAATCGATTTCCCATCAAAATTGGAAAAAGGGGCGTGGCCGAGTTAAGCCCCGCCCCCTCTCAGAAATCGATTTCCCATCAAAATTGGAAAAAGGGGCGTGGCCGAGTGAAGCCCCGCCCCCTCTCAGAAATCGATTTCACATTAAAATTGGAAAAAAGGGCGTGGCCGAGTTAAGCCCCGCCCCCTTTCAGAAATCGATTTCCCCTCAAAATTGGAAAAAGGGGCGTGGCCGGGTTAAGCCCCGCCCCTCTCAGAAATCGATTTCCCATCTAAATTGGAAAAAGGGGCGTGGCCGAGTGAAGCCCCGCCCCCTCTCAGAAATCGATTTCCCATTAAAATTGGAAAAAGGGGCGTGTCCGAGTTAAGCCCCGCCCCCTCTCAGACATCGATTTCCCATCAAAATTGGAAAAAGGGGCGTGGCCGAGTTAAGCCCCGCCCCCTCTCAGAAATCGATTTCCCATCAAAAATTGGAAAAAGGGGCGTGGCCGAGTTAAGCCCCGCCCCCTCTCAGAAATCGATTTCCCATCAAAATTGGAAAAAGGGGCGTGGCCGAGTTAAGCCCCGCCCCCTCTCAGAAATCGATTTCCCATCAAAATTGGAAAAAGGGGCGTGGCCGAGTGAAGCCCCGCCCCCTCTCAGAAATCGATTTCCCATCAAAATTGGAAAAAGGGGCGTGGCCGAGTTAAGCCCCGCCCCCTCTCAGAAATCGATTTCCCATCAAAATTGGAAAAAGGGGCGTGGCCGAGTTAAGCCCCGCCCCCTCTCAGAAATCGATTTCCCATCAAAATTGGAAAAGGGGCGTGGCCGAGTTAAGCCCCGCCCCTCTCAGAAATCGATTTCCCATCAAAATTGGAAAAAGGGGCGTGGCCGTGTTAAGCCCCGCCCCCTCTCAGAAATCGATTTCCCATCAAAATTGGAAAAAGGGGCGTGGCCGAGTTAAGCCCCGCTCCCTCTCAGAAATTCATTTCCCATCAAAATTGGAAAAAGGGGCGTGGCCGAGTTAAGCCCCGCCCCCTCTCAGAAATCGATTTTCCATCAAAATTGGAAAAAGGGGCGGGGCCGAGTAAAGCCCCGCTCCCTCTCAGAAATCGATTTCCCATCAAAAATTGGAAAAAGGGGCGTGGCCGAGTTAAGCCCCGCCCCCTCTCAGAAATCGATTTCCCATCAAAATTGAAAAAGGGGCGTGGCCGTGTTAAGCCCCGCCCCCTCTCAGAAATCGATTTCCCATCAAAATTGGAAAAAGGGGCGTTACCGAGTTAAGCCCCGCCCCCTCTCAGAAATCGATTTCCCATCAAAATTGGAAAAAGGGGCGTGGCCGAGTGAAGCCCCGCCTCCTCTCAGAAATCAATTTCCCATCAAAATTGAAAAAAGGGGCGTGGCCGAGTTAAACCCCGCCCCTCTCAGAAATCGATTTCCCACCAAAATTGGAAAAAGGGGCGTGGCCGAGTTAAGCCCCGCCCCCTCTCAGAAATCGATTTCCCATCAAAATTGGAAAAAGGGGCGTGGCCGAGTTAAGCCCCGCCCCCTCTCAGAAATCGATTTCCCATCAAAATTGGAAAAAGGGGCGTGGCCGAGTTAAGCCCCGCCCCCTCTCAGAAATCGATTTCCCATCAAAATTGGAAAAAGGGACGTGGCCGAGTTAAGCCCCGCCCCTCTCAGAAATCGATTTCCCATCAAAATTGGAAAAAGGGGCGGGGCCGAGTTAAGCCCCGCCCCCTCTCAGAAATCGATTTCCCATCAAAATTGGAAAAAGGGGCGTGGCCGAGTTAAGCCCCGCCCCCTCTCAGAAATCGATTTCCCATCAAAATTGGAAAAAGGGGCGTGGCCGAGTTAAGCCCCGCCCCCTCTCAGAAATCGATTTCCCATCAAAATTGGAAAAAGAGGCGTGGCCGAGTTAAGCCCCGCCCTTTCTCAGAAATCGATTTCCCATCAAAATTGGAAAAAGGGGCGTGGCCGAGTTAAGTCCCGCCCCCTCTCAGAAATCAATTGCCCATCAAAATTGGAAAAAGGGGCGTGGCCGAGTTAAGCCCCGCCCCCTCTCAGAAATCGATTTCCCATCAAAATTGGAAAAAGGGGCGTGGCCGAGTTAAGCCCCGCCCCCTCTCAGAAATCGATTTCCCATCAAAATTGGAAAAAGGGGCGTGGCCGAGTGAAGCCCCGCCCCCTCTCAGAAATCGATTTCACATTAAAATTGGAAAAAAGGGCGTGGCCGAGTTAAGCCCCGCCCCCTTTCAGAAATCGATTTCCCATCAAAATTGGAAAAAGGGGCGTGGCCGGGTTAAGCCCCGCCCCTCTCAGAAATCGATTTCCCATCTAAATTGGAAAAAGGGGCGTGGCCGAGTGAAGCCCCGCCCCCTCTCAGAAATCGATTTCCCATTAAAATTGGAAAAAGGGGCGTGTCCGAGTTAAGCCCCGCCCCCTCTCAGACATCGATTTCCCATCAAAATTGGAAAAAGGGGCGTGGCCGAGTTAAGCCCCGCCCCCTCTCAGAAATCGATTTCCCATCAAAAATTGGAAAAAGGGGCGTGGCCGAGTTAAGCCCCGCCCCCTCTCAGAAATCGATTTCCCATCAAAATTGGAAAAAGGGGCGTGGCCGAGTTAAGCCCCGCCCCCTCTCAGAAATCGATTTCCCATCAAAATTGGAAAAAGGGGCGTGGCCGAGTGAAGCCCCGCCCCCTCTCAGAAATCGATTTCCCATCAAAATTGGAAAAAGGGGCGTGGCCGAGTTAAGCCCCGCCCCCTCTCAGAAATCGATTTCCCATCAAAATTGGAAAAAGGGGCGTGGCCGAGTTAAGCCCCGCCCCCTCTCAGAAATCGATTTCCCATCAAAATTGGAAAAGGGGCGTGGCCGAGTTAAGCCCCGCCCCTCTCAGAAATCGATTTCCCATCAAAATTGGAAAAAGGGGCGTGGCCGAGTGAAGCCCCGCCTCCTCTCAGAAATCAATTTCCCATCAAAATTGAAAAAAGGGGCGTGGCCGAGTTAAACCCCGCCCCTCTCAGAAATCGATTTCCCACCAAAATTGGAAAAAGGGGCGTGGCCGAGTTAAGCCCCGCCCCCTCTCAGAAATCGATTTCCCATCAAAATTGGAAAAAGGGGCGTGGCCGAGTTAAGCCCCGCCCCCTCTCAGAAATCGATTTCCCATCAAAATTGGAAAAAGGGGCGTGGCCGAGTTAAGCCCCGCCCCCTCTCAGAAATCGATTTCCCATCAAAATTGGAAAAAGGGACGTGGCCGAGTTAAGCCCCGCCCCTCTCAGAAATCGATTTCCCATCAAAATTGGAAAAAGGGGCGGGGCCGAGTTAAGCCCCGCCCCCTCTCAGAAATCGATTTCCCATCAAAATTGGAAAAAGGGGCGTGGCCGAGTTAAGCCCCGCCCCCTCTCAGAAATCGATTTCCCATCAAAATTGGAAAAAGGGGCGTGGCCGAGTTAAGCCCCGCCCCCTCTCAGAAATCGATTTCCCATCAAAATTGGAAAAAGAGGCGTGGCCGAGTTAAGCCCCGCCCTTTCTCAGAAATCGATTTCCCATCAAAATTGGAAAAAGGGGCGTGGCCGAGTTAAGTCCCGCCCCCTCTCAGAAATCAATTGCCCATCAAAATTGGAAAAAGGGGCGTGGCCGAGTTAAGCCCCGCCCCCTCTCAGAAATCGATTTCCCATCAAAATTGGAAAAAGGGGCGTGGCCGAGTTAAGCCCCGCCCCCTCTCAGAAATCGATTTCCCATCAAAATTGGAAAAAGGGGCGTGGCCGAGTGAAGCCCCGCCCCCTCTCAGAAATCGATTTCACATTAAAATTGGAAAAAAGGGCGTGGCCGAGTTAAGCCCCGCCCCCTTTCAGAAATCGATTTCCCATCAAAATTGGAAAAAGGGGCGTGGCCGGGTTAAGCCCCGCCCCTCTCAGAAATCGATTTCCCATCTAAATTGGAAAAAGGGGCGTGGCCGAGTGAAGCCCCGCCCCCTCTCAGAAATCGATTTCCCATTAAAATTGGAAAAAGGGGCGTGTCCGAGTTAAGCCCCGCCCCCTCTCAGACATCGATTTCCCATCAAAATTGGAAAAAGGGGCGTGGCCGAGTTAAGCCCCGCCCCCTCTCAGAAATCGATTTCCCATCAAAAATTGGAAAAAGGGGCGTGGCCGAGTTAAGCCCCGCCCCCTCTCAGAAATCGATTTCCCATCAAAATTGGAAAAAGGGGCGTGGCCGAGTTAAGCCCCGCCCCCTCTCAGAAATCGATTTCCCATCAAAATTGGAAAAAGGGGCGTGGCCGAGTGAAGCCCCGCCCCCTCTCAGAAATCGATTTCCCATCAAAATTGGAAAAAGGGGCGTGGCCGAGTTAAGCCCCGCCCCCTCTCAGAAATCGATTTGCCATCAAAATTAGAAAAAGGGGCGTGGCCGAGTTAAGCCCCGCCCCCTCTCAGAAATCGATTTCCCATCAAAATTGGAAAAGGGGCGTGGCCGAGTTAAGCCCCGCCCCTCTCAGAAATCGATTTCCCATCAAAATTGGAAAAAGGGGCGTGGCCGTGTTAAGCCCCGCCCCCTCTCAGAAATCGATTTCCCATCAAAATTGGAAAAAGGGGCGTGGCCGAGTTAAGCCCCGCTCCCTCTCAGAAATTCATTTCCCATCAAAATTGGAAAAAGGGGCGTGGCCGAGTTAAGCCCCGCCCCCTCTCAGAAATCGATTTTCCATCAAAATTGGAAAAAGGGGCGGGGCCGAGTAAAGCCCCGCTCCCTCTCAGAAATCGATTTCCCATCAAAAATTGGAAAAAGGGGCGTGGCCGAGTTAAGCCCCGCCCCCTCTCAGAAATCGATTTCCCATCAAAATTGAAAAAGGGGCGTGGCCGTGTTAAGCCCCGCCCCCTCTCAGAAATCGATTTCCCATCAAAATTGGAAAAAGGGGCGTGGCCGAGTTAAGCCCCGCCCCCTCTCAGAAATCGATTTCCCATCAAAAATTGGAAAAAGGGGCGTGGCCGAGTTAAGCCCCGCCCCCTCTCAGAAATCGATTTCCCATCAAAATTGGAAAAAGGGGCGTGGCCGAGTTAAGCCCCGCCCCCTCTCAGAAATCGATTTCCCATCAAAATTGGAAAAAGGGGCGTGGCCGAGTGAAGCCCCGCCCCCTCTCAGAAATCGATTTCCCATCAAAATTGGAAAAAGGGGCGTGGCCGAGTTAAGCCCCGCCCCCTCTCAGAAATCGATTTCCCATCAAAAATTGGAAAAAGGGGCGTGGCCGAGTTAAGCCCCGCCCCCTCTCAGAAATCGATTTCCCATTAAAATTGGAAAAAGGGGCGTGTCCGAGTTAAGCCCCGCCCCCTCTCAGACATCGATTTCCCATCAAAATTGGAAAAAGGGGCGTGGCCGAGTTAAGCCCCGCCCCCTCTCAGAAATCGATTTCCCATCAAAAATTGGAAAAAGGGGCGTGGCCGAGTTAAGCCCCGCCCCCTCTCAGAAATCGATTTCCCATCAAAATTGGAAAAAGGGGCGTGGCCGAGTTAAGCCCCGCCCCCTCTCAGAAATCGATTTCCCATCAAAATTGGAAAAAGGGGCGTGGCCGAGTGAAGCCCCGCCCCCTCTCAGAAATCGATTTCCCATCAAAATTGGAAAAAGGGGCGTGGCCGAGTAAGCCCCGCCCCCTCTCAGAAATCGATTTCCCATCAAAATTGGAAAAAGGGGCGTGGCCGAGTTAAGCCCCGCCCCCTCTCAGAAATCGATTTCCCATCAAAATTGGAAAAGGGGCGTGGCCGAGTTAAGCCCCGCCCCTCTCAGAAATCGATTTCCCATCAAAATTGGAAAAAGGGGCGTGGCCGTGTTAAGCCCCGCCCCCTCTCAGAAATCGATTTCCCATCAAAATTGGAAAAAGGGGCGTGGCCGAGTTAAGCCCCGCTCCCTCTCAGAAATTCATTTCCCATCAAAATTGGAAAAAGGGGCGTGGCCGAGTTAAGCCCCGCCCCCTCTCAGAAATCGATTTTCCATCAAAATTGGAAAAAGGGGCGGGGCCGAGTAAAGCCCCGCTCCCTCTCAGAAATCGATTTCCCATCAAAAATTGGAAAAAGGGGCGTGGCCGAGTTAAGCCCCGCCCCCTCTCAGAAATCGATTTCCCATCAAAATTGAAAAAGGGGCGTGGCCGTGTTAAGCCCCGCCCCCTCTCAGAAATCGATTTCCCATCAAAATTGGAAAAAGGGGCGTGGCCGAGTTAAGCCCCGCCCCCTCTCAGAAATCGATTTCCCATCAAAAATTGGAAAAAGGGGCGTGGCCGAGTTAAGCCCCGCCCCCTCTCAGAAATCGATTTCCCATCAAAATTGGAAAAAGGGGCGTGGCCGAGTTAAGCCCCGCCCCCTCTCAGAAATCGATTTCCCATCAAAATTGGAAAAAGGGGCGTGGCCGAGTGAAGCCCCGCCCCCTCTCAGAAATCGATTTCCCATCAAAAATTGAAAAAGGGGCGTGGCCGTGTTAAGCCCCGCCCCCTCTCAGAAATCGATTTCCCATCAAAATTGGAAAAAGGGGCGTGGCCGAGTTAAGCCCCGCCCCCTCTCAGAAATCGATTTCCCATCAAAATTGGAAAAAGGGGCGTGGCCGAGTTAAGCCCCGCCCCCTCTCAGAAATCGATTTCCCATCAAAAATTGAAAAAGGGGCGTGGCCGTGTTAAGCCCCGCCCCCTCTCAGAAATCGATTTCCCATCAAAATTGGAAAAAGGGGCGTGGCCGAGTTAAGCCCCGCCCCCTCTCAGAAATCGATTTCCCATCAAAAATTGGAAAAAGGGGCGTGGCCGAGTTAAGCCCCGCCCCCTCTCAGAAATCGATTTCCCATCAAAATTGGAAAAAGGGGCGTGGCCGAGTTAAGCCCCGCCCCCTCTCAGAAATCGATTTCCCATCAAAATTGGAAAAAGGGGCGTGGCCGTGTTAAGCCCCGCCCCCTCTCAGAAATCGATTTCCCATCAAAATTGGAAAAAGGGGCGTGGCCGAGTGAAGCCCCGCCTCCTCTCAGAAATCAATTTCCCATCAAAATTGGAAAAAGGCGCGTGGCCGAGTTAAGCCCCGCCCCCTCTCAGAATTCGATTTCCCATCAAAATTGGAAAAAGGGGCGTGGCCGAGTTAAGCCCCGCCCCTCTCAGACATCGATTTCCCATCAAAATTGGAAAAAGGGGCGTGGCCGAGTGAAGCCCCGCCCCCTCTCAGAAATCGATTTCCCATCAAAAATTGGAAAAAGGGGCGTGGCCGAGTTAAGCCCCGCCCCCTCTCAGAAATCGATTTCCCATCAAAATTGGAAAAAGGGGCGTGGCCGAGTTAAGCCCCGCCCCCTCTCAGAAATCGATTTCCCATCAAAATTGGAAAAAGGGGCGTGGCCGTGTTAAGCCCCGCCCCTCTCAGAAATCGATTTCCCATCAAAATTGGAAAAAGGGGCGTGGCCGAGTGAAGCCCCGCCCCCTCTCAGAAATCGATTTCCCATTAAAATTGGAAAAAGGGGCGTGACCGAGTTAAGCCCCGCCCCCTCTCAGAAATCAATTGCCCATCAAAATTGGAAAAAGGGGCGTGGCCGAGTTAAGCCCCGCCCCCTCTCAGAAATCGATTTCCCATCAAAATTGGAAAAAGGGGCGTGGCCGAGTTAAGCCCCGCCCCCTCTCAGAAATCGATTTCCCATCAAAATTGGAAAAAGGGGCGTGGCCGAGTGAAGCCCCGCCCCCTCTCAGAAATCGATTTCACATTAAAATTGGAAAAAAGGGCGTGGCCGAGTTAAGCCCCGCCCCCTTTCAGAAATCGATTTCCCATCAAAATTGGAAAAAGGGGCGTGGCCGGGTTAAGCCCCGCCCCTCTCAGAAATCGATTTCCCATCTAAATTGGAAAAAGGGGCGTGGCCGAGTGAAGCCCCGCCCCCTCTCAGAAATCGATTTCCCATTAAAATTGGAAAAAGGGGCGTGGCCGAGTTAAGCCCCGCCCCCTCTCAGAAATCGATTTCCCATCAAAATTGGAAAAAGGGGCGTGGCCGAGTGAAGCCCCGCCCCCTCTCAGAAATCGATTTCACATTAAAATTGGAAAAAAGGGCGTGGCCGAGTTAAGCCCCGCCCCCTCTCAGAAATCGATTTTCCATCAAAATTGGAAAAAGGGGCGGGGCCGAGTAAAGCCCCGCTCCCTCTCAGAAATCGATTTCCCATCAAAAATTGGAAAAAGGGGCGTGGCCGAGTTAAGCCCCGCCCCCTCTCAGAAATCGATTTCCCATCAAAATTGGAAAAAGGGGCGTGGCCGAGTTAAGCCCCGCCCCCTCTCAGAAATCGATTTCCCATCAAAATTGGAAAAGGGGCGTGGCCGAGTTAAGCCCCGCCCCTCTCAGAAATCGATTTCCCATCAAAAATTGGAAAAAGGGGCGTGGCCGAGTTAAGCCCCGCCCCCTCTCAGAAATCGATTTCCCATCAAAATTGAAAAAGGGGCGTGGCCGTGTTAAGCCCCGCCCCCTCTCAGAAATCGATTTCCCATCAAAATTGGAAAAGGGGCGTGGCCGAGTTAAGCCCCGCCCCTCTCAGAAATCGATTTCCCATCAAAATTGGAAAAAGGGGCGTGGCCGAGTTAAGCCCCGCCCCCTCTCAGAAATCGATTTCCCATCAAAATTGGAAAAAGGGGCGTGGCCGAGTTAAGCCCCGCCCCCTCTCAGAAATCGATTTCCCATCAAAATTGGAAAAGGGGCGTGGCCGAGTTAAGCCCCGCCCCTCTCAGAAATCGATTTCCCATCAAAATTGGAAAAAGGGGCGTGGCCGAGTTAAGCCCCGCCCCCTCTCAGAAATCGATTTCCCATCAAAATTGGAAAAGGGGCGTGGCCGAGTTAAGCCCCGCCCCTCTCAGAAATCGATTTCCCATCAAAATTGGAAAAAGGGGCGTGGCCGTGTTAAGCCCCGCCCCCTCTCAGAAATCGATTTCCCATCAAAATTGGAAAAAGGGGCGTGGCCGAGTTAAGCCCCGCTCCCTCTCAGAAATTCATTTCCCATCAAAATTGGAAAAAGGGGCGTGGCCGAGTTAAGCCCCGCCCCCTCTCAGAAATCGATTTTCCATCAAAATTGGAAAAAGGGGCGGGGCCGAGTAAAGCCCCGCTCCCTCTCAGAAATCGATTTCCCATCAAAAATTGGAAAAAGGGGCGTGGCCGAGTTAAGCCCCGCCCCCTCTCAGAAATCGATTTCCCATCAAAATTGAAAAAGGGGCGTGGCCGTGTTAAGCCCCGCCCCCTCTCAGAAATCGATTTCCCATCAAAATTGGAAAAAGGGGCGTTACCGAGTTAAGCCCCGCCCCCTCTCAGAAATCGATTTCCCATCAAAATTGGAAAAAGGGGCGTGGCCGAGTGAAGCCCCGCCTCCTCTCAGAAATCAATTTCCCATCAAAATTGAAAAAAGGGGCGTGGCCGAGTTAAACCCCGCCCCTCTCAGAAATCGATTTCCCACCAAAATTGGAAAAAGGGGCGTGGCCGAGTTAAGCCCCGCCCCCTCTCAGAAATCGATTTCCCATCAAAATTGGAAAAAGGGGCGTGGCCGAGTTAAGCCCCGCCCCCTCTCAGAAATCGATTTCCCATCAAAATTGGAAAAAGGGGCGTGGCCGAGTTAAGCCCCGCCCCCTCTCAGAAATCGATTTCCCATCAAAATTGGAAAAAGGGACGTGGCCGAGTTAAGCCCCGCCCCTCTCAGAAATCGATTTCCCATCAAAATTGGAAAAAGGGGCGGGGCCGAGTTAAGCCCCGCCCCCTCTCAGAAATCGATTTCCCATCAAAATTGGAAAAAGGGGCGTGGCCGAGTTAAGCCCCGCCCCCTCTCAGAAATCGATTTCCCATCAAAATTGGAAAAAGGGGCGTGGCCGAGTTAAGCCCCGCCCCCTCTCAGAAATCGATTTCCCATCAAAATTGGAAAAAGAGGCGTGGCCGAGTTAAGCCCCGCCCTTTCTCAGAAATCGATTTCCCATCAAAATTGGAAAAAGGGGCGTGGCCGAGTTAAGTCCCGCCCCCTCTCAGAAATCGATTTCCCATCAAAGTTAAACAAAGGGGCGTGGCCGAGTTAAGCCCCGCCCCCTCTCAGAAATCGATTTCCCATCAAAATTGGAAAAATGGGCGTGGCCGAGTTAAGCCCCACCCCCTCTCAGAAATCGATTTCCCATCAAAATTGGAAAAAGGGGCGTGGCCGAGTTAAGCCCCGCCCCCTCTCAGAAATCGATTTCCCATCAAAATTGGAAAAAGGGGCGTGGCCGAGTTAAGCCCCGCCCCCTCTCAGAAATCGATTTCCCATCAAAATTGGAAAAAGGGGCGTGGCCGAGTTAAGACCCGCCCCCTCTCAGAAATCGATTTCCCATCAAAATTGGAAAAAGGGGCGTGGCCGTGTTAAGCCCCGCCCCCTCTCAGAAATCGATTTCCCATCAAAATTGGAAAAACGGGCGTGGCCGAGTTAAGCCCCGCCCCCTCTCAGAAATCGATTTCCCATCAAAATTGGAAAAAGGGGCGTGGCCGAGTTAAGCCCCGCCCCCTCTCAGAAATCGATTTCCCATCAAAATTGGAAAAAGAGGCGTGGCCGAGTTAAGCCCCGCCCTTTCTCAGAAATCGATTTCCCATCAAAATTGGAAAAAGGGGCGTGGCCGAGTTAAGTCCCGCCCCCTCTCAGAAATCGATTTCCCATCAAAGTTAAACAAAGGGGCGTGGCCGAGTTAAGCCCCGCCCCCTCTCAGAAATCGATTTCCCATCAAAATTGGAATAAGGGGCGTGGCCGAGTTAAGCCCCGCCCCCTCTCAGAAATCGTTTCCCATCAAAATTGGAAAAAGGGGCGTGGCCGAGTTAAGCCCCGCCCCCTCTCAGAAATCGATTTCCCATCAAAATTGAAAAAGGGGCGTGGCCGTGTTAAGCCCCGCCCCCTCTCAGAAATCGATTTCCCATCAAAATTGGAAAAAGGGGCGTGACCGAGTTAAGCCCCGCCCCCTCTCAGAAATCGATTTCCCATCAAAATTGGAAAAAGGGGCGTGGCCGAGTGAAGCCCCGCCTCCTCTCACAAATCAATTTCCCATCAAAATTGAAAAAAGGGGCGTGGCCGAGTTAAGCCCCGCCCCCTCTCAGAAATCGATTTCCCATCAAAAAGGGCGTGGCCGAGTTAAGCCCCGCCCCCTCTCAGAAATCGATTTCCCATCAAAATTGGAAAAAGGGGCGTGGCCGAGTTAAGCCCCGCCCCCTCTCAGAAATCAATTTCCCATCAAAATTGGAAAAAGGGGCGTGGCCGAGTGAAGCCCCGCCCCCTCTCAGAAATCGATTTCCCATTAAAATTGGAAAAATGGGCGTGGCCGAGTTAAGCCCCACCCCCTCTCAGAAATCGATTTCCCATCAAAATTGGAAAAAGGGGCGTGGCCGAGTTAAGCCCCGCCCCCTCAGAAATCGATTTCCCATCAAAATTGGAAAAAGGGGCGTGGCCGAGTTAAGCCCCGCCCCCTCTCAGAAATCGATTTCCCATCAAAATTGGAAAAAGGGGCGTGGCCGAGTTAAGCCCCGCCCCCTCTCAGAAATCAATTTCCCATCAAAATTGGAAAAAGGGGCGTGGCCGAGTGAAGCCCCGCCCCCTCTCAGAAATCGATTTCCCATTAAAATTGGAAAAAGGGGCGTGTCCGAGTTAAGCCCCGCCCCCTGTCAGACATCGATTTCCCATCAAAATTGGAAAAAGGGGCGTGGCCGAGTTAAGCCCCGCCCCCTCTCAGAAATCGATTTCCCATCAAAAATTGGAAAAAGGGGCGTGGCCGAGTTAAGCCCCGCCCCCTCTCAGAAATCGATTTCCCATCAAAATTGGAAAAAGGGGCGTGGCCGTGTTAAGCCCCGCCCCCTCTCAGAAATCGATTTCCCATCAAAATTGGAAAAAGGGGCGTGGCCGAGTGAAGCCCCGCCTCCTCTCAGAAATCAATTTCCCATCAAAATTGGAAAAATTGGCGTGGCCGAGTTAAGCCCCGCCCCCTCTCAGAATTCGATTTCCCATCAAAATTGGAAAAAGGGGCGTGGCCGAGTTAAGCCCCGCCCCCTCTCAGACATCGATTTCCCATCAAAATTGGAAAAAGGGGCGTGGCCGAGTGAAGCCCCGCCCCCTCTCAGAAATCGATTTCCCATCAAAAATTGGAAAAAGGGGCGTGGCCGAGTTAAGCCCCGCCCCCTCTCAGAAATCGATTTCCCATCAAAATTGGAAAAAGGGGCGTGGCCGTGTTAAGCCCCGCCCCTCTCAGAAATCGATTTCCCATCAAAATTGGAAAAAGGGGCGTGGCCGAGTGAAGCCCCGCCCCCTCTCAGAAATCGATTTCCCATTAAAATTGGAAAAAGGGGCGTGACCGAGTTAAGCCCCGCCCCCTCTCAGAAATCAATTGCCCATCAAAATTGGAAAAAGGGGCGTGGCCGAGTTAAGCCCCGCCCCCTCTCAGAAATCGATTTCCCATCAAAATTGGAAAAAGGGGCGTGGCCGAGTTAAGCCCCGCCCCCTCTCAGAAATCGATTTCCCATCAAAATTGGAAAAAGGGGCGTGGCCGAGTGAAGCCCCGCCCCCTCTCAGAAATCGATTTCACATTAAAATTGGAAAAAAGGGCGTGGCCGAGTTAAGCCCCGCCCCCTTTCAGAAATCGATTTCCCATCAAAATTGGAAAAAGGGGCGTGGCCGAGTTAAGCCCCGCCCCTCTCAGAAATCGATTTCCCATCTAAATTGGAAAAAGGGGCGTGGCAGAGTGAAGCCCCGCCCCCTCTCAGAAATCGATTTCCCATTAAAATTGGAAAAAGGGGCGTGTCCGAGTTAAGCCCCGCCCCCTCTCAGACATCGATTTCCCATCAAAATTGGAAAAAGGGGCGTGGCCGAGTTAAGCCCCGCCCCCTCTCAGAAATCGATTTCCCATCAAAAATTGGAAAAAGGGGCGTGGCCGAGTTAAGCCCCGCCCCCTCTCAGAAATCGATATCACATTAAAATTGGAAAAAAGGGCGTGGCCGAGTTAAGCCCCGCCCCCTTTCAGAAATCGATTTCCCATCAAAATTGGAAAAAGGGGCGTCGCCGAGTTAAGCCCCGCCCCTCTCAGAAATCGATTTCCCATCTAAATTGGAAAAAGGGGCGTGGCCGAGTGAAGCCCCGCCCCTCTCAGAAATCGATTTCCCATCAAAATTGGAAAAAGGGGCGTGGCCGAGTTAAGCCCCGCCCCCTCTCAGAAATCGATTTCCCATCAAAATTGGAAAAAGGGGCGTGGCCGAGTGAAGCCCCGCCCCCTCTCAGAAATCGATTTCACATTAAAATTGGAAAAAAGGGCGTGGCCGAGTTAAGCCCCGCCCCCTTTCAGAAATCGATTTCCCATCAAAATTGGAAAAAGGGGCGTGGCCGAGTTAAGCCCCGCCCCTCTCAGAAATCGATTTCCCATCTAAATTGGAAAAAGGGGCGTGGCCGAGTGAAGCCCCGCCCCCTCTCAGAAATCGATTTCCCATTAAAATTGGAAAAAGGGGCGTGTCCGAGTTAAGCCCCGCCCCCTCTCAGACATCGATTTCCCATCAAAATTGGAAAAAGGGGCGTGGCCGAGTTAAGCCCCGCCCCCTCTCAGAAATCGATTTCCCATCAAAAATTGGAAAAAGGGGCGTGGCCGAGTTAAGCCCCGCCCCCTCTCAGAAATCGATTTCCCATCAAAATTGGAAAAAGGGGCGTGGCCAAGTTAAGCCCCGGCCTCTCTCAGAAATCGATTTCCCATCAAAATTGGAAAAAGGGGCGTGGCCGTGTTAAGCCCCGCCCCCTCTCAGAAATCGATTTCCCATCAAAATTGGAAAAAGGGGCGTGGCCGAGTGAAGCCCCGCCTCCTCTCAGAAATCAATTTCCCATCAAAATTGGAAAAAGGGGCGTGGCCGAGTTAAGCCCCGCCCCCTCTCAGAAATCGATTTCCCATCAAAATTGGAAAAAGGGGCGTGGCCGAGTTAAGCCCCGCCCCCTCTCAGATATCGATTTCCCATCAAAATTAGAAAAAGGGGCGTGGCCGAGTTAAGCCCCGCCCCCTCTCAGAAATCGATTTCCCATCAAAATTGGAAAAAGGGGCGTGGCCGAGTTAAGACCCGCCCCTTCTCAGAAATCGATTTCCCATTAGAATTGGAAAAAGGGGCGTGGCCGAGTTAAGCCCCGCCCCCTCTCAGAAATCGATTTCCCATCAAAATTGGAAAAAGGGGCGTGGCCGATTAAGCCCCGGCCTCTCAGAAATCGATTTCCCATCAAAATTGGAAAAAGGGGCGTGGCCGAGTTAAGCCCCGCCCCCTCTCAGAAATCGAGTTCCCATCAAAATTGGAAAAAGGGGCGTGGCCAAGTTAAGCCCCGGCCTCTCTCAGAAATCGATTTCCCATCAAAATTGGAAAAAGGGGCGTGGCCGAGTTAAGCCCCGCCCCCTCTCAGAAATCGATTTCCCATCAAAATTTGAAAAAGGGCCGTGGCCGAGCTAAGCCCCGCCCCCTCTCAGAAATCGATTTCCCATCAAAATTGGAAAAAGGGGCGTGGCCGATTAAGCCCCGGCCTCTCTCAGAAATCGATTTCCCATCAAAATTGGAAAAAGGGGCGTGGCCGAGTTAAGCCCCGCCCCCTCTCAGAAATCGATTTCCCATCAAAATTGGAAAAAGGGGCGTGGCCGAGTTAAGCGCCGCCCCCTCTCAGAATTCGATTTCCCATCAAAATTGGAAAAAGGGGCGTGGCCGAGTTAAGCCCCGCCCCCTCTCAGACATCGATTTACCATCAAAATTGGAAAAAGGGGCGTGGCCGAGTGAAGCCCCGCCCCCTCTCAGAAATCGATTTCCCATCAAAAATTGGAAAAAGGGGCGTGGCCGAGTTAAGCCCCGCCCCCTCTCAGAAATCGATTTCCCATCAAAATTGGAAAAAGGGGCATGGCCGAGTTAAGCCCCGCCCCCTCTCAGAAATCGATTTCCCATCAAAATTGGAAAAAGGGGCGTGGCCGTGTTAAGCCCCGCCCCCTCTCAGAAATCGATTTCCCATCAAAATTGGAAAAAGGGGCGTGGCCGAGTTAAGCCCCGCCCCCTCTCAGAAATCGATTTCCCATCAAAATTGGAAAAAGGGGCGTGGCCGAGTTAAGCCCCGCCCCCTCTCAGAAATCGATTTCCCATCAAAATTGGAAAAAGGGGCGTGGCCGAGTTAAGCCCCGCCCCCTCTCAGAAATCGATTTCCCATCAAAATTGGAAAAAGGGGCGTGGCCGAGTTTAGCCCCGCCCCCTCTCAGAAATCGATTTCCCATCAAAATTGGAAAAAGGGGCGTGGCCGAGTTAAGCCCCGCCCCCTCTCAGAAATCGATTTCCCATCAAAATTGGAAAAAGGGGCGTGGCCGAGTTAAGCCCCGCCCCCTCTCAGAAATCGATTTCCCATCAAAATTAGAAAAAGGGGCGTGGCCGAGTTAAGCCCCGCCCCCTCTCAGAAATCGATTTCCCATCAAAATTGGAAAAAGGGGCGTGGCCGAGTTAAGACCCGCCCCTTCTCAGAAATCGATTTCCCATCAAAATTGGAAAAAGGGGCGTGGCCGAGTTAAGCCCCGCCCCCTCTCAGAAATCGATTTCCCATCAAAATTGGAAAAAGGGGCGTGGCCGAGTTAAGCCCCGCCCCCTCTCAGAAATCGAGTTCCCATCAAAATTGGAAAAAGGGCCGTGGCCGAGCTAAGCCCCGCCCCCTCTCAGAAATCGATTTCCCATCAAAATTGGAAAAAGGGGCGTGGCCGAGTTAAGCCCCGCCCCTCTCAGAAATCGATTTCCCATCAAAATTGGAAAAATGGGCGTGGCCGAGTTAAGCCCCCCCCCCTTCTCAGAAATCGATTTCCCATCAAAATTGGAAAAAGGGGCGTGGCCGAGTTAAGCCCCGCCCCTTCTCAGAAATCGATTTCCCATCAAAATTGGAAAAAGGGGAGTGGCCGAGTTAAGCCCCGCCCCTTCTCAGAAATCGATTTCCCATCAAAATTGGAAAAAGGGGCGTGGCCGAGTTAAACCCCGCCTCCTCTCAGAAATCGATTTCCCATCAAAATTAGAAAAAGGGGCGTGGCCGAGTTAAGCTCCGCCCCCTCTCAGAAATCGATTTCCCATCAAAATTGGAAAAAGGGGCGTGGCCGAGTTAAGCCCCGCCCCCTCTCAGAAATCGATTTCCCATCAAAATTGGAAAAAGGGGCGTTGCCGCGTTAAGCCCCGCCCCCTCTCAGAAATCGATTTCCCATCAAAATTGGAAAAAGGGGCGTGGCCGAGTTAAGACCCGCCCCTTCTCAGAAATCGATTTCCCATCAAAATTGGAAAAAGGGGCGTGGCCGAGTTAAGCCCCGCCCCCTCTCGATTTCCCATCAAAATTGGAAAAAGGGGCGTGGCCGATTAAGCCCCGGCCTCTCTCAGAAATCGATTTCCCATCAAAATTGGAAAAAGGGGCGTGGCCGAGTTAAGCCCCGCCCCCTCTCAGAAATCGATTTCCCATCAAAATTGGAAAAAGGGGCGTGGCCGAGTTAAACCCCGCCTCATCTCAGAAATCAATTTCCCATCAAAATTGGAAAAAGGGGCGTGGCCGAGTTAAGCCCCGCCCCCTCTCAGAAATCGATTTCCCATCAAAATTGGAAAAAGGGGCGTGGCCGAGTTAAGACCCGCCCCCTCTCAGAAATCGATTTCCCATCAAAATTGGAAAAAGGGGCGTGGCCGTGTTAAGCCCCGCCCCCTCTCAGAAATCGATTTCCCATCAAAATTGGAAAAAGGGGCGTGGCCGAGTTAAGCCCCGCCCCCTCTCAGAAATCGATTTCCCATCAAAATTGGAAAAAGGGGCGTGGCCGAGTTAAGCCCCGCCCCCTCTCAGAAATCGATTTCCCATCAAAATTGGAAAAAGAGGCGTGGCCGAGTTAAGCCCCGCCCTTTCTCAGAAATCGATTTCCCATCAAAATTGGAAAAAGGGGCGTGGCCGAGTTAAGTCCCGCCCCCTCTCAGAAATCGATTTCCCATCAAAGTTAAACAAAGGGGCGTGGCCGAGTTAAGCCCCGCCCCCTCTCAGAAATCGATTTCCCATCAAAATTGGAAAAATGGGCGTGGCCGAGTTAAGCCCCACCCCCTCTCAGAAATCGATTTCCCATCAAAATTGGAAAAAGGGGCGTGGCCGAGTTAAGCCCCGCCCCCTCTCAGAAATCGATTTCCCATCAAAATTGGAAAAAGGGGCGTGGCCGAGTTAAGCCCCGCCCCCTCAGAAATCGATTTCCCATCAAAATTGGAAAAAGGGGCGTGGCCGAGTTAAGACCCGCCCCCTCTCAGAAATCGATTTCCCATCAAAATTGGAAAAAGGGGCGTGGCCGTGTTAAGCCCCGCCCCCTCTCAGAAATCGATTTCCCATCAAAATTGGAAAAAGGGGCGTGGCCGAGTTAAGCCCCGCCCCCTCTCAGAAATCGATTTCCCATCAAAATTGGAAAAAGGGGCGTGGCCGAGTTAAGCCCCGCCCCCTCTCAGAAATCGATTTCCCATCAAAATTGGAAAAAGAGGCGTGGCCGAGTTAAGCCCCGCCCTTTCTCAGAAATCGATTTCCCATCAAAATTGGAAAAAGGGGCGTGGCCGAGTTAAGTCCCGCCCCCTCTCAGAAATCGATTTCCCATCAAAGTTAAACAAAGGGGCGTGGCCGAGTTAAGCCCCGCCCCCTCTCAGAAATCGATTTCCCATCAAAATTGGAATAAGGGGCGTGGCCGAGTTAAGCCCCGCCCCCTCTCAGAAATCGTTTCCCATCAAAATTGGAAAAAGGGGCGTGGCCGAGTTAAGCCCCGCCCCCTCTCAGAAATCGATTTCCCATCAAAATTGAAAAAGGGGCGTGGCCGTGTTAAGCCCCGCCCCCTCTCAGAAATCGATTTCCCATCAAAATTGGAAAAAGGGGCGTGACCGAGTTAAGCCCCGCCCCCTCTCAGAAATCGATTTCCCATCAAAATTGGAAAAAGGGGCGTGGCCGAGTGAAGCCCCGCCTCCTCTCACAAATCAATTTCCCATCAAAATTGAAAAAAGGGGCGTGGCCGAGTTAAGCCCCGCCCCCTCTCAGAAATCGATTTCCCATCAAAAAGGGCGTGGCCGAGTTAAGCCCCGCCCCCTCTCAGAAATCGATTTCCCATCAAAATTGGAAAAATGGGCGTGGCCGAGTTAAGCCCCACCCCCTCTCAGAAATCGATTTCCCATCAAAATTGGAAAAAGGGGCGTGGCCGAGTTAAGCCCCGCCCCCTCAGAAATCGATTTCCCATCAAAATTGGAAAAAGGGGCGTGGCCGAGTTAAGCCCCGCCCCCTCTCAGAAATCGATTTCCCATCAAAATTGGAAAAAGGGGCGTGGCCGAGTTAAGCCCCGCCCCCTCTCAGAAATCAATTTCCCATCAAAATTGGAAAAAGGGGCGTGGCCGAGTGAAGCCCCGCCCCCTCTCAGAAATCGATTTCCCATTAAAATTGGAAAAAGGGGCGTGTCCGAGTTAAGCCCCGCCCCCTGTCAGACATCGATTTCCCATCAAAATTGGAAAAAGGGGCGTGGCCGAGTTAAGCCCCGCCCCCTCTCAGAAATCGATTTCCCATCAAAAATTGGAAAAAGGGGCGTGGCCGAGTTAAGCCCCGCCCCCTCTCAGAAATCGATTTCCCATCAAAATTGGAAAAAGGGGCGTGGCCGTGTTAAGCCCCGCCCCCTCTCAGAAATCGATTTCCCATCAAAATTGGAAAAAGGGGCGTGGCCGAGTGAAGCCCCGCCTCCTCTCAGAAATCAATTTCCCATCAAAATTGGAAAAATTGGCGTGGCCGAGTTAAGCCCCGCCCCCTCTCAGAATTCGATTTCCCATCAAAATTGGAAAAAGGGGCGTGGCCGAGTTAAGCCCCGCCCCCTCTCAGACATCGATTTCCCATCAAAATTGGAAAAAGGGGCGTGGCCGAGTGAAGCCCCGCCCCCTCTCAGAAATCGATTTCCCATCAAAAATTGGAAAAAGGGGCGTGGCCGAGTTAAGCCCCGCCCCCTCTCAGAAATCGATTTCCCATCAAAATTGGAAAAAGGGGCGTGGCCGTGTTAAGCCCCGCCCCTCTCAGAAATCGATTTCCCATCAAAATTGGAAAAAGGGGCGTGGCCGAGTGAAGCCCCGCCCCCTCTCAGAAATCGATTTCCCATTAAAATTGGAAAAAGGGGCGTGACCGAGTTAAGCCCCGCCCCCTCTCAGAAATCAATTGCCCATCAAAATTGGAAAAAGGGGCGTGGCCGAGTTAAGCCCCGCCCCCTCTCAGAAATCGATTTCCCATCAAAATTGGAAAAAGGGGCGTGGCCGAGTTAAGCCCCGCCCCCTCTCAGAAATCGATTTCCCATCAAAATTGGAAAAAGGGGCGTGGCCGAGTGAAGCCCCGCCCCCTCTCAGAAATCGATTTCACATTAAAATTGGAAAAAAGGGCGTGGCCGAGTTAAGCCCCGCCCCCTTTCAGAAATCGATTTCCCATCAAAATTGGAAAAAGGGGCGTGGCCGAGTTAAGCCCCGCCCCTCTCAGAAATCGATTTCCCATCTAAATTGGAAAAAGGGGCGTGGCAGAGTGAAGCCCCGCCCCCTCTCAGAAATCGATTTCCCATTAAAATTGGAAAAAGGGGCGTGTCCGAGTTAAGCCCCGCCCCCTCTCAGACATCGATTTCCCATCAAAATTGGAAAAAGGGGCGTGGCCGAGTTAAGCCCCGCCCCCTCTCAGAAATCGATTTCCCATCAAAAATTGGAAAAAGGGGCGTGGCCGAGTTAAGCCCCGCCCCCTCTCAGAAATCGATTTCACATTAAAATTGGAAAAAAGGGCGTGGCCGAGTTAAGCCCCGCCCCCTTTCAGAAATCGATTTCCCATCAAAATTGGAAAAAGGGGCGTCGCCGAGTTAAGCCCCGCCCCTCTCAGAAATCGATTTCCCATCTAAATTGGAAAAAGGGGCGTGGCCGAGTGAAGCCCCGCCCCTCTCAGAAATCGATTTCCCATCAAAATTGGAAAAAGGGGCGTGGCCGAGTTAAGCCCCGCCCCCTCTCAGAAATCGATTTCCCATCAAAATTGGAAAAAGGGGCGTGGCCGAGTGAAGCCCCGCCCCCTCTCAGAAATCGATTTCACATTAAAATTGGAAAAAAGGGCGTGGCCGAGTTAAGCCCCGCCCCCTTTCAGAAATCGATTTCCCATCAAAATTGGAAAAAGGGGCGTGGCCGAGTTAAGCCCCGCCCCTCTCAGAAATCGATTTCCCATCTAAATTGGAAAAAGGGGCGTGGCCGAGTGAAGCCCCGCCCCCTCTCAGACATCGATTTCCCATCAAAATTGGAAAAAGGGGCGTGGCCGAGTTAAGCCCCGCCCCCTCTCAGAAATCGATTTCCCATCAAAAATTGGAAAAAGGGGCGTGGCCGAGTTAAGCCCCGCCCCCTCTCAGAAATCGATTTCCCATCAAAATTGGAAAAAGGGGCGTGGCCGAGTTAAGCCCCGCCCCCTCTCAGAAATCGATTTCCCATCAAAATTGGAAAAAGGGGCGTGGCCGTGTTAAGCCCCGCCCCCTCTCAGAAATCGATTTCCCATCAAAATTGGAAAAAGGGGCGTGGCCGAGTGAAGCCCCGCCTCCTCTCAGAAATCAATTTCCCATCAAAATTGGAAAAAGGGGCGTGGCCGAGTTAAGCCCCGCCCCCTCTCAGAAATCGATTTCCCATCAAAATTGGAAAAAGGGGCGTGGCCGAGTTAAGCCCCGCCCCCTCTCAGATATCGATTTCCCATCAAAATTAGAAAAAGGGGCGTGGCCGAGTTAAGCCCCGCCCCCTCTCAGAAATCGATTTCCCATCAAAATTGGAAAAAGGGGCGTGGCCGAGTTAAGACCCGCCCCTTCTCAGAAATCGATTTCCCATCAAAATTGGAAAAAGGGGCGTGGCCGAGTTAAGCCCCGCCCCCTCTCAGAAATCGATTTCCCATCAAAATTGGAAAAAGGGGCGTGGCCGATTAAGCCCCGGCCTCTCAGAAATCGATTTCCCATCAAAATTGGAAAAAGGGGCGTGGCCGAGTTAAGCCCCGCCCCCTCTCAGAAATCGAGTTCCCATCAAAATTGGAAAAAGGGGCGTGGCCAAGTTAAGCCCCGGCCTCTCTCAGAAATCGATTTCCCATCAAAATTGGAAAAAGGGGCGTGGCCGAGTTAAGCCCCGCCCCCTCTCAGAAATCGATTTCCCATCAAAATTTGAAAAAGGGCCGTGGCCGAGCTAAGCCCCGCCCCCTCTCAGAAATCGATTTCCCATCAAAATTGGAAAAAGGGGCGTGGCCGATTAAGCCCCGGCCTCTCTCAGAAATCGATTTCCCATCAAAATTGGAAAAAGGGGCGTGGCCGAGTTAAGCCCCGCCCCCTCTCAGAAATCGATTTCCCATCAAAATTGGAAAAAGGGGCGTGGCCGAGTTAAGCGCCGCCCCCTCTCAGAATTCGATTTCCCATCAAAATTGGAAAAAGGGGCGTGGCCGAGTTAAGCCCCGCCCCCTCTCAGACATCGATTTCCCATCAAAATTGGAAAAAGGGGCGTGGCCGAGTGAAGCCCCGCCCCCTCTCAGAAATCGATTTCCCATCAAAAATTGGAAAAAGGGGCGTGGCCGAGTTAAGCCCCGCCCCCTCTCAGAAATCGATTTCCCATCAAAATTGGAAAAAGGGGCATGGCCGAGTTAAGCCCCGCCCCCTCTCAGAAATCGATTTCCCATCAAAATTGGAAAAAGGGGCGTGGCCGTGTTAAGCCCCGCCCCCTCTCAGAAATCGATTTCCCATCAAAATTGGAAAAAGGGGCGTGGCCGAGTTAAGCCCCGCCCCCTCTCAGAAATCGATTTCCCATCAAAATTGGAAAAAGGGGCGTGGCCGAGTTAAGCCCCGCCCCCTCTCAGAAATCGATTTCCCATCAAAATTGGAAAAAGGGGCGTGGCCGAGTTAAGCCCCGCCCCCTCTCAGAAATCGATTTCCCATCAAAATTGGAAAAAGGGGCGTGGCCGAGTTTAGCCCCGCCCCCTCTCAGAAATCGATTTCCCATCAAAATTGGAAAAAGGGGCGTGGCCGAGTTAAGCCCCGCCCCCTCTCAGAAATCGATTTCCCATCAAAATTGGAAAAAGGGGCGTGGCCGAGTTAAGCCCCGCCCCCTCTCAGAAATCGATTTCCCATCAAAATTAGAAAAAGGGGCGTGGCCGAGTTAAGCCCCGCCCCCTCTCAGAAATCGATTTCCCATCAAAATTGGAAAAAGGGGCGTGGCCGAGTTAAGACCCGCCCCTTCTCAGAAATCGATTTCCCATCAAAATTGGAAAAAGGGGCGTGGCCGAGTTAAGCCCCGCCCCCTCTCAGAAATCGAGTTCCCATCAAAATTGGAAAAAGGGGCGTGGCCAAGTTAAGCCCCGGCCTCTCTCAGAAATCGATTTCCCATCAAAATTGGAAAAAGGGGCGTGGCCGAGTTAAGCCCCGCCCCCTCTCAGAAATCGATTTCCCATCAAAATTGGAAAAAGGGCCGTGGCCGAGCTAAGCCCCGCCCCCTCTCAGAAATCGATTTCCCATCAAAATTGGAAAAAGGGGCGTGGCCGAGTTAAGCCCCGCCCCTCTCAGAAATCGATTTCCCATCAAAATTGGAAAAATGGGCGTGGCCGAGTTAAGCCCCCCCCCCCTTCTCAGAAATCGATTTCCCATCAAAATTGGAAAAAGGGGCGTGGCCGAGTTAAGCCCCGCCCCTTCTCAGAAATCGATTTCCCATCAAAATTGGAAAAAGGGGAGTGGCCGAGTTAAGCCCCGCCCCTTCTCAGAAATCGATTTCCCATCAAAATTGGAAAAAGGGGCGTGGCCGAGTTAAACCCCGCCTCCTCTCAGAAATCGATTTCCCATCAAAATTAGAAAAAGGGGCGTGGCCGAGTTAAGCTCCGCCCCCTCTCAGAAATCGATTTCCCATCAAAATTGGAAAAAGGGGCGTGGCCGAGTTAAGCCCCGCCCCCTCTCAGAAATCGATTTCCCATCAAAATTGGAAAAAGGGGCGTTGCCGCGTTAAGCCCCGCCCCCTCTCAGAAATCGATTTCCCATCAAAATTGGAAAAAGGGGCGTGGCCGAGTTAAGACCCGCCCCTTCTCAGAAATCGATTTCCCATCAAAATTGGAAAAAGGGGCGTGGCCGAGTTAAGCCCCGCCCCCTCAGAAATCGATTTCCCATCAAAATTGGAAAAAGGGGCGTGGCCGATTAAGCCCCGGCCTCTCTCAGAAATCGATTTCCCATCAAAATTGGAAAAAGGGGCGTGGCCGAGTTAAGCCCCGCCCCCTCTCAGAAATCGATTTCCCATCAAAATTGGAAAAAGGGGCGTGGCCGAGTTAAACCCCGCCTCATCTCAGAAATCAATTTCCCATCAAAATTGGAAAAAGGGGCGTGGCCGAGTTAAGCCCCGCCCCCTCTCAGAAATCGATTTCCCATCAAAATTGGAAAAAGGGGCGTGGCCGAGTTAAGCCCCGCCCCTCTCAGAAATCGATTTCCCATCAAAATTGGAAAAATGGGCGTGGCCGAGTTAAGCCCCCCCCCCCCCTTCTCAGAAATCGATTTCCCATCAAAATTGGAAAAAGGGGCGTGGCCGAGTTAAGCCCCGCCCCTTCTCAGAAATCGATTTCCCATCAAAATTGGAAAAAGGGGAGTGGCCGAGTTAAGCCCCGCCCCTTCTCAGAAATCGATTTCCCATCAAAATTGGAAAAAGGGGCGTGGCCGAGTTAAACCCCGCCTCCTCTCAGAAATCGATTTCCCATCAAAATTGGAAAAAGGGGCGTGGCCGAGTTAAGCTCCGCCCCCTCTCAGAAATCGATTTCCCATCAAAATTGGAAAAAGGGGCGTGGCCGAGTTAAGCCCCGCCCCCTCTCAGAAATCGATTTTCCATCAAAATTGGAAAAAGGGGCGTGGCCGAGTTAAGACCCGCCCCTTCTCAGAAATCGATTTCCCATCAAAATTGGAAAAAGGGGCGTGGCCGAGTTAAGCCCCGCCCCCTCTCAGAAATCGATTTCCCATCAAAATTGGAAAAAGGGGCGTGGCCGATTAAGCCCCGGCCTCTCTCAGAAATCGATTTCCCATCAAAATTGGAAAAAGGGGCGTGGCCGAGTTAAGCCCCGCCCCCTCTCAGAAATCGATTTCCCATCAAAATTGGAAAAAGGGGCGTGGCCGAGTTAAGCCACGCCCCCTCTCAGAAATCGATTTCCCATCAAAATTGGAAAAAAGGGCGTGGCCGTGTTAAGCCCCGCCCCCTCTCAGAAATCGATTTCCCCTCAAAATTGGAAAAAGGGGCGTGACCGAGTTAAGCCCCGCCCCCTCTCAGAAATCGATTTCCCATCAAAATTGGAAAAAGGGGCGTGGCCGAGTGAAGCCCCGCCTCCTCTCAGAAATCAATTTCCCATCAAAATTGGAAAAAGGGGCGTGGCCGAGTTAAGCCCCGCCCCCTCCAGAAATCGATTTCAAATCAAAATTGGAAAAAGGGGAGTGGCCGAGTTAAGCCCCGCCCCCTCTCAGAAATCGATTTTCCATCAAAATTGGAAAAAGGGGCGTGGCCGAGTTAAGCCCCGCCCCCTCTCAGAAATCGATTTCCCATCAAAATTGGAAAAAGGGGCGTGCCGAGTTAAGCCCGCCCCCTCTCAGAAATCGATTTCCCACCAAAATTGGAAAAAGGGGCGTTGCCGCGTTAAGCCCCGCCCCCTCTCAGAAATCGATTTCCCATCAAAATTGGAAAAAGGGGCGTGGCCGAGTTAAGCCCCGCCCCCCCTCTCAGAAATCGATTTCCCACCAAAATTGGAAAAGGGGCGTTGCCGCGTTAAGCCCCGCCCCCTCTCAGAAATCGATTTCCCATCAAAATTGGAAAAAATGGCGTGGCCGAGATAAGACCCGCCCCTTCTCAGAAATCGATTTCCCATCAAAATTGGAAAAAGGGGCGTGGCCGAGTTAAGCCCCGCCCCCTCTCAGAAATCGATTTCCCATCAAAATTGGAAAAAGGGGCGTGGCCGATTAAGCCCCGGCCTCTCTCAGAAATCGATTTCCCATCAAAATTGGAAAAAGGGGCGTGGCCGAGTTAAGCCCCGCCCCCTCTCAGAAATCGATTTCCCATCAAAATTGGAAAAAGGGGCGTGGCCGAGTTAAGCCCCGCCCCCTCTCAGAAATCGATTTCCCATCAAAATTGGAAAAAGGGGCGTGGCCGAGTTAAACCCCGCCTCATCTCAGAAATCAATTTCCCATCAAAATTGGAAAAAGGGGCGTGGCCGAGGTAAGCCCCGCCCCCTCTCAGAAATCGATTTCCCATCAAAATTGGAAAAAGGGGCGTGGCCGAGTTAAGCCCCGCCCCCTCTCAGAAATCGATTTAACATCAAAATTTGAAAAAGGGGCGTGGCCGAGTTAAGCCCCACCCCCTCTCAGAAATCGATTTCCCATCAAAATTGGAAAAAGGGGCGTGGCCGAGTTAAGCCCCGCCCCCTCTCAGAAATCGATTTCCCATCAAAATTGGAAAAAGGGGCGTAGCCGAGTTAAGCCACGCCCCTTCTCAGAAATCGATTTCCCATCAAAATTGGAAAAAGGGGCGTGGCCGAGTTAAGCCCCGCCCCCTCTCAGAAATCGATTTCCCATCAAAATTGGAAAAAGGGGCGTGGCCGAGTTAAGCCCCACCCCCTCTCAGAAATCAATTTCCCATCAAAATTGGAAAAAGGGACGTGGCCGAGTTAAGACCCGTCCCCTCTCAGAAATCGATTTCCCATCAAAATTGGAAAAAGGGGCGTGGCCGAGTGAAGCCCCGCCCCTCTCAGAAATCGATTTCCCATCAAAATTGGAAAAAGGGACGTGGCCGAGTTAAGCCCCGGCCCCTCTCAGAAATCGATTTCCCATCAAAATTGGAAAAAGGGGCGTGGCCGAGTTAAGCCCCGCCCCCTCTCAGAAATCGATTTCCTATCAAAATTGGAAAAAGGGGCGTGGCCGAGTTAAGCCCCGCCCCCTCTCAGAAATCGATTTCCTATCAAAATTGGAAAAAGGGGCGTGGCCGAGTTAAGCCCCGCCCCCTCTCAGAAATCGATTTCCTATCAAAATTGGAAAAAGGGGCGTGGCCGAGTTAAGCCCCGCCCCTTCTCAGAAATCGATTTCCCATCAAAATTGGAAAAAGGGGCGTGGCCGAGTTAAGCCCCGCCCCCTCTCAGAAATCGATTTCCCATCAAAATTGGAAAAAGGGGCGTGGCCGAGTTAAACCCCGCCTCCTCTCAGAAATCGATTTCCCATCAAAATTAGAAAAAGGGGCGTGGCCGAGTTAAGCCCCGCCCCCTCTCAGAAATCGATTTCCCATCAAAATTGGAAAAAGGGGCGTGGCCGAGTTAAGCCCCGCCCCCTCTCAGAAATCGATTTCCCATCAAAATTGGAAAAAGGGGCGTTGCCGCGTTAAGCCCCGCCCCCTCTCAGAAATCGATTTCCCATCAAAATTGGAAAAAGGGGCGTGGCCGAGTTAAGACCCGCCCCTTCTCAGAAATCGATTTCCCATCAAAAATTGGAAAAAGGGGCGTGGCCGAGTTAAGCCCCGCCCCCTCTCAGAAATCGATTTCCCATCAAAATTGGAAAAAAGGGCGTGGCCGTGTTAAGCCCCGCCCCCTCTCAGAAATCGATTTCCCCTCAAAATTGGAAAAAGGGGCGTGACCGAGTTAAGCCCCGCCCCCTCTCAGAAATCGATTTCCCATCAAAATTGGAAAAAGGGGCGTGGCCGAGTGAAGCCCCGCCTCCTCTCAGAAATCAATTTCCCATCAAAATTGGAAAAAGGGGCGTGGCCGAGTTAAGCCCCGCCCCCTCCAGAAATCGATTTCAAATCAAAATTGGAAAAAGGGGAGTGGCCGAGTTAAGCCCCGCCCCCTCTCAGAAATCGATTTTCCATCAAAATTGGAAAAAGGGGCGTGGCCGAGTTAAGCCCCGCCCCCTCTCAGAAATCGATTTCCCATCAAAATTGGAAAAAGGGGCGTGCCGAGTTAAGCCCGCCCCCTCTCAGAAATCGATTTCCCACCAAAATTGGAAAAAGGGGCGTTGCCGCGTTAAGCCCCGCCCCCTCTCAGAAATCGATTTCCCATCAAAATTGGAAAAAGGGGCGTGGCCGAGTTAAGCCCCGCCCCCCCTCTCAGAAATCGATTTCCCACCAAAATTGGAAAAGGGGCGTTGCCGCGTTAAGCCCCGCCCCCTCTCAGAAATCGATTTCCCATCAAAATTGGAAAAAATGGCGTGGCCGAGATAAGACCCGCCCCTTCTCAGAAATCGATTTCCCATCAAAATTGGAAAAAGGGGCGTGGCCGAGTTAAGCCCCGCCCCCTCTCAGAAATCGATTTCCCATCAAAATTGGAAAAAGGGGCGTGGCCGATTAAGCCCCGGCCTCTCTCAGAAATCGATTTCCCATCAAAATTGGAAAAAGGGGCGTGGCCGAGTTAAGCCCCGCCCCCTCTCAGAAATCGATTTCCCATCAAAATTGGAAAAAGGGGCGTGGCCGAGTTAAGCCCCGCCCCCTCTCAGAAATCGATTTCCCATCAAAATTGGAAAAAGGGGCGTGGCCGAGTTAAACCCCGCCTCATCTCAGAAATCAATTTCCCATCAAAATTGGAAAAAGGGGCGTGGCCGAGGTAAGCCCCGCCCCCTCTCAGAAATCGATTTCCCATCAAAATTGGAAAAAGGGGCGTGGCCGAGTTAAGCCCCGCCCCCTCTCAGAAATCGATTTAACATCAAAATTTGAAAAAGGGGCGTGGCCGAGTTAAGCCCCACCCCCTCTCAGAAATCGATTTCCCATCAAAATTGGAAAAAGGGGCGTGGCCGAGTTAAGCCCCGCCCCCTCTCAGAAATCGATTTCCCATCAAAATTGGAAAAAGGGGCGTAGCCGAGTTAAGCCACGCCCCTTCTCAGAAATCGATTTCCCATCAAAATTGGAAAAAGGGGCGTGGCCGAGTTAAGCCCCGCCCCCTCTCAGAAATCGATTTCCCATCAAAATTGGAAAAAGGGGCGTGGCCGAGTTAAGCCCCACCCCCTCTCAGAAATCAATTTCCCATCAAAATTGGAAAAAGGGACGTGGCCGAGTTAAGACCCGTCCCCTCTCAGAAATCGATTTCCCATCAAAATTGGAAAAAGGGGCGTGGCCGAGTGAAGCCCCGCCCCTCTCAGAAATCGATTTCCCATCAAAATTGGAAAAAGGGACGTGGCCGAGTTAAGCCCCGGCCCCTCTCAGAAATCGATTTCCCATCAAAATTGGAAAAAGGGGCGTGGCCGAGTTAAGCCCCGCCCCCTCTCAGAAATCGATTTCCTATCAAAATTGGAAAAAGGGGCGTGGCCGAGTTAAGCCCCGCCCCCTCTCAGAAATCGATTTCCTATCAAAATTGGAAAAAGGGGCGTGGCCGAGTTAAGCCCCGCCCCCTCTCAGAAATCGATTTCCTATCAAAATTGGAAAAAGGGGCGTGGCCGAGTTAAGCCCCGCCCCTTCTCAGAAATCGATTTCCCATCAAAATTGGAAAAAGGGGCGTGGCCGAGTTAAGCCCCGCCCCCTCTCAGAAATCGATTTCCCATCAAAATTGGAAAAAGGGGCGTGGCCGAGTTAAACCCCGCCTCCTCTCAGAAATCGATTTCCCATCAAAATTAGAAAAAGGGGCGTGGCCGAGTTAAGCCCCGCCCCCTCTCAGAAATCGATTTCCCATCAAAATTGGAAAAAGGGGCGTGGCCGAGTTAAGCCCCGCCCCCTCTCAGAAATCGATTTCCCATCAAAATTGGAAAAAGGGGCGTTGCCGCGTTAAGCCCCGCCCCCTCTCAGAAATCGATTTCCCATCAAAATTGGAAAAAGGGGCGTGGCCGAGTTAAGACCCGCCCCTTCTCAGAAATCGATTTCCCATCAAAAATTGGAAAAAGGGGCGTGGCCGAGTTAAGCCCCGCCCCCTCTCAGAAATCGATTTCCCATCAAAATTGGAAAAAGGGGCCTGGCCGATTAAGCCCCGGCCTCTCTCAGAAATCGATTTCCCATCAAAATTGGAAAAAGGGGCGTGGCCGAGTTAAGCCCCGCCCCCTCTCAGAAATCGATTTCCCATCAAAATTGGAAAAAGGGGCGTGGCCAAGTTAAGCCCCGGCCTCTCTCAGAAATCGATTTCCCATCAAAATTGGAAAAAGGGGCGTGGCCGAGTTAAGCCCCGCCCCTCTCAGAAATCGATTTCCCATCAAAATTGGAAAAAGGGGCGTGGCCGAGTTAAGCCCCGCCCCCTCTCAGAAATCGATTTCCCATCAAAATTGGAAAAAGGGGCGTGGCCGAGTTAAACCCCGCCCCTTCTCAGAAATCGATTTCCCATCAAAATTGGAAAAAGGGGCGTGGCCGAGTTAAGCCCCGCCCCCTCTCAGAAATCGATTTCCCATCAAAATTGGAAAAAGGGGCGTGGCCGAGTTAAACCCCGCCTCATCTCAGAAATCAATTTCCCATCAAAATTGGAAAAAGGGGCGTGGCCGAGTTAAGCCCCGCCCCCTCTCAGAAATCGATTTCCCACCAAAATTGGAAAAAGGGGCGTGGCCGAGTTAAGCCCCGCCCCCTCTCAGAAATCGATTTCCCATCAAAATTGGAAAAAGGGGCGTGGCCGAGTTAAGCCCCGCCCCTCTCAGAAATCGATTTCCCATCAAAATTGGAAAAAGGGGCGTGGCCGAGTTAAGCCCCGCCCCCTCTCAGAAATCGATTTCCCATCAAAATTGGAAAAAGGGGCGTGGCCGAGTTAAGCCCCGCCCCCTCTCAGAAATCGATTTCCCACCAAAATTGGAAAAAGGGGCGTTGCCGCGTTAAGCCCCGCCCCCTCTCAGAAATCGATTTCCCATCAAAATTGGAAAAAGGGGCGTGGCCGAGTTAAGACCCGCCCCTTCTCAGAAATCGATTTCCCATCAAAATTGGAAAAAGGGGCGTGGCCGAGTTAAGCCCCGCCCCCTCTCAGAAATCGATTTCCCATCAAAATTGGAAAAAGGGGCGTGGCCGATTAAGCCCCGGCCTCTCTCAGAAATCGATTTCCCATCAAAATTGGAAAAAGGGGCGTGGCCGAGTTAAGCCCCGCCCCCTCTCAGAAATCAATTTCCCATCAAAATTGGAAAAAGGGGCGTGGCCGAGTTAAGCCCCGCCCCCTCTCAGAAATCGATTTCCCATCAAAATTGGAAAAAGGGGCGTGGCCGAGTTAAACCCCGCCTCATCTCAGAAATCGATTTCCCATCAAAATTGGAAAAAGGGGCGTGGCAGAGTTAAGCCCCCCCCCTTTATCAGAAATCGATTTCCCATCAAAATTGGAAAAAGTGGCGTGCCGAGTTAAGCCCCGCCCCTTCTCAGAAATCGATTTCCCATCAAAATTGGAAAAAGGGGCGTGGCCGAGTTAAGCCCCGCCCCCTCTCAGAAATCGATTTCCCATCAAAATTGGAAAAAGGGGAGTGGCCGAGTTAAGCCCCTTCCCCTCTCAGAAATTGATTTCCCATCAAAATTGGAAAAAGGGGCGTGGCCGAGTTAAGCCCCGCCCCCTCTCAGAAATCGATTTCCCATCAAAATTGGAAAAAGGGGCGTGGCCGAGTTAAGCCCCACCCCTTCTCACAAATCGATTTCCCATCAAAATTGGAAAAAGGGGCGTGGCCGAGTTAAGCCCCGTCCCCTCTCAGAAATTGATTTCCCATCAAAATTGGAAAAAGGGGCGTGGCCGAGTTAAGCCCCGCCCCCTCTCAGAAATCGATTTCCCATCAAAATTGGAAAAAGGGGCGTGGCCGAGTTAAGCCCCGTCCCCTCTCACAAATCAATTTCCCATCAAAATTGGAAAAAGGGGCGTGGCCGAGTTAAGCCCCGCCCCCTCTCAGAAATCGATTTCCCATCAAAATTGGAAAAAGGGGCGTGGCCGAGTTAAGCTCCGCCCCCTCTCAGAAATCGATTTCCCATCAAAATTGGAAAAAGGGGCGTGGCCGAGTTAAGCCCCGCCCCCTCTCAGAAATCGATTTCCCATCAAAATTGGAAAAAGGGGCGTGGCCGAGTTAAACCCCGCCTCATCTCAGAAATCAATTTCCCATCAAAATTGGAAAAAGGGGCGTGGCCGAGTTAAGCCCCGCCCCCTCTCAGAAATCGATTTCCCACCAAAATTGGAAAAAGGGGCGTTGCCGCGTTAAGCCCCGCCCCCTCTCAGAAATCGATTTCCCATCAAAATTGGAAAAAGGGGCGTGGCCGAGTTAAGCCCCGCCCCTCTCAGAAATCGATTTCCTATCAAAATTGGAAAAAGGGGCGTGGCCGAGTTAAGCCCTGCCCCCTCTCAGAAATCGATTTCCCATCAAAATTGGAAAAAGGGGCGTGGCCGAGTTAAGCCCCGCCCCCTCTCAGAAATCGATTTCCCATCAAAATTGGAAAAAGGGGCGTGGCCGAGTCAAGCCCCGCCCCCTCTCAGAAATCGATTTCCCATCAAAATTGGAAAAAGGGGCGTGGCCGAGTTAAGCCCCGCCCCCTCTCAGAAATCGATTTCCCATCAAAATTGGAAAAAGGGGCGTGGCCGAGTTAAGCCCCGCCCCTCTCAGAAATCGATTTCCCATCAAAATTGGAAAAAGGGGCGTGGCCGAGTTAAGCCCCGCCCCCTCTCAGAAATCGATTTCCCACCAAAATTGGAAAAAGGGGCGTTGCCGCGTTAAGCCCCGCCCCCTCTCAGAAATCGATTTCCCATCAAAATTGGAAAAAGGGGCGTGGCCGAGTTAAGACCCGCCCCTTCTCAGAAATCGATTTCCCATCAAAATTGGAAAAAGGGGCGTGGCCGAGTTAAGCCCCGCCCCCTCTCAGAAATCGATTTCCCATCAAAATTGGAAAAAGGGGCGTGGCCGATTAAGCCCCGGCCTCTCTCAGAAATCGATTTCCCATCAAAATTGGAAAAAGGGGCGTGGCCGAGTTAAGCCCCGCCCCCTCTCAGAAATCGATTTCCCATCAAAATTGGAAAAAGGGGCGTGGCCGAGTTAAGCCCCGCCCCCTCTCAGAAATCGATTTCCCATCAAAATTGGAAAAAGGGGCGTGGCCGAGTTAAACCCCACCTCATCTCAGAAATCAATTTCCCATCAAAATTGGAAAAAGGGGCGTGGCCGAGTTAAGCCCCGCCCCCTCTCAGAAATCGATTTCCCATCAAAATTGGAAAAAGGGGCGTGGCCGAGTTAAGCCCCGCCCCCTCTCAGAAATCGATTTCCCATCAAAATTGGAAAAAGGGGCGTGGCCGAGTTAAGCCCCGCCCCCTCTCAGAAATCGATTTCCCATCAAAATTGGAAAAAGGGGCGTGGCCGAGTTAAGCCCCGCCCCCTCTCAGAAATCGATTTCCCATCAAAATTGGAAAAAGGGGCGTGGCCGAGTTAAGCCCCGCCCCCTCTCAGAAATCGATTTCCCATCAAAATTGGAAAAAGGGGCGTGGCCGAGTTAAGCTCCGCCCCCTCTCAGAAATCGATTTCCCATCAAAATTGGAAAAAGGGGCGTGGCCGAGTTAAGCCCCGCCCCCTCTCAGAAATCGATTTCCCATCAAAATTGGAAAAAGGGGCGTGGCCGAGTTAAGCCCCGCCCCCTCTCAGAAATCGATTTCCAATCAAAATTGGAAAAAGGGGCGTGGCCGAGTTAAGGCCCGCCCCTCAGAAATCGATTTCCCATCAAAATTGGAAAAAGGGGCGTGGCCGAGTTAAGCCCCGCCCCCTCTCAGAAATCGATTTCCCATCAAAATTGGAAAAAGGGGCGTGGCCGAGTTAAGCCCCGCCCCCTCTCAGAAATCGATTTCCCATCAAAATTGGAAAAAGGGGCGTGGCCGAGTTAAGCCCCACCCCCTCTCAGAAATCAATTTCCCATCAAAATTGGAAAAAGGGACGTGGCCGAGTTAAGACCCGTCCCCTCTCAGAAATCGATTTCCCATCAAAATTGGAAAAAGGGGCGTGGCCGAGTGAAGCCCCGCCCCTCTCAGAAATCGATTTCCCATCAAAATTGGAAAAAGGGGCGTGGCCGAGTTAAGCCCTGCCCCCTCTCAGAAATCGATTTCCCATCAAAATTGGAAAAAGGGGCGTGGCCGAGTTAAGCCCCGCCCCCTCTCAGAAATCGATTTCCCATCAAAATTGGAAAAAGGGGCGTGGCCGAGCTAAGCCCCGCCCCCTCTCAAAAAGTGGACGAGTTAAGCCCCGCCCCCTCTCAGAAATCGATTTCCCATCAAAATTGGAAAAAGGGACGTGGCCGAGTTAAGTCCCGCCCCCTCTCAGAAATCGATTTCCCATCAAAATTGGAAAAAGGGGCGTGGCCGAGTTAAGCCCCGCCCCCTCTCAGAAATCGATTTCCCATCAAAATTGGAAAAAGGGGCGTGGCCGAGTTAAGCCCCGCCCCCTCTCAGAAATCGATTTCCCATCAAAATTGGAAAAAGGGGCGTGGCCGAGTTAAGCCCCGCCCCCTCTCAGAAATCGATTTCCCATCAAAATTGGAAAAATGGGCGTGGCCGAGTTAAGCGCCGCCCCCTCTCAGAAATCGTTTTCCCATTAAAATTGGAAAAAGGGGCGTGGCCGAGTTAAGCCCCGCCCCCTCTCAGAAATCGATTTCCCATCAAAATTGGAAAAAGGGGCGTGGCCGAGTTAAGTCCCGCCCCCTCTCAGACATCGATTTCCCATCAAAATTGGAAAAAGGGGCGTGGCCGAGTTAAGCCCCGCCCCCTCTCAGAAATCGATTTCCCATCAAAATTGGAAAAAGGGGCGTGGCCGAGTTAAGCCCCGCCCCCTCTCAGAAATCGATTTCCCATCAAAATTGGAAAAAGGGGCGTGGCCGAGTTAAGCCCCGCCCCCTCTCAGAAATCGATTTCCCATCAAAATTGGAAAAAGGGGCGTGGCCGAGTTAAGCCCCCCCCCCCCTTCTCAGAAATCGATTTCCCATCAAAATTGGAAAAAGTGGCGTGGCCGAGTTAAGCCCCGCCCCTTCTCAGAAATCGATTTCCCATCAAAATTGGAAAAAGGGGCGTGGCCGAGTTAAGCCCCGCCCCCTCTCAGAAATCGATTTCCCATCAAAATTGGAAAAAGGGGCGTGGCCGAGTTAAGCCCCGCCCCCTCAGAAATCGATTTCCCATCAAAATTGGAAAAAGGGGCGTGGCCAAGTTAAGCCCCGGCCTCTCTCAGAAATCGATTTCCCATCAAAATTGGAAAAAGGGGCGTGGCCGAGTTAAGCCCCGCCCCCTCTCAGAAATCGATTTCCCATCAAAATTGGAAAAAGGGGCGTTGCCGCGTTAAGCCCCGCCCCCTCTCAGAAATCGATTTCCCATCAAAATTGGAAAAAGGGGCGTGGCCGAGTTAAGACCCGCCCCTTCTCAGAAATCGATTTCCCATCAAAATTGGAAAAAGGGGCGTGGCCGAGTTAAGCCCCGCCCCCTCTCAGAAATCGATTTCCCATCAAAATTGGAAAAAGGGGCGTTGCCGCGTTAAGCCCCGCCCCCTCTCAGAAATCGATTTCCCATCAAAATTGGAAAAAGGGGCGTGGCCGAGTTAAGACCCGCCCCTTCTCAGAAATCGATTTCCCATCAAAATTGGAAAAAGGGGCGTGGCCGATTAAGCCCCGGCCTCTCTCAGAAATCGATTTCCCATCAAAATTGGAAAAAGGGGCGTGGCCGAGTTAAGCCCCGCCCCCTCAGAAATCGATTTCCCATCAAAATTGGAAAAAGGGGCGTGGCCAAGTTAAGCCCCGGCCTCTCTCAGAAATCGATTTCCCATCAAAATTGGAAAAAGGGGCGTGGCCGAGTTAAGCCCCGCCCCTCTCAGAAATCGATTTCCCATCAAAATTGGAAAAATGGGCGTGGCAGAGTTAAGCCCCCCCCCCCTTCTCAGAAATCGATTTCCCATCAAAATTGGAAAAAGTGGCGTGGCCGAGTTAAGCCCCGCCCCTTCTCAGAAATCGATTTCCCATCAAAATTGGAAAAAGGGGCGTGGCCGAGTTAAGCCCCGCCCCCTCTCAGAAATCGATTTCCCATCAAAATTGGAAAAAGGGGCGTGGCCGAGTTAAACCCCGCCTCATCTCAGAAATCAATTTCCCATCAAAATTGGAAAAAGGGGCGTGGCCGAGTTAAGCCCCGCCCCCTCTCAGAAATCGATTTCCCATCAAAATTGGAAAAAGGGGCGTGGCCGAGTTAAACCCCGCCTCATCTCAGAAATCAATTTCCCATCAAAATTGGAAAAAGGGGCGTGACCGAGTTAAGCCCCGCCCCCTCTCAGAAATCGATTTCCCATCAAAATTGGAAAAAGGGGCGTTGCCGCGTTAAGCCCCGCCCCCTCTCAGAAATCGATTTCCCATCAAAATTGGAAAAAGGGGCGTGGCCGAGTTAAACCCCGCCTCATCTCAGAAATCAATTTCCCATCAAAATTGGAAAAAGGGGCGTGGCCGAGTTAAACCCCGCCTCATCTCAGAAATCAATTTCCCATCAAAATTGGAAAAAGGGGCGTGGCCGAGTTAAGCCCCGCCCCCTCTCAGAAATCGATTTCCCACCAAAATTGGAAAAAGGGGCGTTGCCGCGTTAAGCCCCGCCCCCTCTCAGAAATCGATTTCCCATCAAAATTGGAAAAAGGGGCGTGGCCGAGTTAAGCCCCGCCCCTCTCAGAAATCGATTTCCCATCAAAATTGGAAAAAGGGGCGTGGCCGAGTTAAGCCCCGCCCCCTCTCAGAAATCGATTTCCTATCAAAATTGGAAAAAGGGGCGTGGCCGAGTTAAGCCCCGCCCCCTCTCAGAAATCGATTTCCCATCAAAATTGGAAAAAGGGGCGTGGCCGAGTTAAGCCCCGCCCCCTCTCAGAAATCGATTTCCCATCAAAATTGGAAAAAGGGGCGTGGCCGAGTTAAGCCCCGCCCCCTCTCAGAAATCGATTTCCCATCAAAATTGGAAAAAGGGGCGTGGCCGAGTTAAGCCCCGCCCCCTCTCAGAAATCGATTTCCCATCAAAATTGGAAAAAGGGGCGTGGCCGAGTTAAGCCTCGCCCCCTCTCAGAAATCGATTTCCCACCAAAATTGGAAAAAGGGGCGTTGCCGCGTTAAGCCCCGCCCCCTCTCAGAAATCGATTTCCCATCAAAATTGGAAAAAGGGGCGTGGCCGAGTTAAACCCCGCCTCATTTCAGAAATCAATTTCCCATCAAAATTGGAAAAAGGGGCGTGGCCGAGTTAAGCCCCGCCCCCTCTCAGAAATCGATTTCCCACCAAAATTGGAAAAAGGGGCGTTGCCGCGTTAAGCCCCGCCCCCTCTCAGAAATCGATTTCCCATCAAAATTGGAAAAAGGGGCGTGGCCGAGTTAAGCCCCGCCCCCTCTCAGAAATCGATTTCCTATCAAAATTGGAAAAAGGGGCGTGGCCGAGTTAAGCCCTGCCCCCTCTCAGAAATCGATTTCCCATCAAAATTGGAAAAAGGGGCGTGGCCGAGTTAAGCCCCGCCCCCTCTCAGAAATCGATTTCCCATCAAAATTGGAAAAAGGGGCGTGGCCGAGTTAAACCCCGCCTCATCTCAGAAATCAATTTCCCATCAAAATTGGAAAAAGGGGCGTGGCCGAGTTAAGCCCCGCCCCCTCTCAGAAATCGATTTCCCATCAAAATTGGAAAAAGGGGCGTGGCCGAGTTAAGCCCCCCCCCTTCTCAGAAATCGATTTCCCATCAAAATTGGAAAAAGGGGCGTGGCCGAGTTAAGCCCCGCCCCCTCTCAGAAATCGATTTCCCATCAAAATTGGAAAAAGGGGCGTGGCCGAGTTAAACCCCGCCTCATTTCAGAAATCAATTTCCCATCAAAATTGGAAAAAGGGGCGTGGCCGAGTTAAGCCCCGCCCCCTCTCAGAAATCGATTTCCCACCAAAATTGGAAAAAGGGGCGTTGCCGCGTTAAGCCCCGCCCCCTCTCAGAAATCGATTTCCCATCAAAATTGGAAAAAGGGACGTGGCCGAGTTAAGCCCCGCCCCCTCTCAGAAATCGATTTCCTATCAAAATTGGAAAAAGGGGCGTGGCCGAGTTAAGCCCTGCCCCCTCTCAGAAATCGATTTCCCATCAAAATTGGAAAAAGGGGCGTGGCCGAGTTAAGCCCCGCCCCCTCTCAGAAATCGATTTCCTATCAAAATTGGAAAAAGGGACGTGGCCGAGTTAAGCCCCGGCCCCTCTCAGAAATCGATTTCCCATCAAAATTGGAAAAAGGGGCGTGGCCGAGTTAAGCCCCGCCCCCTCTCAGAAATCGATTTCCCATCAAAATTAGAAAAAGGGGCGTGGCCGAGTTAAGCCCCGCCCCCTCTCAGAAATCGATTTCCCATCAAAATTGGAAAAAGGGGCGTGGCCGAGTTAAGCCCCGCCCCCTCTCAGAAATCGATTTCCCATCAAAATTGGAAAAAGGGGCGTGGCCGAGTTAAGCCCCGCCCCCTCTCAGAAATCGATTTCCCACCAAAATTGGAAAAAGGGGCGTGGCCGAGTTAAACCCCGCCTCCTCTCAGAAATCGATTTCCCATCAAAATTAGAAAAAGGGGCGTGGCCGAGTTAAGCCCCGCCCCCTCTCAGAAATCGATTTCCCATCAAAATTGGAAAAAGGGGCGTGGCCGAGTTAAGCCCCGCCCCCTCTCAGAAATCGATTTCCCATCAAAATTGGAAAAAGGGGCGTGGCCGAGTTAAACCCCGCCTCATCTCAGAAATCAATTTCCCATCAAAATTGGAAAAAGGGGCGTGGCCGAGTTAAGCCCCGCCCCCTCTCAGAAATCGATTTCCCATCAAAATTGGAAAAAGGGGCGTGGCCGAGTTAAGACCCGTCCCCTCTCAGAAATCGATTTCCCATCAAAATTGGAAAAAGGGGCGTGGCCGAGTGAAGCCCCGCCCCTCTCAGAAATCGATTTCCCATCAAAATTGGAAAAAGGGGCGTGGCCGAGTTAAGCCCCGCCCCCTCTCAGAAATCGATTTCCTATCAAAATTGGAAAAAGGGGCGTGGCCGAGTTAAGCCCCGCCCCCTCTCAGAAATCGATTTCCCATCAAAATTGGAAAAAGGGGCGTGGCCGAGTTAAGCCCCGCCCCCTCTCAGAAATCGATTTCCTATCAAAATTGGAAAAAGGGGCGTGGCCGAGTTAAGCCCCGCCCCTTCTCAGAAATCGATTTCCCATCAAAATTGGAAAAAGGGGCGTGGCCGAGTTAAGCCCCGCCCCCTCTCAGAAATCGATTTCCCATCAAAATTGGAAAAAGGGGCGTGGCCGAGTTAAACCCCGCCTCCTCTCAGAAATCGATTTCCCATCAAAATTAGAAAAAGGGGCGTGGCCGAGTTAAGCCCCGCCCCCTCTCAGAAATCGATTTCCCATCAAAATTGGAAAAAGGGGCGTGGCCGAGTTAAGCCCCGCCCCCTCTCAGAAATCGATTTCCCATCAAAATTGGAAAAAGGGGCGTTGCCGCGTTAAGCCCCGCCCCTCTCAGAAATCGATTTCCCATCAAAATTGGAAAAAGGGGCGTGGCCGAGTTAAGACCCGCCCCTTCTCAGAAATCGATTTCCCATCAAAATTGGAAAAAGGGGCGTGGCCGAGTTAAGCCCCGCCCCCTCTCAGAAATCGATTTCCCATCAAAATTGGAAAAAGGGGCGTGGCCGATTAAGCCCCGGCCTCTCTCAGAAATCGATTTCCCATCAAAATTGGAAAAAGGGGCGTGGCCGAGTTAAGCCCCGCCCCCTCTCAGAAATCGATTTCCCATCAAAATTGGAAAAAGGGGCGTGGCCAAGTTAAGCCCCGGCCTCTCTCAGAAATCGATTTCCCATCAAAATTGGAAAAAGGGGCGTGGCCGAGTTAAGCCCCGCCCCTCTCAGAAATCGATTTCCCATCAAAATTGGAAAAATGGGCGTGGCAGAGTTAAGCCCCCCGCCCCCTCTCAGAAATCGATTTCCCATCAAAATTGGAAAAAGGGGCGTGGCCGAGTTAAGCCCCGCCCCCTCTCAGAAATCGATTTCCCATCAAAATTGGAAAAAGGGGCGTGGCCGAGTTAAGCCCCGCCCCCTCTCAGAAATCGATTTCCCATCAAAATTGGAAAAAGGGGCGTGGCCGAGTTAAACCCCGCCTCATCTCAGAAATCAATTTCCCATCAAAATTGGAAAAAGGGGCGTGGCCGAGTTAAGCCCCGCCCCCTCTCAGAAATCGATTTCCCACCAAAATTGGAAAAAGGGGCGTTGCCGCGTTAAGCCCCGCCCCCTCTCAGAAATCGATTTCCCATCAAAATTGGAAAAAGGGGCGTGGCAGAGTTAAGCCCCGCCCCCTCTCAGAAATCGATTTCCCATCAAAATTGGAAAAAGGGGCGTGGCCGAGTTAAGACCCGCCCCTTCTCAGAAATCGATTTCCCATCAAAATTGGAAAAAGGGGCGTGGCCGAGTTAAGCCCCGCCCCCTCTCAGAAATCGATTTCCCATCAAAATTGGAAAAAGGGGCGTGGCCGATTAAGCCCCGGCCTCTCTCAGAAATCGATTTCCCATCAAAATTGGAAAAAGGGGCGTGGCCGAGTTAAGCCCCGCCCCTCTCAGAAATCGATTTCCCATCAAAATTGGAAAAAGGGGCGTGGCCGAGTTAAGCCCCGCCCCCTCTCAGAAATCGATTTCCTATCAAAATTGGAAAAAGGGGCGTGGCCGAGTTAAGCCCCGCCCCCTCTCAGAAATCGATTTCCCATCAAAATTGGAAAAAGGGGCGTGGCCGAGTTAAGCCCCGCCCCCTCTCAGAAATCGATTTCCTATCAAAATTGGAAAAAGGGGCGTGGCCGAGTTAAGCCCCGCCCCTTCTCAGAAATCGATTTCCCATCAAAATTGGAAAAAGGGGCGTGGCCGAGTTAAGCCCCGCCCCCTCTCAGAAATCGATTTCCCATCAAAATTGGAAAAAGGGGCGTGGCCGAGTTAAACCCCGCCTCCTCTCAGAAATCGATTTCCCATCAAAATTAGAAAAAGGGGCGTGGCCGAGTTAAGCCCCGCCCCCTCTCAGAAATCGATTTCCCATCAAAATTGGAAAAAGGGGCGTGGCCGAGTTAAGCCCCGCCCCCTCTCAGAAATCGATTTCCCATCAAAATTGGAAAAAGGGGCGTTGCCGCGTTAAGCCCCGCCCCTCTCAGAAATCGATTTCCCATCAAAATTGGAAAAAGGGGCGTGGCCGAGTTAAGACCCGCCCCTTCTCAGAAATCGATTTCCCATCAAAATTGGAAAAAGGGGCGTGGCCGAGTTAAGCCCCGCCCCCTCTCAGAAATCGATTTCCCATCAAAATTGGAAAAAGGGGCGTGGCCGATTAAGCCCCGGCCTCTCTCAGAAATCGATTTCCCATCAAAATTGGAAAAAGGGGCGTGGCCGAGTTAAGCCCCGCCCCCTCTCAGAAATCGATTTCCCATCAAAATTGGAAAAAGGGGCGTGGCCAAGTTAAGCCCCGGCCTCTCTCAGAAATCGATTTCCCATCAAAATTGGAAAAAGGGGCGTGGCCGAGTTAAGCCCCGCCCCTCTCAGAAATCGATTTCCCATCAAAATTGGAAAAATGGGCGTGGCAGAGTTAAGCCCCCCGCCCCCTCTCAGAAATCGATTTCCCATCAAAATTGGAAAAAGGGGCGTGGCCGAGTTAAGCCCCGCCCCCTCTCAGAAATCGATTTCCCATCAAAATTGGAAAAAGGGGCGTGGCCGAGTTAAGCCCCGCCCCCTCTCAGAAATCGATTTCCCATCAAAATTGGAAAAAGGGGCGTGGCCGAGTTAAACCCCGCCTCATCTCAGAAATCAATTTCCCATCAAAATTGGAAAAAGGGGCGTGGCCGAGTTAAGCCCCGCCCCCTCTCAGAAATCGATTTCCCACCAAAATTGGAAAAAGGGGCGTTGCCGCGTTAAGCCCCGCCCCCTCTCAGAAATCGATTTCCCATCAAAATTGGAAAAAGGGGCGTGGCAGAGTTAAGCCCCGCCCCCTCTCAGAAATCGATTTCCTATCAAAATTGGAAAAAGGGGCGTGGCCGAGTTAAGCCCTGCCCCCTCTCAGAAATCGATTTCCCATCAAAATTGGAAAAAGGGGCGTGGCCGAGTTAAGCCCCGCCCCCTCTCAGAAATCGATTTCCTATCAAAATTGGAAAAAGGGGCGTGGCCGAGTTAAACCCCGCCTCCTCTCAGAAATCGATTTCCCATCAAAATTGGAAAAAGGGGCGTGGCCGAGTTAAGCCCCGCCCCCTCTCAGAAATCGATTTCCCACCAAAATTGGAAAAAGGGGCGTTGCCGCGTTAAGCCCCGCCCCCTCTCAGAAATCGATTTCCCATCAAAATTGGAAAAAGGGGCGTGGCCGAGTTAAGCCCCGCCCCCTCTCAGAAATCGATTTCCCATCAAAATTGGAAAAAGGGGCGTGGCCGAGTGAAGCCCCGCCCCTCTCAGAAATCGATTTCCCATCAAAATTGGAAAAAGGGGCGCGGCCGAGTTAAGCCCCGCCCCCTCTCAGAAATCAATTTCCCATCAAAATTGGAAAAAGGGGCGGTGGCCGAGTTAAGCCCCGCCCCCTCTCAGAAATCGATTTCCCATTAAAATTGGAAAAAGGGGCGTGGCCAAGTTAAGCCCCGGGCTCTCTCAGAAATCGATTTTCCATCAAAATTGGAAAAAGGTGCGTGGCCGAGTTAAGCCCCCCCCCTCTCAGAAATCGATTTCCCATCAAAATTGGAAAAAGGGGCGTGGCCGAGTTAAGCCCCGCCCCCTCTCAGAAATCAATTTCCCATCAAAATTGGAAAAAGGGGCGTGGCCGAGTTAAGCCCCGCCCCCTCTCAGAAATCGATTTCCCATCAAAATTGGAAAAAGGGGCGTGGCCGAGTTAAGCCCCGCCCCCTCTCAGAAATCGATTTCCCATCAAAATTGGAAAAAGGGGCGTGGCCGAGTTAAACCCCGCCTCATCTCAGAAATCAATTTCCCATCAAAATTGGAAAAAGGGGCGTGGCCGAGTTAAGCCCCGCCCCCTCTCAGAAATCGATTTCCCATCAAAATTGGAAAAAGGGGCGTGGCCGAGTTAAGCCCCGCCCCCTCTCAGAAATCGATTTCCCATCAAAATTGGAAAAAGGGGCGTGGCCGAGTTAAGCCCCGCCCCCTCTCAGAAATCGATTTCCCATCAAAATTGGAAAAAGGGGCGTGGCCGAGTTAAGCCCCGCCCCCTCTCAGAAATCGATTTCCCATCAAAATTGGAAAAAGGGGCGTGGCCGAGTTAAGCCCCGCCCCCTCTCAGAAATCGATTTCCCATCAAAATTGTAAAAAGGGGCGTGGCCGAGTTAAGCTCCGCCCCCTCTCAGAAATCGATTTCCCATCAAAATTGGAAAAAGGGGCGTGTCCGAGTTAAGCCCCGCCCCCTCTCAGAAATCGATTTCCCATCAAAATTGGAAAAAGGGGCGTGGCCGAGTTAAGCCCCGCCCCCTCTCAGAAATCGATTTCCAATCAAAATTGGAAAAAGGGGCGTGGCCGAGTTAAGGCCCGCCCCTCAGAAATCGATTTCCCATCAAAATTGGAAAAAGGGGCGTGGCCGAGTTAAGCCCCGCCCCCTCTCAGAAATCGATTTCCCATCAAAATTGGAAAAAGGGGCGTGGCCGAGTTAAGCCCCGCCCCCTCTCAGAAATCGATTTCCCATCAAAATTGGAAAAAGGGGCGTGGCCGAGTTAAGCCCCACCCCCTCTCAGAAATCAATTTCCCATCAAAATTGGAAAAAGGGACGTGGCCGAGTGAAGCCCCGCCCCTCTCAGAAATCGATTTCCCATCAAAATTGGAAAAAGGGGCGTGGCCGAGTTAAGCCCTGCCACCTCTCAGAAATCGATTTCCCATCAAAATTGGAAAAAGGGGCGTGGCCGAGTTAAGCCCCGCCCCCTCTCAGAAATCGATTTCCCATCAAAATTGGAAAAAGGGGCGTGGCCGAGTTAAACCCCGCCTCCTCTCAGAAATCGATTTCCCATCAAAATTAGAAAAAGGGGCGTGGCCGAGTTAAGCCCCGCCCCCTCTCAGAAATCGATTTCCCATCAAAATTGGAAAAAGGGGCGTGGCCGAGTTAAGCCCCGCCCCCTCTCAGAAATCGATTTCCCATCAAAATTGGAAAAAGGGGCGTTGCCGCGTTAAGCCCCGCCCCCTCTCAGAAATCGATTTCCCATCAAAATTGGAAAAAGGGGCGTGGCCGAGTTAAGACCCGCCCCTTCTCAGAAATCGATTTCCCATCAAAATTGGAAAAAGGGGCGTGGCCGAGTTAAGCCCCGCCCCCTCTCAGAAATCGATTTCCCATCAAAATTGGAAAAAGGGGCGTGGCCGATTAAGCCCCGGCCTCTCTCAGAAATCGATTTCCCATCAAAATTGGAAAAAGGGGCGTGGCCGAGTTAAGCCCCGCCCCCTCAGAAATCGATTTCCCATCAAAATTGGAAAAAGGGGCGTGGCCAAGTTAAGCCCCGGCCTCTCTCAGAAATCGATTTCCCATCAAAATTGGAAAAAGGGGCGTGGCCGAGTTAAGCCCCGCCCCTCTCAGAAATCGATTTCCCATCAAAATTGGAAAAATGGGCGTGGCAGAGTTAAGCCCCCCCCCCTTCTCAGAAATCGATTTCCCATCAAAATTGGAAAAAGTGGCGTGGCCGAGTTAAGCCCCGCCCCTTCTCAGAAATCGATTTCCCATCAAAATTGGAAAAAGGGGCGTGGCCGAGTTAAGCCCCGCCCCCTCTCAGAAATCGATTTCCCATCAAAATTGGAAAAAGGGGCGTGGCCGAGTTAAACCCCGCCTCATCTCAGAAATCAATTTCCCATCAAATTTGGAAAAAGGGGCGTGGCCGAGTTAAGCCCCGCCCCCTCTCAGAAATCGATTTCCCATCAAAATTGGAAAAAGGGGCGTGGCCGAGTTAAGCCCCCCCCCCCTTCTCAGAAATCGATTTCCCATCAAAATTGGAAAAAGGGGCGTGGCCGAGTTAAGCCCCGCCCCCTCTCAGAAATCGATTTCCCATCAAAATTGGAAAAAGGGGCGTGGCCGAGTTAAACCCCGCCTCATCTCAGAAATCAATTTCCCATCAAAATTGGAAAAAGGGGCGTGACCGAGTTAAGCCCCGCCCCCTCTCAGAAATCGATTTCCCATCAAAATTGGAAAAAGGGGCGTTGCCGCGTTAAGCCCCGCCCCCTCTCAGAAATCGATTTCCCATCAAAATTGGAAAAAGGGGCGTGGCCGAGTTAAACCCCGCCTCATCTCAGAAATCAATTTCCCATCAAAATTGGAAAAAGGGGCGTGGCCGAGTTAAACCCCGCCTCATCTCAGAAATCAATTTCCCATCAAAATTGGAAAACGGGGCGTGGCCGAGTTAAGCCCCGCCCCTCTCAGAAATCGATTTCCCATCAAAATTGGAAAAAGGGGCGTGGCCGAGTTAAGCCCCGCCCCCTCTCAGAAATCGATTTCCTATCAAAATTGGAAAAAGGGGCGTGGCCGAGTTAAGCCCCGCCCCCTCTCAGAAATCGATTTCCCATCAAAATTGGAAAAAGGGGCGTGGCCGAGTTAAGCCCCGCCCCCTCTCAGAAATCGATTTCCCATCAAAATTGGAAAAAGGGGCGTGGCCGAGTTAAGCCCCGCCCCCTCTCAGAAATCGATTTCCTATCAAAATTGGAAAAAGGGGCGTGGCCGAGTTAAGCCCCGCCCCCTCTCAGAAATCGATTTCCCATCAAAATTGGAAAAAGGGGCGTGGCCGAGTTAAGCCCCGCCTCATCTCAGAAATCAATTTCCCATCAAAATTGGAAAAAGGGGCGTGGCCGAGTTAAGCCCCGCCCCCTCTCAGAAATCGATTTCCCATCAAAATTGGAAAAAGGGGCGTGGCCGAGTTAAGCCCCCCCCCTTCTCAGAAATCGATTTCCCATCAAAATTGGAAAAAGGGGCGTGGCCGAGTTAAGCCCCGCCCCCTCTCAGAAATCGATTTCCCATCAAAATTGGAAAAATGGGCGTGGCAGAGTTAAGCCCCCCCCCCCTTCTCAGAAATCGATTTCCCATCAAAATTGGAAAAAGTGGTGTGGCCGAGTTAAGCCCCGCCCCTTCTCAGAAATCGATTTCCCATCAAAATTGGAAAAAGGGGCGTGGCCGAGTTAAGCCCCGTCCCCTCTCAGAAATCGATTTCCCATCAAAATTGGAAAAAGGGGCGTGGCCGAGTTAAACCCCGCCTCATCTCAGAAATCAATTTCCCATCAAAATTGGAAAAAGGGGCGTGGCCGAGTTAAGCCCCGCCCCCTCTCAGAAATCGATTTCCCATCAAAATTGGAAAAAGGGGCGTGGCCGAGTTAAGCCCCCCCCCTTCTCAGAAATCGATTTCCCATCAAAATTGGAAAAAGGGGCGTGGCCGAGTTAAGCCCCGCCCCCTCTCAGAAATCGATTTCCCATCAAAATTGGAAAAAGGGGCGTGGCCGAGTTAAACCCCGCCTCATTTCAGAAATCAATTTCCCATCAAAATTGGAAAAAGGGGCGTGGCCGAGTTAAGCCCCGCCCCCTCTCAGAAATCGATTTCCCACCAAAATTGGAAAAAGGGGCGTTGCCGCGTTAAGCCCCGCCCCCTCTCAGAAATCGATTTCCCATCAAAATTGGAAAAAGGGGCGTGGCCGAGTTAAGCCCCGCCCCCTCTCAGAAATCGATTTCCTATCAAAATTGGAAAAAGGGGCGTGGCCGAGTTAAGCCCTGCCCCCTCTCAGAAATCGATTTCCCATCAAAATTGGAAAAAGGGGCGTGGCCGAGTTAAGCCCCGCCCCCTCTCAGAAATCGATTTCCTATCAAAATTGGAAAAAGGGACGTGGCCGAGTTAAGCCCCGCCCCCTCTCAGAAATCGATTTCCCATCAAAATTGGAAAAAGGGGCGTGGCCGAGTTAAGCCCCGCCCCCTCTCAGAAATCGATTTCCCATCAAAATTGGAAAAAGGGGCGTGGCCGAGTTAAGCCCCGCCCCCTCTCAGAAATCGATTTTCCATCAAAATTGGAAAAAGGGGCGTGGCCGAGTTAAGCCCCGCCCCCTCTCAGAAATCGATTTCCCATCAAAATTGGAAAAAGGGGCGTGGCCGAGTTAAGCCCCGCCCCCTCTCAGAAATCGATTTCCCACCAAAATTGGAAAAAGGGGCGTGGCCGAGTTAAACCCCGCCTCCTCTCAGAAATCGATTTCCCATCAAAATTAGAAAAAGGGGCGTGGCCGAGTTAAGCCCCGCCCCCTCTCAGAAATCGATTTCCCATCAAAATTGGAAAAAGGGGCGTGGCCGAGTTAAGCCCCGCCCCCTCTCAGAAATCGATTTCCCATCAAAATTGGAAAAAGGGGCGTGGCCGAGTTAAACCCCGCCTCATCTCAGAAATCAATTTCCCATCAAAATTGGAAAAAGGGGCGTGGCCGAGTTAAGCCCCGCCCCCTCTCAGAAATCGATTTCCCATCAAAATTGGAAAAAGGGGCGTTGCCGCGTTAAGCCCCGCCCCCTCTCAGAAATCGATTTCCCATCAAAATTGGAAAAAGGGGCGTGGCCGAGTTAAGACCCGCCCCTTCTCAGAAATCGATTTCCCATCAAAATTGGAAAAAGGGGCGTGGCCGAGTTAAGCCCCGCCCCCTCTCAGAAATCGATTTCCCATCAAAATTGGAAAAAGGGGCGTGGCCGATTAAGCCCCGGCCTCTCTCAGAAATCGATTTCCCATCAAAATTGGAAAAAGGGGCGTGGCCGAGTTAAGCCCCGCCCCCTCTCAGAAATCGATTTCCCATCAAAATTGGAAAAAGGGGCGTGGCCAAGTTAAGCCCCGGCCTCTCTCAGAAATCGATTTCCCATCAAAATTGGAAAAAGGGGCGTGGCCGAGTTAAGCCCCGCCCCTCTCAGAAATCGATTTCCCATCAAAATTGGAAAAATGGGCGTGGCAGAGTTAAGCCCCCCGCCCCCTCTCAGAAATCGATTTCCCATCAAAATTGGAAAAAGGGGCGTGGCCGAGTTAAGCCCCGCCCCCTCTCAGAAATCGATTTCCCATCAAAATTGGAAAAAGGGGCGTGGCCGAGTTAAGCCCCGCCCCCTCTCAGAAATCGATTTCCCATCAAAATTGGAAAAAGGGGCGTGGCCGAGTTAAGCCCCGCCCCCTCTCAGAAATCAATTTCCCACCAAAATTGGAAAAAGGGGCGTTGCCGCGTTAAGCCCCGCCCCCTCTCAGAAATCGATTTCCCATCAAAATTGGAAAAATGGGCGTGGCAGAGTTAAGCCCCCCCCCCCTTCTCAGAAATCGATTTCCCATCAAAATTGGAAAAAGTGGCGTGGCCGAGTTAAGCCCCGCCCCTTCTCAGAAATCGATTTCCCATCAAAATTGGAAAAAGGGGCGTGGCCGAGTTAAGCCCCGCCCCCTCTCAGAAATCGATTTCCCATCAAAATTGGAAAAAGGGGCGTGGCCGAGTTAAGCCCCGCCCCTTCTCAGAAATCGATTTCCCATCAAAATTGGAACAAGGGGCGTGGCCGAGTTAAACCCCGCCTCCTCTCAGAAATCGATTTCCCATCAAAATTAGAAAAAGGGGCGTGGCCGTGTTAAGCCCCGCCCCCTCTCAGAAATCGATTTCCCATCAAAATTGGAAAAATGGGCGTGGCAGAGTTAAGCCCCCCCCCTTCTCAGAAATCGATTTCCCATCAAAATTGGAAAAAGTGGCGTGGCCGAGTTAAGCCCCGCCCCTTCTCAGAAATCGATTTCCCATCAAAATTGGAAAAAGGGGCGTGGCCGAGTTAAGCCCCACCCCCTCTCAGAAATCGATTTCCCATCAAAATTGGAAAAAGGGGCGTGGCCGAGTTAAGCCCCGCCCCCTCTCAGAAATCGATTTCCCATCAAAATTGGAAAAAGGGGCGTAGCCGAGTTAAGCCACGCCCCTTCTCAGAAATCGATTTCCCATCAAAATTGGAAAAAGGGGCGTGGCCGAGTTAAGCCCCGCCCCCTCTCAGAAATCGATTTCCCATCAAAATTGGAAAAAGGGGCGTGGCCGAGTTAAGCCCCACACCCTCTCAGAAATCAATTTCCCATCAAAATTGGAAAAAGGGACGTGGCCGAGTTAAGACCCGTCCCCTCTCAGAAATCGATTTCCCATCAAAATTGGAAAAAGGGGCGTGGCCGAGTGAAGCCCCGCCCCTCTCAGAAATCGATTTCCCATCAAAATTGGAAAAAGGGGCGTGGCCGAGTTAAGCCCCGCCCCCTCTCAGAAATCGATTTCCTATCAAAATTGGAAAAAGGGGCGTGGCCGAGTTAAGCCCTGCCCCCTCTCAGAAATCGATTTCCTATCAAAATTGGAAAAAGGGGCGTGGCCGAGTTAAGCCCTGCCCCCTCTCAGAAATCGATTTCCCATCAAAATTGGAAAAAGGGGCGTGGCCGAGTTAAGCCCCGCCCCCTCTCCGAAATCGATTTCCCATCAAAATTGGAAAAAGGGGCGTGGCCTAGTTAAACCCCGCCTCATCTCAGAAATCAATTTCCCATCAAAATTGGAAAAATGGGCGTGGCAGAGTTAAGCCCCCCCCCCTTCTCAGAAATCGATTTCCCATCAAAATTGGAAAAAGTGGCGTGGCCGAGTTAAGCCCCGCCCCTTCTCAGAAATCGATTTCCCATCAAAATTGGAAAAAGGGGCGTGGCCGAGTTAAGCCCCGCCCCCTCTCAGAAATCGATTTCCCATCAAAATTGGAAAAAGGGGCGTGGCCTTGTTAAACCCCGCCTCATCTCAGAAATCAATTTCCCATCAAAATTGGAAAAAGGGGCGTGGCCGAGTTAAGCCCCGCCCCCTCTCAGAAATCGATTTCCCATCAAAATTGGAAAAAGGGGCGTGGCCGAGTTAAGCCCCGCCCCCTCTCAGAAATCGATTTCCCATCAAAATTGGAAAAAGGGGCGTGGCCGAGTTAAGCCCCGCCCCCTCTCAGAAATCGATTTCCCATCAAAATTAGAAAAAGGGCGTGGCCGAGTTAAGCCCCGCCCCCTCTCAGAAATCGGTTTCCCATCAAAATTGGAAAAAGGGGCGTGGCCGAGTTAAGCCCCGCCCTCTCTCAGAAATCGATTTAACATCAAAATTTGAAAAAGGGGCGTGGCCGAGTTAAGCCCCACCCCCTCTCAGAAATCGATTTCCAATCAAAATTGGAAAAAGGGGCGTGGCCGAGTTAAGCCCCGCCCCCTCTCAGAAATCGATTTCCCATCAAAATTGGAAAAAGGGGCGTGGCCGAGTTAAGCCCCACCCCCTCTCAGAAATCGATTTCCCATCAAAATTGGAAAAAGGGGCGTGGCCGAGTTAAGCCCCGGTCCCTCTCAGAAATCGATTTCCCATCAAAATTGGAAAAAGGGGCGTAGCCGAGTTAAGCCACGCCCCTTCTCAGAAATCGATTTCCCATCAAAATTGGAAAAAGGGGCGTGGCCGAGTTAAGCCCCGCCCCCTCTCAGAAATCGATTTCCCATCAAAATTGGAAAAAGGGGCGTGGCCGAGTTAAGCCCCACCCCCTCTCAGAAATCAATTTCCCATCAAAATTGGAAAAAGGGACGTGGCCGAGTTAAGACCCGTCCCCTCTCAGAAATCGATTTCCCATCAAAATTGGAAAAAGGGGCGTGGCCGAGTGAAGCCCCGCCCCCCTCAGAAATCGATTTCCCATCAAAATTGGAAAAAGGGGCGTGGCCGAGTTAAGCCCCGCCCCCTCTCAGAAATCAATTTCCCATCAAAATTGGAAAAAGGGGCGTGGCCGAGTTAAGCCCTGCCCCCTCTCAGAAATCAATTTCCCATCAAAATTAGAAAAAGGGGCGTGGCCGTGTTAAGCCCCGCCCCCTCTCAGAAATCGATTTCCCATCAAAATTGGAAAAAGGGGCGTGGCCGAGTTAAGCCCCGCCCCCTGTCAGAAATCGATTTCCCATCAAAATTGGAAAAAGGGGCGTGGCCGCGTTAAGCCCCGCCCCCTCTCAGAAATCGATTTCCCATCAAAATTGGAAAAAGGGGCGTGGCCGAGTTAAGACCCGCCCCTTCTCAGAAATCGATTTCCCATCAAAATTGGAAAAAGGGGCGTGGCCGAGTTAAGCCCCGCCCCCTCTCAGAAATCGATTTCCCATCAAAATTGGAAAAAGGGGCGTGGCCGATTAAGCCCCGGCCTCTCTCAGAAATCGATTTCCCATCAAAATTGGAAAAAGGGGCGTGGCCGAGTTAAGCCCCGCCCCCTCTCAGAAATCGATTTCCCATCAAAATTGGAAAAAGGGGCGTGGCCAAGTTAAGCCCCGGCCTCTCTCAGAAATCGATTTCCCATCAAAATTGGAAAAAGGGGCGTGGCCGAGTTAAGCCCCGCCCCTCTCAGAAATCGATTTCCCATCAAAATTGGAAAAATGGGCGTGGCAGAGTTAAGCCCCCCCCCTTCTCAGAAATCGATTTCCCATCAAAATTGGAAAAAGTGGCGTGGCCGAGTTAAGCCCCGCCCCTTCTCAGAAATCGATTTCCCATCAAAATTGGAAAAAGGGGCGTGGCCGAGTTAAGCCCCGCCCCCTCTCAGAAATCGATTTCCCATCAAAATTGGAAAAAGGGGCGTGGCCTAGTTAAACCCCGCCTCATCTCAGAAATCAATTTCCCATCAAAATTGGAAAAAGGGGCGTGGTCGAGTTAAGCCCCGCCCCCTCTCAGAAATCGATTTCCCATCAAAATTGGAAAAAGGGGCGTGGCCGAGTTAAGCCCCGCCCCCTCTCAGAAATCGATTTCCCATCAAAATTGGAAAAAGGGGCGTGGCCGAGTTAAGCCCCGCCCCCTCTCAGAAATCGATTTCCCATCGAAATTGGAAAAAGGGGCGTGGCCGAGTTAAGCCCCGCCCCCTCTCAGAAATCGATTTCCCATCAAAATTGGAAAAAGGGGCGTGGCCGAGTTAAGCCCCGCCCTCTCTCAGAAATCGATTTAACATCAAAATTTGAAAAAGGGGCGTGGCCGAGTTAAGCCCCACCCCCTCTCAGAAATCGATTTCCAATCAAAATTGGAAAAAGGGGCGTGGCCGAGTTAAGCCCCGCCCCCTCTCAGAAATCGATTTCCCATCAAAATTGGAAAAAGGGGCGTGGCCGAGTTAAGCCCCGCCCCCTCTCAGAAATCGATTTCTCATCAAAATTGGAAAAAGGGGCGTGGCCGAGTTAAGCCCCGCCCCCTCTCAGAAATCGATTTCCCATCAAAATTGGAAAAAGGGGCGTGGCCGAGTTTAGCCCCGCCCCCTCTCAGAAATCGATTTCCCATCAAAATTGGAAAAAGGGGCGTGGCCGAGTTAAGCCCCGCCCCCTCTCAGACATCGATTTCCCATCAAAATTGGAAAAAGGGGCGTGGCCGAGTTAAGCCCCGCCCCCTCTCAGAAATCGATTTCCCATCAAAATTGGAAAAAGGGGCGTGGCCGAGTTAAGCCCCGCCCCCTCTCAGAAATCGATTTCCCACCAAAATTGGAAAAGGGGGCGTGGCCGAGTTAAGCCCCGCCCCCTCTCAGAAATCGATTTCCCATCAAAATTGGAAAAAGGGGCGTGGCCGAGTTAAGACCCGCCCCTTCTCAGAAATCGATTTCCCATCAAAATTGGAAAAAGGGGCGTGGCCGAGTTAAGCCCCGCCCCCTCTCAGAAATCGAGTTCCCATCAAAATTGGAAAAAGGGGCGTGGCCAAGTTAAGCCCCGGCCTCTCTCAGAAATCGATTTCCCATCAAAATTGGAAAAAGGGGCGTGGCCGAGTTAAGCCCCGCCCCCTCTCAGAAATCGATTTCCCATCAAAATTGGAAAAAGGGCCGTGGCCGAGCTAAGCCCCGCCCCATCTCAGAAATCGATTTCCCATCAAAATTGGAAAAAGGGGCGTGGCCGAGTTAAGCCCCGCCCCTCTCAGAAATCGATTTCCCATCAAAATTGGAAAAATGGGCGTGGCCGAGTTAAGCCCCCCCCCCTTCTCAGAAATCGATTTCCCATCAAAATTGGAAAAAGGGGCGTGGCCGAGTTAAGCCCCGCCCCTTCTCAGAAATCGATTTCCCATTAAAATTTGAAAAAGGGGCGTGTCCGAGTTAAGCCCCGCCCCCTCTCAGACATCGATTTCCCATCAAAAATTGGAAAAAGGGGCGTGGCCGAGTTAAGCCCCGCCCCCTCTCAGAAATCGATTTCCCATCAAAATTGGAAAAAGGGGTGGGGCCGAGTTAAGCCCCGCCCCCTCTCAGAAATCGATTTCCCATCAAAATTGGAAAAAGGGGCGTGGCCGAGTTAAGCCCCGCCCCCTCTCAGACATCGATTTCCCATCAAAATTGGAAAAAGGGGCGTGGCCGAGTGAAGCCCCGCCCCCTCTCAGAAATCGATTTCCCATCAAAAATTGGAAAAAGGGGCGTGGCCGAGTTAAGCCCCGCCCCCTCTCAGAAATCGATTTCCCATCAAAATTGGAAAAAGGGGCGTGGCCGAGTTAAGCCCCGCCCCCTCTCAGAAATCGATTTCCCATCAAAATTGGAAAAAGGGGCGTGGCCGTGTTAAGCCCCGCCCCCTCTCAGAAATCGATTTCCCATCAAAATTGGAACAAGGGGCGTGGCCGAGTTAAGCCCCGCCCCCTCTCAGAAATCGATTTCCCATCAAAATTGGAAAAAGGGCCGTGGCCGAGTTAAGCCCCGCCCCCTCTCAGAAATCGATTTCCCATCAAAATTGGAAAAGGGGCGTGGCCGAGTTAAGCCCCGCCCCTCTCAGAAATCGATTTCCCACCAAAATTGGAAAAAGGGGCGTGACCGAGTTAAGCCCCGCCCCCTCTCAGAAATCGATTTCCCATCAAAATTGGAAAAAGGGGCGTGGCCGAGTTAAGCCCCGCCCCCTCTCAGAAATCGATTTCCCATCAAAATTGGAAAAAGGGGCGTGGCCGAGTTAAGCCCCGCCCCTCTCAGAAATCGATTTCCCATCAAAATTGGAAAAAGGGGCGTGGCCGAGTTAAGCCCCGCCCCCTCTCAGAAATCGATTTCCCATCAAAATTGGAAAAAGGGGCGTGGCCGAGTTAAGCCCCGCCCCCTCTCAGAAATCGATTTCCCATCAAAATTGGAAAAAGGGCCGTGACCGAGCTAAGCCCCGCCCCCTCTCAGAAATCGATTTCCCATCAAAATTGGAACAAGGGGCGTGGCCGAGTTAAACCCCGCCTCCTCTCAGAAATCGATTTCCCATCAAAATTAGAAAAAGGGGCGTGGCCGTGTTAAGCCCCGCCCCCTCTCAGAAATCGATTTCCCATCAAAATTGGAAAAAGGGGCGTGGCCGAGTTAAACCCCGCCTCCTCTCAGAAATCGATTTCCCATCAAAATTAGAAAAAGGGGCGTGGCCGAGTTAAGCCCCGCCCCCTCTCAGAAATCGATTTCCCATCAAAATTGGAAAAAGGGGCGTGGCCGAGTTAAGCCCCGCCCCCTCTCAGAAATCGATTTCCCATGAAAACTGGAAAAAGGGGCATGGCCGAGGTAAGCCCCGCCCCCTCTCAGAAATCGATTTCCCATCAAAATTGGAAAAAGGGGCGTGGCCGAGTTAAGACCCGCCCCTTCTCAGAAATCGATTTCCCATCAAAATTGGAAAAAGGGGCGTGGCCGAGTTAAGCCCCGCCCCCTCTCAGAAATCGATTTCCCATCAAAATTGGAAAAAGGGGCGTGGCCGAGTTAAGCCCCGCCCCCTCTCAGAAATCGATTTCCCATCAAAATTGGAAAAAGGGGCGTGGCCGAGTTAAACCCCGCCTCATCTCAGAAATCAATTTCCCATCAAAATTGGAAAAAGGGGCGTGGCCGAGTTAAGCCCCGCCCCCTCTCAGAAATCGATTTCCCATCAAAATTGGAAAAAGGGGCGTGGCCGAGTTAAGCCCCGCCCCCTCTCAGAAATCGATTTTCCGTCAAAATTGGAAAAAGGGGCGTGGCCGAGTTAAGCCCCGCCCCCTCTCAGAAATCGATTTCCCATCAAAATTGGAAAAAGGGGCGTGCCGAGTTAAGCCCCGCCCCCTCTCAGAAATCGATTTCCCATCAAAATTGGAAAAAGGGCCGTGGCCGAGCTAAGCCCCGCCCCCTCTCAGAAATCGATTTAACATCAAAATTTGAAAAAGGGGCGTGGCCGAGTTAAGCCCCACCCCCTCTCAGAAATCGATTTCCCATCAAAATTGGAAAAAGGGGCGTGGCCGAGTTAAGCCCCGCCCCCTCTCAGAAATCGATTTCCCATCAAAATTAGAAAAAGGGGCGTGGCCGAGTTAAGCCACGCCCCTTCTCAGAAATCGATTTCCCATCAAAATTGGAAAAAGGGGCGTGGCCGAGTTAAGCCCCGCCCCCTCTCAGAAATCGATTTCCCATCAAAATTGGAAAAAGGGGCGTGGCCGAGATAAACCCCGCCTCCTCTCAGAAATCGATTTCCCATCAAAATTGGAAAAAGGGGCGTGGCCGAGTTAAGCCCCGCCCCCTCTCAGAAATCGATTTCCCATCAAAATTGGAAAAAGGGGCGTGGCCGAGTTAAGCCCCACCCCCTCTCAGAAATCAATTTCCCATCAAAATTGGAAAAAGGGACGTGGCCGAGTTAAGACCCGCCCCCTCTCAGAAATCGATTTCCCATCAAAATTGGAAAAAGGGGCGTGGCCGAGTGAAGCCCCGCCCCTTTCAGAAATCGATTTCCCATCAAAATTGGAAAAAGGGACGTGGCCGAGTTAAGCCCCGCCCCCTCTCAGAAATCGATTTCCCATCAAAATTGGAAAAAGGGGCGTGGCCGAGTTAAGCCCCGCCCCCTCTCAGAAATCGATTTCCTATCAAAATTGGAAAAAGGGGCGTGGCCGAGTTAAGCCCTGCCCCCTCTCAGAAATCGATTTCCCATCAAAATTGGAAAAAGGGGCGTGGCCGAGTTAAGCCCCGCCCCCTCTCAGAAATCGATTTCCTATCAAAATTGGAAAAAGGGGCGTGGCCGAGTTAAGCCCCGCCCCTTCTCAGAAATCGATTTCCCATCAAAATTGGAAAAAGGGGCGTGGCCGAGTTAAGCCCCGCCCCCTCTCAGAAATCGATTTCCCATCAAAATTGGAAAAAGGGGCGTGGCCGAGTTAAACCCCGCCTCCTCTCAGAAATCGATTTCCCATCAAAATTAGAAAAAGGGGCGTGGCCGAGTTAAGCCCCGCCCCCTCTCAGAAATCGATTTCCCATCAAAATTGGAAAAAGGGGCGTGGCCGAGTTAAGCCCCGCCCCCTCTCAGAAATCGATTTCCCATCAAAATTGGAAAAAGGGGCGTTGCCGCGTTAAGCCCCGCCCCCTCTCAGAAATCGATTTCCCATCAAAATTGGAAAAAGGGGCGTGGCCGAGTTAAGACCCGCCCCTTCTCAGAAATCGATTTCCCATCAAAATTGGAAAAAGGGGCGTGGCCGAGTTAAGCCCCGCCCCCTCTCAGAAATCGATTTCCCATCAAAATTGGAAAAAGGGGCGTGGCCGATTAAGCCCCGGCCTCTCTCAGAAATCGATTTCCCATCAAAATTGAAAAAGGGGCGTGGCCGAGTTAAGCCCCGCCCCCTCTCAGAAATCGATTTCCCATCAAAATTGGAAAAAGGGGCGTGGCCAAGTTAAGCCCCGCCCCTCTCAGAAATCGATTTCCCACCAAAATTGGAAAAATGGGCGTGACAGAGTTAAGCCCCCCCCCTTCACAGAAATCGATTTCCCATCAAAATTGGAAAAAGTGGCGTGGCCGAGTTAAGCCCCGCCCCTTCTCAGAAATCGATTTCCCATCAAAATTGGAAAAAGGGGCGTGGCCGAGTTAAACCCCGCCCCCTCTCAGAAATCGATTTCCCATCAAAATTGGAAAAAGGGGCGTGGCCGAGTTAAACCCCGCCTCATCTCAGAAATCAATTTCCCATCAAAATTGGAAAAAGGGGCGTGGCCGAGTTAAGCCCCGCCCCCTCTCAGAAATCGATTTCCCATCAAAATTGGAAAAAGGGGCGTGGCCGAGTTAAGCCCCGCCCCCTCTCAGAAATCGATTTCCCATCAAAATTGGAAAAAGGGGCGTGGCCGAGTTAAGCCCCGCCCCCTCTCAGAAATCGATTTTCCATCAAAATTGGAAAAAGGGCCGTGGCCGAGTTAAGCCCCGCCCCCTCTCAGAAATCGATTTCCCATCAAAATTGGAAAAAGGGGCGTGGCCGAGTTAAGCCCCGCCCCTCTCAGAAATCGATTTCCCACCAAAATTGGAAAAAGGGGCGTGACCGAGTTAAGCCCCGCCCCCTCTCAGAAATCGATTTCCCATCAAAATTGGAAAAAGGGGCGTGGCCGAGTTAAGCCCCGCCCCCTCTCAGAAATCGATTTCCCATCAAAATTGGAAAAAGGGGCGTGGCCGAGTTAAGCCCCGCCCCTCTCAGAAATCGATTTCCCATCAAAATTGGAAAAAGGGGCGTGGCCGAGTTAAGCCCCGCCCCCTCTCAGAAATCGATTTCCCATCAAAATTGGAAAAAGGGGCGTGGCCGAGTTAAGCCCCGCCCCCTCTCAGAAATCGATTTCCCATCAAAATTGGAAAAAGGGCCGTGACCGAGCTAAGCCCCGCCCCCTCTCAGAAATCGATTTCCCATCAAAATTGGAACAAGGGGCGTGGCCGAGTTAAACCCCGCCTCCTCTCAGAAATCGATTTCCCATCAAAATTAGAAAAAGGGGCGTGGCCGTGTTAAGCCCCGCCCCCTCTCAGAAATCGATTTCCCATCAAAATTGGAAAAAGGGGCGTGGCCGAGTTAAACCCCGCCTCCTCTCAGAAATCGATTTCCCATCAAAATTAGAAAAAGGGGCGTGGCCGAGTTAAGCCCCGCCCCCTCTCAGAAATCGATTTCCCATCAAAATTGGAAAAAGGGGCGTGGCCGAGTTAAGCCCCGCCCCCTCTCAGAAATCGATTTCCCATGAAAACTGGAAAAAGGGGCATGGCCGAGGTAAGCCCCGCCCCCTCTCAGAAATCGATTTCCCATCAAAATTGGAAAAAGGGGCGTGGCCGAGTTAAGACCCGCCCCTTCTCAGAAATCGATTTCCCATCAAAATTGGAAAAAGGGGCGTGGCCGAGTTAAGCCCCGCCCCCTCTCAGAAATCGATTTCCCATCAAAATTGGAAAAAGGGGCGTGGCCGAGTTAAGCCCCGCCCCCTCTCAGAAATCGATTTCCCATCAAAATTGGAAAAAGGGGCGTGGCCGAGTTAAACCCCGCCTCATCTCAGAAATCAATTTCCCATCAAAATTGGAAAAAGGGGCGTGGCCGAGTTAAGCCCCGCCCCCTCTCAGAAATCGATTTCCCATCAAAATTGGAAAAAGGGGCGTGGCCGAGTTAAGCCCCGCCCCCTCTCAGAAATCGATTTTCCGTCAAAATTGGAAAAAGGGGCGTGGCCGAGTTAAGCCCCGCCCCCTCTCAGAAATCGATTTCCCATCAAAATTGGAAAAAGGGGCGTGCCGAGTTAAGCCCCGCCCCCTCTCAGAAATCGATTTCCCATCAAAATTGGAAAAAGGGCCGTGGCCGAGCTAAGCCCCGCCCCCTCTCAGAAATCGATTTAACATCAAAATTTGAAAAAGGGGCGTGGCCGAGTTAAGCCCCACCCCCTCTCAGAAATCGATTTCCCATCAAAATTGGAAAAAGGGGCGTGGCCGAGTTAAGCCCCGCCCCCTCTCAGAAATCGATTTCCCATCAAAATTAGAAAAAGGGGCGTGGCCGAGTTAAGCCACGCCCCTTCTCAGAAATCGATTTCCCATCAAAATTGGAAAAAGGGGCGTGGCCGAGTTAAGCCCCGCCCCCTCTCAGAAATCGATTTCCCATCAAAATTGGAAAAAGGGGCGTGGCCGAGATAAACCCCGCCTCCTCTCAGAAATCGATTTCCCATCAAAATTGGAAAAAGGGGCGTGGCCGAGTTAAGCCCCGCCCCCTCTCAGAAATCGATTTCCCATCAAAATTGGAAAAAGGGGCGTGGCCGAGTTAAGCCCCACCCCCTCTCAGAAATCAATTTCCCATCAAAATTGGAAAAAGGGACGTGGCCGAGTTAAGACCCGCCCCCTCTCAGAAATCGATTTCCCATCAAAATTGGAAAAAGGGGCGTGGCCGAGTGAAGCCCCGCCCCTTTCAGAAATCGATTTCCCATCAAAATTGGAAAAAGGGACGTGGCCGAGTTAAGCCCCGCCCCCTCTCAGAAATCGATTTCCCATCAAAATTGGAAAAAGGGGCGTGGCCGAGTTAAGCCCCGCCCCCTCTCAGAAATCGATTTCCTATCAAAATTGGAAAAAGGGGCGTGGCCGAGTTAAGCCCTGCCCCCTCTCAGAAATCGATTTCCCATCAAAATTGGAAAAAGGGGCGTGGCCGAGTTAAGCCCCGCCCCCTCTCAGAAATCGATTTCCTATCAAAATTGGAAAAAGGGGCGTGGCCGAGTTAAGCCCCGCCCCTTCTCAGAAATCGATTTCCCATCAAAATTGGAAAAAGGGGCGTGGCCGAGTTAAGCCCCGCCCCCTCTCAGAAATCGATTTCCCATCAAAATTGGAAAAAGGGGCGTGGCCGAGTTAAACCCCGCCTCCTCTCAGAAATCGATTTCCCATCAAAATTAGAAAAAGGGGCGTGGCCGAGTTAAGCCCCGCCCCCTCTCAGAAATCGATTTCCCATCAAAATTGGAAAAAGGGGCGTGGCCGAGTTAAGCCCCGCCCCCTCTCAGAAATCGATTTCCCATCAAAATTGGAAAAAGGGGCGTTGCCGCGTTAAGCCCCGCCCCCTCTCAGAAATCGATTTCCCATCAAAATTGGAAAAAGGGGCGTGGCCGAGTTAAGACCCGCCCCTTCTCAGAAATCGATTTCCCATCAAAATTGGAAAAAGGGGCGTGGCCGAGTTAAGCCCCGCCCCCTCTCAGAAATCGATTTCCCATCAAAATTGGAAAAAGGGGCGTGGCCGATTAAGCCCCGGCCTCTCTCAGAAATCGATTTCCCATCAAAATTGAAAAAGGGGCGTGGCCGAGTTAAGCCCCGCCCCCTCTCAGAAATCGATTTCCCATCAAAATTGGAAAAAGGGGCGTGGCCAAGTTAAGCCCCGCCCCTCTCAGAAATCGATTTCCCACCAAAATTGGAAAAATGGGCGTGACAGAGTTAAGCCCCCCCCCTTCACAGAAATCGATTTCCCATCAAAATTGGAAAAAGTGGCGTGGCCGAGTTAAGCCCCGCCCCTTCTCAGAAATCGATTTCCCATCAAAATTGGAAAAAGGGGCGTGGCCGAGTTAAACCCCGCCCCCTCTCAGAAATCGATTTCCCATCAAAATTGGAAAAAGGGGCGTGGCCGAGTTAAACCCCGCCTCATCTCAGAAATCAATTTCCCATCAAAATTGGAAAAAGGGGCGTGGCCGAGTTAAGCCCCGCCCCCTCTCAGAAATCGATTTCCCATCAAAATTGGAAAAAGGGGCGTGGCCGAGTTAAGCCCCGCCCCCTCTCAGAAATCGATTTCCCATCAAAATTGGAAAAAGGGGCGTGGCCGAGTTAAGCCCCGCCCCCTCTCAGAAATCGATTTTCCATCAAAATTGGAAAAAGGGGCGTGGCCGAGTTAAGCCCCGCCCCCCCTCAGAAATCGATTTCCCATCAAAATTGGAAAAAGGGGCGTGGCCGAGTTAAGCCCCGCCCTCTCTCAGAAATCGATTTCCCATCAAAATTGGAAAAAGGGGCGTGGCCGAGTTAAGCCCCGCCCCCTCTCAGAAATCGATTTCCCATCAAAATTGGAAAAAGGGGCGTGGCCGATTTAAGCCCCGCCCCCTCTCAGAAATCGATTTCCCATCAAAATTGGAAAAAGGGGCGTGGCCGAGTTAAGCCCCGCCCCCTCTCAGAAATCGATTTCCCACCAAAATTGGAAAAAGGGGCGTTGCCGCGTTAAGCCCCGCCCCCTCTCAGAAATCGATTTCCCATCAAAATTGGAAAAAGGGGCGTGGCCGAGTTAAGCCCCGCCCCCTCTCAGAAATCGATTTCCCATCAAAATTGGAAAAAGGGGCGTGGCCGAGTTAAGCCCCGCCCCCTCTCAGAAATCGATTTCCTATCAAAATTGGAAAAAGGGGCGTGGCCGAGTTAAGCCCCGCCCCCTCTCAGAAATCGATTTCCCATCAAAATTGGAAAAAGGGGCGTGGCCGAATTAAGTCCCGCCCCCTCTCAGAAATCGATTTCCCATCAAAATTGGAAAAAGGGGAGTGGACGAGTTAAGCCCCGTCCCCTCTCAGAAATTGATTTCCCATCAAAATTGGAACAAGGGGCGTGGCCGAGTTAAGCCCCGCCCCCTCTCAGAAATCGATTTCCCATCAAAATTGGAAAAGGGGGCGTGGCCGAGTTAAGCCCCACCCCTTCTCACAAATCGATTTCCCATCAAAATTGGAAAAAGGGGCGTGACCGAGTTAAGCCCCGCCCCCTCTCAGAAATCGATTTCCCATCAAAATTGGAAAAAGGGGCGTGGCCGAGTTAAGACCCGCCCCCTCTCAGAAATCGATTTCCCATCAAAATTGGAAAAAGGGGCGTGGCCGAGTTAAGCTCCGCCCCCTCTCAGAAATCGATTTCCCATCAAAATTGAAAAAAGGGGCGTGGCCGAGTTAAGCCCGGCCCCCTCTCAAAAATGGATTTCCCATCAAAATTGGAAAAAGGGGCGTGGCCGAGTTAAGCCCCGCCCCCTCTCAGAAATCGATTTCCCATCAAAATTGGAAAAAGGGCCGTGGCCGAGCTAAGCCCCGCCCCCTCTCAGAAATCGATTTCCCATCAAAATTGGAAAAAGGGGCGTGGCCGAGTTAAGCCCCGCCCCCTCTCAGAAATCGATTTCCCATCAAAATTGGAAAAATGGGCGTGGCCGAGTTAAGCCCCCCCCCTTCTCAGAAATCGATTTCCCATCAAAATTGGAAAAATGGGCGTGGCCGAGTTAAGCCCCGCCCCTTCTCAGAAATCGATTTCCCATCAAAATTGGAAAAAGGGGCGTGGCCGAGTTAAACCCCGCCTCCTCTCAGAAATCAATTTCCCATCAAAATTGTAAAAAGGGGCGTGGCCGAGTTAAGCCCCGCCCCCTCTCAGAAATCGATTTCCCATCAAAATTGGAAAAATTGGATCGATTTCCCATCAAAATTGGAAAAAGGGGCGTGGCGGAGTTAAGCCCCGCCCCCTCGCAGAAATCGATTTCCCATCAAAATTGGAAAAAGGGGCGGGGCCGAGTTAAGCCCCGCCCCCTCTCAGAAATCGATTTCCCATCAAAATTAGAAAAAGGGGCGTGGCCGAGTTAAGCCCCGCCCCCTTTCAGAAATCGATTTCCCATCAAAATTGGAAAAGGGGCGTGGCCGAGTTAAGCCCCACCCCCTGTCAGAAATCGATTTCCCATCAAAATTGGAAAAAGGGGCGTGGGCGCGTTAAGCCCCGCCCCCTCTCAGAAATCGATTTCCCATCAAAATTGGAAAAAGGGGCGTGGCCGAGTGAAGCCCCGCCCCCTCTCAGAAATCGATTTCCCATCAAAATTGGAAAAATGGGCGTGGCCGAGTTAAGCCCCACCCCCTCTCAGAAATCGATTTCCCATCAAAATTGGAAAAAGGGGCGTGGCCGAGTTAAGCCCCGCCCCCTCTCAGAAATCGATTTCCCATCAAAATTGGAAAAAGGGGCGTGGCCGAGTTAAGCCCCGCCCCCTCTCAGAAATCGATTTCCCATCAAAATTGGAAAAAGGGGCGTGGCCGAGTTAAGCCCCGCCCCCTCTCAGAAATCGATTTCCCATCAAAATTGGAAAAAGGGGCGTGGCCGTGTTAAGCCCCGCCCCCTCTCAGAAATCGATTTCCCATCAAAATTGGAAAAAGGGGCGTGGCCGAGTTAAGCCCCGCCCCCTCTCAGAAATCGATTTCCCATCAAAATTGGAAAAAGGGGCGTGGCCGAGTTAAGCCCCGCCCCCTCAGAAATCGATTTCCCATCAAAATTGGAAAAAGAGGCGTGGCCGAGTTAAGCCCCGCCCCTTCTCAGAAATCGATTTCCCATCAAAATTGGAAAAAGGGGCGTGGCCGAGTTAAGCCCCGCCCCCTCTCAGAAATCGATTTCCCATCAAAGTTAAACAAAGGGGCGTGGCCGAGTTAAGCCCCGCCCCCTCTCAGAAATCGATTTCCCATCAAAATTGGAAAAAGGGGCGTGGCCGAGTTAAGCCCCGCCCCCTCTCAGAAATCGATTTCCCATCAAAATTGGAAAAAGGGGCGTGGCCGAGTTAAGCCCCGCCCCCTCTCAGAAATCGATTTCCCATCAAAATTGAAAAAGGGGCGTGGCCGTGTTAAGCCCCGCCCCCTCTCAGAAATCGATTTCCCATCAAAATTGGAAAAAGGGGCGTGACCGAGTTAAGCCCCGCCCCCTCTCAGAAATCGATTTCCCATCAAAATTGGAAAAAGGGGCGTGGCCGAGTTAAGCCCCGCCCCCTCTCAGAAATCGATTTCCCATCAAAATTGGAAAAAGGGGCGTGGCCGAGTTAAGCCCCGCCCCCTCTCAGAAATCGATTTCCCATCAAAATTGGAAAAAGGGGCGTGGCCGAGTTAAGCCCCGCCCCCTCTCAGAAATCGATTTCCCATCAAAATTGGAAAAAGGAGCGTGGCCGAGTTAAGCCCCGCCTCCTCTCAGAAATCAATTTCCCAACAAAATTGAAAAAAGGGGCGTGGCCGAGTTAAGCCCCGCCCCCTCTCAGAAATCGATTTCCCATCAAAAAGGGCGTGGCCGAGTTAAGCCCCGCCCCCTCTCAGAAATCGATTTCCCATCAAAATTGGAAAAATGGGCGTGGCCGAGTTAAGCCCCGCCCCCTCTCAGAAATCGATTTCCATCAAAATTGGAAAAAGGGGCGTGGCCGAGTTAAGCCCCGCCTCCTCTCAGAAATCGATTTCCCATCAAAATTGGAAAAAGGGGCGTGGCCGAGTTAAGCCCCGCCCCCTCTCAGAAATCAATTTCCCATCAAAATTAGAAAAAGGGGCGTGGCCGAGTTAAGCCCCGCCCCCTCTCAGAAATCGATTTCACATTAAAATTGGAAAAAGGGGCGTGGCCGAGTTAAGCCCCGCCCCCTCTCAGAAATTGATTTCCCATCAAAATTGGAAAAAGGGGCGTGGCCGGGTTAAGCCCCGCCCCTCTCAGAAATCGATTTCCCATCTAAATTGGAAAAAGGGGCGTGGCCGAGTGAAGCCCCGCCCCCTCTCAGAAATCGATTTCCCATTAAAATTGGAAAAAGGGGCGTGTCCGAGTTAAGCCCCGCCCCCTCTCAGACATCGATTTCCCATCAAAATTGGAAAAAGGGGCGTGGCCGAGTTAAGCCCCGCCCCCTCTCAGAAATCGATTTCCCATCAAAAATTGGAAAAAGGGGCGTGGCCGAGTTAAGCCCCGCCCCCTCTCAGAAATCGATTTCCCATCAAAATTGGAAAAAGGGGCGTGGCCGAGTTAAGCCCCGCCCCCTCTCAGAAATCGATTTCCCATCAAAATTGGAAAAAGGGGCGTGGCCGAGTTAAGCTCCGCCCCCTCTCAGAAATCGATTTCCCATCAAAATTGGAAAAAGGGGCGTGGCCGAGTTAAGCCCCACCCCTTCTCACAAATCGATTTCCCATCAAAATTGGAAAAAGGGGCGTGGCCGAGTTAAGCCCCGCCCCCTCTCAGAAATCGATTTCCCATCAAAATTGGAAAAAGGGGCGTGGCCGAGTTAAGCTCCGCCCCCTCTCAGAAATCGATTTCCCATCAAAATTGGAAAAAGGGGCGTGGCCGAGTTAAGCCCGGCCCCCTCTCAAAAATGGATTTCCCATCAAAATTGGAAAAAGGGGCGTGGCCGAGTTAAGCCCCGCCCCCTCTCAGAAATCGATTTCCCATCAAAATTGGAAAAAGGGCCGTGGCCGAGCTAAGCCCCGCCCCCTCTCAGAAATCGATTTCCCATCAAAATTGGAAAAAGAGGCGTGGCCGAGTTAAGCCCCGCCCCCTCTCAGAAATCGATTTCCCATCAAAATTGGAAAAAGGGGCGTGGCCGAGTGAAGCCCCGCCTCCTCTCAGAAATCAATTTCCCATCAAAATTGGAAAAAGGGGCGTGGCCGAGTTAAGCCCCGCCCCCTCTCAGAATTCGATTTCCCATCAAAATTGGAAAAAGGGGCGTGGCCGAGTTAAGCCCCGCCCCCTCTCAGACATCGATTTCCCATCAAAATTGGAAAAAGGGGCGTGGCCGAGTAAAGCCCCGCCCCCTCTCAGAAATCGATTTCCCATCAAAAATTGGAAAAAGGGGCGTGGCCGAGTTAAGCCCCGCCCCCTGTCAGAAATCGATTTCCCATCAAAATTGGAAAAAGGGGCGTGGCCGAGTTAAGCCCCGCCCCCTCTCAAAAATCGATTTCCCATCAAAATTGGAAAAAGGGGCGTGGCCGAGTTAAGCCCCGCCCCCTCTCAAAAATCGATTTCCCATCAAAATTGGAAAAAGGGGCGTGGCCGTGTTAAGCCCCGCCCCCTCTCAGAAATCGATTTCCCATCAAAATTGGAAAAAGGGGCGTGGCCGAGTTAAGCCCCGCCCCCTCTCAGAAATCGATTTCCCATCAAAATTGGAAAAACGGGCGTGGCCGGGTTAAGCCCCGCCCCTCTCAGAAATCGATTTCCCATCTAAATTGGAAAAAGGGGCGTGGCCGAGTGAAGCCCCGCCCCCTCTCAGAAATCGATTTCCCATTAAAATTGGAAAAAGGGGCGTGACCGAGTTAAGCCCCGCCCCCTCTCAGAAATCAATTTCCCATCAAAATTAGAAAAAGGGGCGTGGCCGAGTTAAGCCCCGCCCCCTCTCAGAAATCGATTTCCCATCAAAATTGGAAAAAGGGGCGTGGCCGAGTTAAGCCCCGCCCCCTCTCAGAAATCGATTTCCCATCAAAATTGGAAAAAGGGGCGTGGCCGAGTGAAGCCCCGCCCCCTCTGAGAAATCGATTTCCCATTAAAATTGGAAAAAGGGGCGTGACCGAGTTAAGCCCCGCCCCCTGTCAGAAATCGATTTCCCATCAAAATTGGAAAAAGGGGCGTGGCCGAGTTAAGCCCCGCCCCCTCTCAAAAATCGATTTCCCATCAAAATTGGAAAAAGGGGCGTGGCCGTGTTAAGCCCCGCCCCCTCTCAGAAATCGATTTCCCATCAAAATTGGAAAAAGGGGCGTGGCCGAGTTAAGCCCCGCCCCCTCTCAGAAATCGATTTCCCATCAAAATTGGAAAAAGGGGCGTGGCCGGGTTAAGCCCCGCCCCTCTCAGAAATCGATTTCCCATCTAAATTGGAAAAAGGGGCGTGGCCGAGTGAAGCCCCGCCCCCTCTCAGAAATCGATTTCCCATTAAAATTGGAAAAAGGGGCGTGACCGAGTTAAGCCCCGCCCCCTCTCAGAAATCAATTTCCCATCAAAATTAGAAAAAGGGGCGTGGCCGAGTTAAGCCCCGCCCCCTCTCAGAAATCGATTTCCCATCAAAATTGGAAAAAGGGGCGTGGCCGAGTTAAGCCCCGCCCCCTCTCAGAAATCGATTTCCCATCAAAATTGGAAAAAGGGGCGTGGCCGGGTTAAGCCCCGCCCCTCTCAGAAATCGATTTCCCATCAAAATTGGAAAAAGGGGCGTGGCCGGGTTAAGCCCCGCCCCTCTCAGAAATCGATTTCCCATCTAAATTGGAAAAAGGGGCGTGGCCGAGTGAAGCCCCGCCCCCTCTCAGAAATCGATTTCCTATCAAAATTGGAAAAAGGGGCGTGGCCGAGTTAAGCCCCGCCCCCTCTCAGAAATCGATTTCCCATCAAAATTGGAAAAAGGGGCGTGGCCGGGTTAAGCCCCGCCCCTCTCAGAAATCGATTTCCCATCAAAATTGGAAAAAGGGGCGTGGCCGGGTTAAGCCCCGCCCCTCTCAGAAATCGATTTCCCATCTAAATTGGAAAAAGGGGCGTGGCCGAGTGAAGCCCCGCCCCCTCTCAGAAATCGATTTCCTATCAAAATTGGAAAAAGGGGCGTGTCCGAGTTAAGCCCCGCCCCCTCTCAGAAATCGATTTCCCATCAAAATTGGAAAAAGGGGAGTGGACGAGTTAAGCCCCGTCCCCTCTCAGAAATTGATTTCCCATCAAAATTGGAACAAGGGGCGTGGCCGAGTTAAGCCCCGCCCCCTCTCAGAAATCGATTTCCCATCAAAATTGGAAAAAGGGGCGTGGCCGAGTTAAGCCCCACCCCTTCTCACAAATCGATTTCCCATCAAAATTGGAAAAAGGGGCGTGACCGAGTTAAGCCCCGCCCCCTCTCAGAAATCGATTTCCCATCAAAATTGGAAAAAGGGGCGTGGCCGAGTTAAGCTCCGCCCCCTCTCAGAAATCGATTTCCCATCAAAATTGGAAAAAGGGGCGTGGCCGAGTTAAGCCCCACCCCTTCTCACAAATCGATTTCCCATCAAAATTGGAAAAAGGGGCGTGGCCGAGTTAAGCCCCGCCCCCTCTCAGAAATCGATTTCCCATCAAAATTGGAAAAAGGGGCGTGGCCGAGTTAAGCTCCGCCCCCTCTCAGAAATCGATTTCCCATCAAAATTGGAAAAAGGGGCGTGGCGAGTTAAGCCCGGCCCCCTCTCAAAAATGGATTTCCCATCAAAATTGGAAAAAGGGGCGTGGCCGAGTTAAGCCCCGCCCCCTCTCAGAAATCGATTTCCCATCAAAATTGGAAAAAGGGCCGTGGCCGAGCTAAGCCCCGCCCCCTCTCAGAAATCGATTTCCCATCAAAATTGGAAAAAGAGGCGTGGCCGAGTTAAGCCCCGCCCCCTCTCAGAAATCGATTTCCCATCAAAATTGGAAAAAGGGGCGTGGCCGAGTTAAGCCCCCCCCCCCTTCTCAGAAATCGATTTCCCATCAAAATTGGAAAAATGGGCGTGGCCGAGTTAAGCCCCGCCCCTTCTCAGAAATCGATTTCCCATCAAAATTGGAAAAAGGGGCGTGGCCGAGTTAAGCTCCGCCCCCTCTCAGAAATCGATTTCCCATCAAAATTGGAAAAAGGGGCGTGGCCGAGTTAAGCCCCGCCCCCTCTCAGAAATCGATTTCCCATCAAAATTGGAAAAATTGGATCGATTTCCCATCAAAATTGGAAAAAGGGGCGTGGCGGAGTTAAGCCCCGCCCCCTCGCAGAAATCGATTTCCCATCAAAATTGGAAAAAGGGGCGGGGCCGAGTTAAGCCCCACCCCCTGTCAGAAATCGATTTCCCATCAAAATTGGAAAAAGGGGCGTGGGCGCGTTAAGCCCCGCCCCCTCTCAGAAATCGATTTCCCATCAAAATTGGAAAAATGGGCGTGGCCGAGTTAAGCCCCACCCCCTCTCAGAAATCGATTTCCCATCAAAATTGGAAAAAGGGGCGTGGCCGAGTTAAGCCCCGCCCCCTCTCAGAAATCGATTTCCCATCAAAATTGGAAAAAGGGGCGTGGCCGAGTTAAGCCCCGCCCCCTCTCAGAAATCGAGTTCCCATCAAAATTGGAAAAAGGGGCGTGGCCGAGTTAAGCCCCGCCCCCTCTCAGAAATCGATTTCCCATCAAAATTGGAAAAATGGGCGTGGCCGAGTTAAGCCCCGCCCCCTCTCAGAAATCGATTTCCCATCAAAATTGGAAAAAGGGGCGTGGCCGAGTTAAGCCCCGCCCCCTCTCAGAAATCGATTTCCCATCAAAATTGGAAAAAGGGGCGTGGCCGAGTTAAGCCCCGTCCCTTCTCAGAAATCGATTTCCCGTCAAAATTGGAAGAAGGGGCGTGGCCGAGTTAAGCCCCGCCCCCTCTCAGAAATCGATTTCCCATCAAAATTGGAAAAATGGGCGTGGCCGAGTTAAGCCCCGCCCCTTCTCAGAAATCGATTTCCCATCAAAATTGGAAAAAGGGGCGTGGCCGAGTTAAGCCCCGCCCCTTCTCAGAAATCGATTTCCCATCAAAATTGGAAAAAGGGGCGTGGCCGAGTTAAGCCCCGCCCCTTCTCAGAAATCGATTTCCCATCAAAATTGGAAGAAGGGGCGTGGCCGAGTTAAGCCCCGCCCCTTCTCAGAAATCGATTTCCCATCAAAATTGGAAAAATGGGCGTGGCCGAGTTAAGCCCCGCCCCCTCTCAGAAATCGATTTCCCATCAAAATTGGAAAAAGGGGCGTGGCCGAGTTAAGCCCCGCCCCTTCTCAGAAATCGATTTCCCATCAAAATTGGAAGAAGGGGCGTGGCCGAGTTAAGTCCCGCCCCCTCTCAGAAATCGATTTCCCATCAAAGTTAAACAAAGGGGCGTGGCCGAGTTAAGCCCCGCCCCCTCTCAGAAATCGATTTCCCATCAAAATTGGAAAAAGGGGCGTGGCCGAGTTAAGCCCCGCCCCCTCTCAGAAATCGATTTCCCATCAAAATTGGAAAAAGGGGCGTGGCCGAGTGAAGCCCCGCCTCCTCTCAGAAATCAATTTCCCATCAAAATTGAAAAAAGGGGCGTGGCCGAGTTAAGCCCCGCCCCCTCTCAGAAATCGATTTCCCATCAAAATTGGAAAAATGGGCGTGGCCGAGTTAAGCCCCACCCCCTCTCAGAAATCGATTTCCATCAAAATTGGAAAAAGGGGCGTGGCCGAGTTAAGCCCCGCCCCCTCTCAGAAATCGATTTCTCATCAAAATTGGAAAAAGGGGCGTGGCCGAGTTAAGCCCCGCCCCCTCTCAGAAATCAATTTCCCATCAAAATTAGAAAAAGGGGCGTGGCCGAGTTAAGCCCCGCCCCCTCTCAGAAATCGATTTCACATTAAAATTGGAAAAAGGGGCGTGGCCGAGTTAAGCCCCGCCCCCTCTCAGAAATTGATTTCCCATCAAAATTGGAAAAAGGGGCGTGGCCGGGTTAAGCCCCGCCCCTCTCAGAAATCGATTTCCCATCTAAATTGGAAAAAGGGGCGTGGCCGAGTGAAGCCCCGCCCCCTCTCAGAAATCGATTTCCCATTAAAATTGGAAAAAGGGGCGTGTCCGAGTTAAGCCCCGCCCCCTCTCAGACATCGATTTCCCATCAAAATTGGAAAAAGGGGCGTGGCCGAGTTAAGCCCCGCCCCCTCTCAGAAATCGATTTCCCATCAAAAATTGGAAAAAGGGGCGTGGCCGAGTTAAGCCCCGCCCCCTCTCAGAAATCGATTTCCCATCAAAATTGGAAAAAGGGGCGTGGCCGAGTTAAGCCCCGCCCCCTCTCAGAAATCGATTTCCCATCAAAATTGGAAAAAGGGGCGTGGCCGTGTTAAGCCCCGCCCCCTCTCAGAAATCGATTTCCCATCA